>CM060958.1:137577382-137734736 GCA_030765055.1 Mantis religiosa | reverse complement strand
TTATTGTGAATAAATGTTGCATTGATGGACAGGTGAAACTTACAGCTATATTTCAACGTAATCAACATTGCGATCGATACAATTTTGCATGAGCTGTGACAGTGTTTGTATATCCTTGTCATAGCACTCTCCTACCAAGTTACGCAGGTAGCGCTCAACTTCGTTTTCCAAATCATCGTATCGGTCTGGAAATGTGTTCCACCCAGCTGTGACTTCTACTCAGGAAACAAATGATAATCACTAGGTGCTAAGTCTGGACTGTAGGGGGGATGGATGAGGATGTCCCATCCGATCTGGGCCAGGAGATAAACACTTCAACACGTTGCCGTATATGGTCTTCGGTGAGCATTTTGGGAATCCACCCCATACAGAGACACCTCCGTCTCACACAGCAGTGGGGATGTCTGTAAATCCGGACAAAAGCCACGCCATACTTTTCACAATGCGCCACACCCCCGCAGACTGCCTCAACTTCAGCTTCCGAGGTCGAAGGATAGAGTGGACTAACTCTGTCCGATACCTTGGAGTAACATTGGATAGAGGCCTAACCTTTCGCCAACACATCCGAGACTTAGTGGCAAGGGCACAGAGAGCTATCGCTTCCCTGTATCCTATGCTGGGGTCGAGCTCGATGCCGCTTGGCCTGAGGTTATACCTCTTCCGAGCGCTGGTGATCCCCGTGATGCTATATGCCTGCGAGATCTGGGGCATGGCCGCAGACAGCTGGTTGGATTCGCTTCAACGTGCATAGAATAGGGGGCTACGGTCTATCTGTCCTGTGGATCGCTATTTTCCTACCAAGTTGCTTCACGAAGCCTCGGGACATCCATATGTGGAGGACGAAATTACGCGCCGAGCATCAAAATTCTACGCGACTTTACCAACTCATAGAAGCGCCCTTGTTAGATCACTGGGAGAGTATGACTCCACTAGACGCCAATCTAGACAACATCGGGTCCTCTGTTTGGCATGCGGGCACCCAAGATAACCCAGGAACTAATCCTAACAGCAGCTAAAGCTGAGCTCCACATAATCTCCTAATTTGTTTGACAACAAAATACTCCCCAACCTAAACTAAAATTAATACACCAGGGTGCTAGGTATTGCATCCTGTCCCTTCACCCCGAAGGTACAATAATTGTAACCTCACAGAATCCATCAACCTCAAAACCTACACCATATCCATCCTACAAAATCCCGTTCGAATACCTTACCTGCGGTTAAACCCTTAACGGGTGGGAACGCAGCAAAAACCTTCTGGCTATATACAGCCAGCCAGCACCTCATGGTCATGGTCATGGTGGGGACCCACTCACACACACACACACACACACACACACACACACACACACACACACACACACACACACACACACACACACAGGCACACACACAAACACACACACACCTTGAGATAATGCAAATTTTGGGTCAAAATCTTGTCAATCGTAGTCTTACTGACTTCAGGGATAAGTTCGCACAGCTCGTCAACTGTCACACGCCGATCTTTAAGCATTTCTTGCTCCACTTTTGCAATTGTTTCGGCTGAAACCGAAGGCGGACCAGAACGCTGTTCGTCATGGACGTCTGTACGTCCGTCTTTGAAATCTCTGACCCACTTTTGCACGTTTTTGACGTCCATACACTGTGGCCCATAGACTTCGCATAACTGACGATGAATTTCAGTGGATTAGTGCCCTTGGCAAACAAAAACCGCAATTGCAGGCCACTCACAATTGGCGGCGGAAGTGATAGGAAGCTCCATCACAAACGGTTGCTCAGCCAAGATTAATGGTTGCAACGGGTTCGTTGTGGTGGGGATTTGAAGGGGTGAAACCAAGCTACATGCCAGTGTTGCCAGATCTCGCGTAATAGCGTTCCTCACGGCTCCAGCACCTTGGATATATTATTTTGTTAAACAAGGGAGAATAAGGTGGATTGGACATATGCAGATATTGCCGGAAACCAGTGTAGTTAAAGAAGATATTCATAGGAATGCTGGATGGCAGAAGGAGAAGAGGAAGACCCAGGAAAAGATGGGTAGATGATGTAGAAGAAGACTTGAGAGAGTTGGGGGTTAAAGGCTGGAGAAGAAAAGCAGAGGACTAGTCGAATGGAAGAGGGTGGTTAGGGAGGCCAAGGGTCTACATGGTCTGTAGCGCAACTATCATCATCATCATCATCATCATCATCATCATCATCATCATCATCATCATCATCATCATCATCATCATCATCATCATCATCATCATCATCATCATCATCATCATCATCATCATAATCAATTAATTAATATAATGTTCTCAGTTGAGGCACGTGAGATGCATGTATCACATTTGGCAGAGCTGGTAGGAGGGGCAGGCTTAGGGTTCGCTGGAGTCTGCAATACGGCCCGTCTCCAGATGCCTTTAAATTTTGCGAAGATTATAACAGTGAAAATATTAAATACTATATGTGCAGAATTGGAACTGATAAATTTACAGATTTAACATGAAATTTATAGTTCTCTTAACATCACTCCTTCCCTCTTCCGTTTCAGTAGTAACTAAACTTCTTTGCTGAATCTTAGTAGTAATGTATGGAATTTCAAAGGCATCAAATATCGCAAGTTCTTAAAAGATTTGACAATCGATGAAGCCTACTGTATGACACCATTTTTGTTTTATCTGCAAGAAAATATAATTATTCACAAATGTTTATCTAGTGATAGAAGTTTAAGTCTTTTGAAAAAGCTGTTTGATGATGAATGAATGAATGAATGGTTATGTGCAGAGCAACTACTACCATTAGTCATGGACCCGTAGGACCAAGGATCCGGGCCTGCTTCTAACCGGAAGCGAGGATACTTCGGGGATCTTTCCATAGGGCAATACCTGATTTCTTAAAAAGCCTCCCCGCTGAGCACAACAAGATGGCATGGAAGTGGATACGCCACTTACGCGCGTCAACCCCGTAGGGAAGACCACCGAGAATCTCGGTGGGGCCACCTGGTGATCTAGCACACCTACTTGCTCTGCAGGGTAGTACCCGGGACTTGTGAGGCAACCCTCTACCCCCTCCGGGCGGCCAGCCGGAGGTACCCAATTCGCACTGCCCCCTTGAGTCCAACCCAATCCGAACAACTCCCATTCAGGGAGGGGCTGGAATGTTCGGCCCGAGGTTCCTCTAGTAACGTCCGAGGTACCACGAGTGCTAAAGGTCCGCAGTGACCGCACCACGGCAGCTGAAGGGGACGGATCCCCTCCCCTAAGGGAGATGATGAATGAATAGAGAAATTCATGTAAATTAAACGCAGTACTAAGTTCTCCCTGGACATGCAAAGAGAATGAAATTTTAAAGCTGCCACATAGTACCCAGGTCTTAAACGTTTGGATTATGGCTTTAAATGCACTGATTTGACTTATTTTCCTTGTATCTACAGGAAAATGTATTGAAACTATTTCTAGAAATATTTATCTGCACCAGCACAAAGTAGAGAGAAGAATAAGCTTTTATGAAATTAATTAACTGAACAACGGTTGGAGATAGTCCTGTAAGTGTAACAGGTCAACATTTTAAAAACACATTGTCATACAATTTTGCGATGTAAGGTGGATGTTTATTATGGGTTTTTCAATGGGAAGAGTTCTGGAGTCTAGCTAAACAGATGCCGTATCACACTCTGCGTTGCCAGCTTGTTACCCCACTCCTTTTATATTCCCTCTCTCTCGCACACTCAAACAACAAAAAATAAAAATGTGTAGTGTTTAACGCCCGCTTTTACTACATACGGCACCACAGGCGGCGACACTGATGATGCATGAGATGAAGATGGAGTACCGGTGGAATAAGATGGCGGGGTAAACCGGAGGTCCCGGAGAAAACCGCCCCAATGCCGCGTTGTCCACTACAAATCTCACTTTGCGGTCGCCTGGGATCGAACCCAGGGTGCCTTGGTGAGAGCCAAGCGGTCTAACCACTGAGCCACGGCGTGGCCTCTCAAATAACATGCAGGTCTGCTTGGCGCAGACGTAAGGGTAAGCTAATTATATTTTACAAACTTTTACAATGATGCAGTTGCCAGAATCAAAATTAGAAAAGGATTCTCGCAAATTATGTATATTTTAAAATACCATAACTATAATTATAGTTTATAAATTACCTGTTTTTCTAATCCAATGGATGATTTCTGTCAATGTCACTTCCGTTGAGAGACAATTCGTCATTGTCACTGTCTTCATCGTCTGAGTCTTGCAAATTTATGATTATAGGTTCCAAAACCTCGTCGCGTGCTATTTGTTTCTTAAAATCATCTTCTTGAAAGTTTTCTGCATGCCTCACGCAGTTTTCCCAGTCCTGTTGTGTTAACTTGTCAATTGCTTCGTAAACAAGTCGTTGAACGTCTGTCAGTTTAAAAGTATTATTTCTGTTTGCAATCCCCCTTTTTATTTGAGCCCACACCAACTCAATTGGATTATATTGACAGTGGTAAGGTGGGAGGCGTATTGCCTCGTGTCCCGTTTCGATTGCAAGTTGATCCAGCTGATACACTTTCACCGTGTTATTAAATTGAGGAACTCTTTGCAGTAACTCATTTTAGTTTCTGTTTCCGAAAAATTTTTGAGGATCATGTACGCCTTAAAAATAATAGTTCAAGCCTGACTTCGCAATACCTGCATTTTTTATTTGCCACTAGATTCACCTCAACAAGCCATTGCACTATTTATCTCTTACTCTTCTGTTGCGTGAAGAATAACTGAATCATATTGATGTGAACTCTCCAGAGTAGATAAACACTTCTTATCCAGCATTCATTAGTAAATATAAGCATACAGTATTCCACAGGCCAACAGGAAATGAAGAGTTTACTCTTTCTCGAATTTAACACCTTAACTTATTCACAGCATTTCTTTTATCACGTCATTTCAGTAGTTTAAATTTCAGTTTCTGGGTAACTAAAAGTATATGTACAAGTACATGCATACACACCAACCACTTTGTACTCTCTGGAGTAAATAGAGATTGCGAACCATTCATAAACAAAGATATAAAGAGACCAGACGCGTTCTGCCAGGGCAGCAGGAAATTTATTGTTTCCTCTCGCTCGAATTGGATTATTCAAAGTAATTCTTTTATCACGTTAGGTCAAATATTTTGGTTTCAGTACATGCCAACCAATAATGGTATTCACGCAGTTCTTACGTCGCGATTTATTGTTATAATACAGGTAATAGTGGTTTATTTATTTGTATTAGAAAAACTATTTGAGATAAAAATATGGGGTTTTCATGGTTATGTTGGATACATTACTCTCTAACTTCCACATGGATCAGTTTCGGCGAAATCTGAATTTTTGTGTAAGCGCGAATAGAATTTCATACAGATTGATTAGGTTGGCGCTCCTCACACACCACTTAGCGGGAATGCAATACGACAACACCGCAGAACTCCGATTGGTTGCTCACCTAGTAGCGCTCAGGGACAAACACCTTCCCATTTGAAACACATAACAGTTGACTGTGATATAAAGTTGGCTTAAGGAGCTTGGGGCTACAGAACGCTTTTATGACAGCAGTGCACACTACAAAATGTTTTGAAACAAGTGAACGAATGATTTAATCGTAAATAAGCAAATATTTGTGCAATTTGTTTCTATGTGCAGTATTGGCAATCCTCATTTCATACATTTAACAGTTGTCCATGTTTGTTTTTGTTTTCATCACAAAACTAGAGCACATGAATATGTCATTGTTGAATTTATGGTATAGATGTATCTAATTATTTATTGTTAAACACGAGAGAAACTAACATGGCTATGCTCATGACATAATGGTTTGTTCATGTGCAATAAACTAATATTTAATAATAGCAATAAATACAATGTGGTTTGTAACAGCGATAAAGCAATAAAATGGCCTAATATTTAAATGGGAAATTTACATGTTGAATGATTATACTATAATATTATTCCACTACTGTTTCGGATCCTTATCTGCATTAATGCTTTTTATTCTACTATTTCACGGCTTGGAATTTTCTATATGTTCCGGGTCCAATTTGCTCTGCCCATCGTTTCTTCTGTCTTCCCTGGTTCCTTGTGCTGTTGGGTTTACAGTTTATGATCATTTTCGGCATTCTTTTATTACTCATTCTTTGTACATGTTCTTCTCTGTTATTTCCGTTGTTAGCAGTAATGCAATTTATTTCTTCTGCTTTTAAATCTTTCGTAATGAACCGTTTTTATCTTTTTACTGTCCCCTCCTACAAATTTCATATCTGATGTCTGTATTCTGGAAGTATCTCTTTTTAATGTCCATGCTTCTGATTCGTATATCAGAGCTGATTAAGTGCAGAGGTTCAACTCCCATTAGTCCTGGACCCGTAGGACAAAGGATCCGGGGCTCCTACAACCCGGGAGCGATGGATACTCCGGGGGTTCTTCCATAGCCCGCCTACCGCTGAGCACAACGTCAAGATGGGATGGAAGTGGATACGCCACTTACGCGCGTCAACCCCGCAGGGAAGACTATCGAAAACCTCGATGGGGCCGCCTGGTGATTTAGCACACCTCCTACTAGCTCTGCAGACTAGTACCCGGGACTTATTAGGCAACCCTCTACCCCTCTCCGGGAGGCCGTAGCCTGGCCGGAGGTAGAGTTAGATTACTTCCGTAAAAACCCTGGCATAATGCATTGCTTAACTCAGGAGCGACTCTCACCACCGATGGGCGTGGCTTAGGCGTGAGGTGATTGGGGAAGTTTCTCGATGCCGTCCAGCATGTCGTCTGCACATCCCTGGAAAACGTACCTCTCGGCTCTGCTGCTGCACTCATATTCAGACGTTGCTGATAAATACTTTCCGAGTCACTGCTGCTACTGTGGTCACTAACAGTGATCGTTAGCTTTTCCAACTCTGTTTCTAGGAGACCCTCAGTTTTTATATATTTCTCTTCCACTTGGTGAACATGCCGGCAAACTGGACCCCATTCTGCTTCTCCTATTTCACCAAATCGCTGTTCGCACAAACGCCACACGTCTCCCATGTTGAAGCTCACATTGCAAAGCGCAACCCATTCTTTTACATTTGCCCAAATTTTTTCTATGGCATTCAGGTCGGGATGTTACGGTGGTAAGCGGAGATCTACCTGCCCATCTTCTTCTAAAATGCATCCACAATATATTTCTTATGTTTTGGCTTATGCAACTTTATAAGATCATATAGTTCCGCTTTCAGCATATGGCTTCCGAACGGAATCCTATGCTTATCCAACCAGTCTTGCATATCCTGCTTTTTTGTGTTCGCTGTGGGGCATTTTTCTCTGGTCATATTGTGATATGAAGCGTTGTCTATCACAAAAACAGACTTTCTGGAAGATTGGGCTCTAGTCTTTCTTTAACTGCACTCTAACTGATAAGTTTCACAGATTTGGTGTTCCCAACAAAGCACGTGATAACCAAGTTCACTCGTCTAGATGAGGATACACACTGACCTTTGCGTATACAGGTTGACGCGTATGACTGGGTGGGAGGAAGAGAGGGAGGAACTGGCATAAATGAGGCGCCAAGCGGATATTCAAAACAGCCTCGCCCGCTGAACACCCAGGGCTTTTATGGGAATACGGCTACTCTACCCAATTGCTCGTGGGTGTCGGGAACACACTGCCCCCTCGAATCAAACCCAATCCGAACACCTCCCCGACGGGAGGGGCTTGGCAGTTCGCCCGATGTTCCTCTAGTAACCTCAGACGTAATCAGAGCTGGTACTGGAAATTAACTGTGCCTTCATACTTGCCGCGTATAGGACGCACTAAGCCCGGGCCTTAAATACTTACAGCATAGTAAGTCCCCATTAAGGTAGTTGTCTTCATGTGTTTATGAGAACTCTTAGTAGTTTACCGGGAAAAACACGGGTCAGAGAATGTAATGTCATGTTGGAACGTTGGCCGTAGTAGCTCAATGGTGTAGAATGCCTGGACGCAACCAGAAGATCCGTGGTTTAAATCCCGGCTATAGCGTTGAATTTTTCAGTCTGGCTCAACCCTTTCATAGTGCGTCCTACACACGGCTCTCAGTCACGAGTCAGTTAGAGAATTTAACGTCATATCGGCACGTTGGCCATAGTAACTCAATGGTGTAGAGCGGCTGGACGGCAGCCAGAAGATCCTTGGTTCAAATCCCGGCTATGGTATTGAATTTTTCAGTCTGGCTCTACCCTTTCAGAGCTGGTGCTGCTCTTGATTTGTACAATTTTACTATTTAGTTTTTACAGACGTTATTTTTAATATATCTTTTAATGTGTCTGTTATGTAGTTAAATTTATTTATTTTCACTATTATATCAGTTTCTCCCTGATACAAGTAACTATATCCTAAATACTTGAAACGTGACATTTGATTTATTATTTTGCTCTCTAACACTAAGAGGGTGGTCTGAAAAGTTTCCGACCTCAACCTGAAGATGGCAGCACTCGTAAATAAGAGCTTCTGAATTTCGTTTATTAATCTATTGACAGTTCTCACCAAAGTTTCAGCTACTTTGGATGCTCAGTTGTTATACAACAGTCGTTTGAGTGAGTGGATATGAGTTTTTTTCTGAACATGACAAAATCGAGTTTCGAGCTGTCATTAAATATGTGTTTTCGAAAGGCAATACGCCTACGCAAATCAGAGATCAGTTGGATTCTGTGTATGAGGTCTCTGCACAATCACTTACCACAGTGAAATTTTAGGCATACTGCATCTAAACGTGGACACAGGAGCTTCGGGACTTCCAAAACTGTAACTACCGTGAAAGCATTGCCAAAGTTCATGAAATGGTACTAGACAACCGGAAAATTTACGTGAGGGAGATAGCAGAGACTACGAACATGTCAAAAGAACGTGTTTGTGATACATTAAATCATCATTTAAACATGAGAAAGCTGTCCGTGCTTGGGTGCCGCGTTGCTCGCGTTAGACCAAAAGCGTGTTTGAATGAACATTTTCAACGCTCTGTTAACGAAGTTTAGGAGCAATAAATCCGAGTTTTGGCGCCGATTAATAGCTGTAGATGAAACTTGGATACACCCTTATACGTCCGAAACAAATATATAGTCTAAACAGTGCACTGCAAAGGGGGAACTGGCTCCAAAAAGAAAAGGGGAAAAAAACGTTTTTTGTCTGGGAAAGTGATGGCGACTGTATTTTGGGATAGTCGGGGAGCTATTTTTATCGATTATCTTCAGAAAGAAAAACAAAATTTGAGCAGCATACTACACATCATTACTTGACAAGCTGAAGGCAGAACTTGCGGAAAAACGACCAAATTTGCAGAAAAAGAAAATCCTGTTTCACAAAGGCAACGCATCGTCTCCACCTCAGCGGTTGTAATGGGGATAATCCATGAATTACGGTTTGAACTGCTTAACCATCGGCCTTACTCATCAGATCTAGCACCAAGCGACTTCTTTTTCTTCCCTCATCTGAAAATTGCGCTTGGATGACAGAGAGTTTCCTCAAATGAAAAGCCAATCACCTTCGTGAACAATTATTTTGCAGAGAGTACTGCTGCAAGTACTATTTGCACGAGTTACAGTGATGAAAGCATCGCTTGGAGAAGTATGTAGAGTTACTAGGAGACTACGTTGAAAAATAGATAAAAAATTATGAGAAAAATGTCTTGTATCGAGAACTATTCAGACCACACTCGTATTGCATCGATTATTTTATTTAACTGTGCGCTTATTATTTTGGGACATAAGAGGCCTGTTCAATAAAAAATAATTTTTTACGATCATATTTTTTTGCATTAAAATTCAATCTTATTATATTCTGTTATCATAATGTGAAACAAACACACCGTAGTAGTTTCATTGTTGGCACTCCTGGTTCCCACCTATGGCAAGTTCAGACACGTTTAGTATCAGCTACCGCTACAATGGAGGTAACATGCAGTTAAAGTTGATGTTAGAGGAAGATCCGGAGTTTCTTTATATTCATGGAATGGTTTATCAGCATATTGTACCTGAACACACATCAGTAACTGGACAATACTACAGGGATGTCCTGAAAACATTGCAAGTCCATATCAGGCGCAAAAGACCACATTTCCGTTAAGCAAGCGGGATGCTGTGCCACGATAATACATGGCCGCATATTGCCAATGTTGTTGCTGAATATCTTGCAAAAATCAACATGAAGTACATCCCTCACTCTACCTATAGTCCGGATTTAGCCCAATGTTACATTTTCTATTCATTAACTTGAATAAACGCCTTCGTGGGAGGCGTTATCCATCATCAGAAGCAGTGGTGAAGGCTGCGGAGGCGATTTTGAAGGATTTCTCTAAAAATGGTTTCCAGCATGTCTTTGAAGACTGACAGAAACGCTGGGACAGGTGCATCGCATTCAGTGGAGACTGTTTTGAGAACCATCATCAAAATTATGAGGATGAGTAAAGGTACGTTGCCAAAAAGAACTGTGATCATTGTTTATTGAACAGCCTTCGTACTTTGTAGGCAGCACACAATAAAGTAAACCTTAGGATCTCGTTTTCTTGCATTTCTGAAATATTAATGTCACTTTATATATCTAATTCAGGTGTATCTTTTATTTTCCAGTGCTTGTCTTACAAGCAAAATAATCATTCTTGGAACTTCCTAAATTTGTTTCCTCTGGCTCGAAACGGCTAATTCAAAGTAATTCTTTTGTCACGTCATGTCTAACATTTACGTTTTAGTTCTGAGTAATTATAGATATACGTACACGCATACATGCCAACCAATTTTGATATTCATACAGTGCTTATGTCGAGATTTATTGTTATAATACAGGTAATAATGTTTTATTTATTTGTATTAGAAAAACTATTTGAGGTAAAACTATGGGGTTTTCATGGTTATGTTAGATACATTACTCTCTACCTTCCACATGGACCAGTTTCGGTCAAATCTGAATTTTTGTCTTAATGCGAATAGTATTTCATACAGATTGATTAGGTTGACGCTCCTCACACACCACTTAGCGGGAATGCAATACGGCAACACCGCAGGACTCCGATTGGTTGTTCACCTAGTAGCGCTCAAGAACAAAAACCTTCCCATGTGAAACACATAATAGTTCTGAGGATTATAAGTTTGATTTTAGGCTTTGACTTGGGGATGTTAAATAGATCCTACTCTAATTTTCACTCCCTAGCTTTTGCGCGGTATTCCCAGGACTTAATGGGGTTCGAACTCCACGACAAAAGCTGTAGATTATTTAATCCTCCTTATCAGCTTAACTCGGAGGTAACTAATTGCGCTCTCTATAGGCACCCCTACCCAAGAAATAGGTTTAGCCACTGCTTGGTAGAATGATATTAACTCCGAATGTCCGAGACTATGTCGACGAGGATTTTTGAGAAAATAATCAGAATTATGTATTTCAGGAAAGGCTAGTTAAGAATGAGAGGACTTTCTTCAAGGCATTTTCCTCGTATCTTTGGAAGATGGAGAACGTTAAGTATCGTGTTTTGTTCTTGAGTTATGCCATTCACAACAAACACACTTTTTATAAAATTGGTGTTTTGAGGTGTCACAGGATACTTATTTTCAAATTTCGACAGGTTTTTTGTGGATGTAATACAAAATTTACCGTATTTATAATAAGTATCAGAAAAAATAAGTAATTAGTTAAGAATAGGTATATTTTAACTTTCGGTTTCCGTATAAAATTCTTCTGCAAATCCCCAACAAACGTTTGTTGACTCAGAAGCCAGAGACGAAACATGTGTAGGAGAAAGCTAAGGAACGAGATCTTACCGAGATGTGACAGTAAAAGTAAATAATTAGATAAATTATCCCAGCTCTGCTTACAGTAATTAAGAAAAGATTAGTTGCCACACGTCCGCGGGAGTTAATCTTGTTCAGAGTTACTAAAGCTGCTCAGAGAATCTCCCTCAGCTTTCTCAGTGCGTTTGATATACGACCTGCGAAAGGCCCTTAAAGAAATTTGTACAAGACATCCATAACATTTATTTTTGTTAAAATAGGAAGCGAATATTACTTTAAACTATTACTTTCTGCAAAAGTAATAAAATAATGGTGTTCATCGAACTTAAGCTTAACTGTATTTGACTCGCAAATTATTATTAAACAAGTGAGCAGCATTGAATATCTGGGATGTAAAATATTGTGCCAGAAAACATGGACGAAAAGAAAAACTCAATAACTGTGGATTGTTTGTGGGCCAATAATAACATAGTTAATACATTGCATTTTATAATTCAGTGGCATTGCAGGACTAGGAATGAGAAGATGTTAAAAATTGTATAGATTAATAAATTGAGAGTGGAGAAGAGAGATATATAGACCAATGTAACAGACAGGAGAGGGAAGGAGTGGCTTGGATTAAACCAGGATCAATGTTTTAAGACGATTAAGAAGTAACAATGTAGAAATATATGAATTGTTTAGAGAAACAGAAGGTGCAGTTCATATTTTGATAGAGTGTAAAGAGTTAGTAGGAAGTATGGGAGAAGAAATGCGATAAGATGCATAATGAGCTGATAGCCATAAAAATGGTTACGAGGAACATGAAAATATAAATATAAATTTGTGTTACACGTTTTGTAAAGCTAAAGAGAAATGAAGAAGTGAAAATAGAGGATAGAAGGGTGATTATGCTACTCAAAGGTTAAAAGGCCTGGAAGCCAAGCAAGCTGAGCTACCAAGGTTGATAAGGGAAATGGCGTCCTAATTTATACAGCTAGATTAAGGAATATGCATGTATTCTGGGTAATATATTGTAAATAGCAAGCTGTATAAATAAATTCAAATATCACTTAAATTGAGTAGCTACAAAAAGAGATTACAGGGAATTTGAAGCGTCGTAAATACGGCTTCTAAAATCAGTGGTTCCAGAGTCCAATTAAGCACTACAAAATAGGGAGCCAATTTGCAATAAAAGGCACACTGGATAGCACAGTCATTTTTAAACAATGCATCAACCATTTTGAAATAATGGATTACAATCTTCGTGAACATTAAGAAACATCTCAGACTGAAAAATTCAATGCCATAGCCGGGATTTGAACGACGGTTCTTCTGGTCTCCATCCAGCCACTCTAAACCATTGAGCTAATGTGGCCAACGTGCCAATATGACATTAAATTCTCCAACTGACCCGTGTTTTTCCCGGTAAACCACTAGGAGTTCACATAAACACATGAGACAACTACCTTAATGACGACTTACTATGCTGTAAGTACTTTAAGGCCCGGGTATGACATTAAATTCTTCAACTGACTCGTGTTTCTCACGGTAAACCACAAGGAGTTCTCATAAACACATGAGACAACTACCTTAATGACGACTTACTATGCTGTAAGTACTTTAAGACCCGGGTATGACATTAAATTCTTCAACTGACTCGTGTTTCTCACGGTAAACCACTAGGAGTTCTCATAAACACATGAGACAACTACCTTAATGACCACTTACTATGCTGTAAGTACTTTAAGACCTGGGTATGACATTAAATTCAACTGACTCGTGTTTCTCACGGTAAACCACTAGGAGTTCTCATAAACACATGAGACAACTACCTTAATGACGACTTACTATGCTGTAAGTACCTTAAGGCCCGGGTATGACATTAAATTCAACTGACTCGTGTTTCTCACGGTAAACCACTAGGAGTTCTCATAAACACATGAGACAACTACCTTAATGACGACTTACTATGCTGTAAGTACTTTAAGACCCGGGTATGACATTAAATTCTTCAACTGACTCGTGTTTCTCACGGTAAACCACTAGGAGTTCTCATAAACACATGAGACAACTACCTTAATGACGACTTACTATGCTGTAAGTACTTTAAGACCCGGGTATGACATTAAATTCTTCAACTGACTCGTGTTTCTCACGGTAAACCACTAGGAGTTCTCATAAACACATGAGACAACTACCTTAATGACGACTTACTATGCTGTAAGTACTTTAAGACCTGGGTATGACATTAAATTCTCCAACTAACTCGTGTTTCTCACGGTAAACCACTAGGAGTTCTCATAAACACATGAGACAACTACCTTAATGACCACTTACTATGCTGTAAGTACTTTAAGGCCCGGACTTTATAGTTCGGACCACTATTAGGTACAATTAATAGAAATTAATGTTCTTTCATACTGGCCGTGTGTAGGACGTAGAGCCAGACTGTAAAATTCAATGTCATAGCCGGGATTTGAACCACGGTTCTTCTGGTCTCCGTCCAGCCACTCTAAACCATTGAGCTACTATGGCCAACGTGCCAACATGATATTAAATTATCCAACAGACTCTTGTTTCTCCCGGTAAACTACATAGGAGTTCTCATAAACACATGAGACAACTACCTTAATGGCGACCTACTATGCTGTAAGTACTTTAAGGCCTGGGCTTTATAGTTAACCACTATTAGGTACAATTAATTTCCATTAATTGTTCTTTCACACTAGCCGTGTGTAGGACGCACTATGAAAGGATCGAGTCAGACTGAAGAATTCAATGCCATAGCCGGAATTTGAACCACGGTTGTTCTGGTCTCCATATATAAGGGTTGTGCTCTGAACTTACAGGTGTGAGTGTTAGGTTCGTAAGAACACCGCGACATGAAATTGAGACAAAAAAAAACTTACCATTCAAGGAGCGATATTGCTGTGTGGCGAAGACGTTATTTAAGGATTGTACCGAGATACAAATCGCAAAATATACTACCTTGACGAAACTTGGGTGAATGAAGGACACACGACAAGTATGGCGTGACACGACTTTTAAGACTGAAAGGCAAGCATTTTTTCAAGGTATCTGTGCTGGATTTAAAAAGTCGCAGTGGAAAAGGCCGAAGGCCTTTCATTATAAACTTGTTTCAGTTTTGTTGATCATTCATTCAGATTCAAATTGCTCAATTTCATTATAAACTTCATTATTTTTGCATGCCTTCATAATCTTATTTGTATGATTTTATCTATCTTCCTGGCAATTATTATGACGTTTACTCCAGGTGTAATGGTGACGGGAGGGTGCGAAAGCATTAGCCAATTAGGATGAGGGGGAAGGTAGTTGCACGCGTAGTGATACATTTCAGCAGGGCAAGGTTATATGAAACAGAGATTAGCATAAGCTCCTCAAAGCTAAGTGGGTACCGGTCCCACACCTGGGATTTAAAATCCGCACTCCGGGGTTGGGATTGAACCTGGGCCGCTTTCCATGGTCAGGGACCAAGGCCTTAGCCCACTACGCCATGGCGCAATACTGCCTATTAGTATTACCACTCCCTAATTCCGATACCACAATTATTAAAAATGCATTTTTTGGTCTTGGGTTTGTCATTTCAAAGACAAGAATCAGTTGGTAGATTTGCGTGTCCTTTTTGCCACAGCTTCTTTTTATTACGAGCGTAAAATCTTCATTTCTATCTGTCATTCACTCGCGTATAAAAGTTCTTTTAATGACGTCGGTTGTTAACGAGGATTTCTAAGCACAACTTCAAATGTAATAGAAAAGTTTAAAGCCGACTAAATGGTCTCAGAGTGCTCAGCAAACCAAACAGTGCTTGGCGAGGATATTTGAGCAAACAACCGTGGAAAAATAAAAACACCAGTACAAGAAGAGGAACGGTTATGTTGGTCAACATGAAAATTTTACAGCGGGCCTTCTCCTGTGCCTCAGGCAGTAACGTTTATAACATATTAAATACTATGGGATATAAAGTCAACGGAAGGCTACAAGACGCAAAAAATATATACCTCAAACGTTTGTTGTTTATTTAAAGTTTCTCGCTATTGAGAATATCAAAAGTACTGTCTTACACCGAGATGGTACCATGCTAATGGGACTAATTTCCATGCTAATATATTTTCCTATGAGCACCCACTGCGATCTTAGTTTTTACATCTTTTATCCAGGTCAGTAGGGGGATACTAAAGTAGTTTTTCATCTAATTCGTCTATATTTTATCATTTCTTTTCTTCCCGCTTCTTTCTGATATTTAAAGTATGCTTTGAAATTTATAAGTAGGTGGCTGTGCCCGACAGATAGCGCGGTTGCTTGCTCAAAGAAAAAAAGTACTCTTCTTCGTCATCAGAGCGATGAGAACTGTTAGGGACGTAGGGGGTCTCCGTGGCATGTGGTTACTTCATTTCATCACTTCCCTCTGAGGATGCTAGCCACAACAACTCCAGTGTGCTAGTTGTTCCCGTTTGAAGTATAACTTGTTTCTATCTGTCTTACCTGTGCACCATTTCCCTTGTAACCTCCTGCCGTCCATCCCGCCGAGAAGTGCAATTGTCTTAATTGCGCATGGGCCACTGTTTTTTTACGCATTTTTATCGTTTTAAGAAGGACCCTGCTCCCGTTTGTCCGTTTTGTGGGTATGCCCTCTCGGTCCGCCATGTTTTAATAAACTGTTTTCACCTGGCTCCTCTGCGCCGGTCCCTCCAGCTGCCGGCCAGCTTGTCAGAGGTATTGGCGGACGACCAAAAAGCGGTGGTCAAAGTTTTAACTCCTATTTAACTCTCAGTTTTAGAATTTAACTTTTTATCCGTTTTTAACTGTTGTATGTTTTTAAGTATGTTTTAGTTTTGACGCACGAGACGTGTGTGTTATAATTTGGCTGGGCACAATTAGTTCTTTTAAGCTAGTTTTAGCATGATTGGTTTTAAGGGGCGCTGATGACCGCGCCGTTGAGTGCCCTAAAACACAATCATTCATTCTTTTTTTCCCTTGTATTTACATGAAGTTAATACAGATCAATATTTGCAGAAATTGTTTCATTAAAATTTGAGTTTAGAAACGAAATCATGGGACGAAAGCCAAAGCTTTAAAATTTCACACCCACATACACCCACAACCCCCACACCCCCACCCACACAGGAACAAACAGTAGACCACATAATATTCCGATGTCCAATCATAAACAAACAAACAACGGAAATGATCAGGAAAATAAAAAGGAGACAATGCGTGTGGCCCATTACCAAAGAGGAACTTACTCACACACGTCTAAAATGTTTTGTCAAATTTCTTAAATCAATAAACTTCACAGATATAGAATAAGCAAATGAAGCATAAAAATTCAACAAAAACTGCTAATTAATTGCAACTATTTTAATAAGAATATTGTAAATATTGTAGGAGACATTTCAATACAAATACAAGATATGTAAAATTATTGTAATGTTATTGTAAAAGTTGTATATAATGTAAATAAAATAGAGCATGTAGTGTTCCTAAAGAATGGGACATTCCAGATATAAAAAAACACCCCGCCACCCACCCACATACACAGTGACTGTGTGAACACAATCTAAGAACACAATAATTTCAATACCTCATTTAATATGGACAATCAATCAGAAACCAAAGCAAACCAGAACATGTTATTTTACAAATGTAATGGAACATACGGATGAATAAGGGAAAAACACACACACATATATGTTATGGCCAGAAATTCTAATCACCATTAGCCCGGCGCCTCCTTCAACCAGGGAGTTACCGAGCTGTCCCAAAAGGGCGCCCGGCGCCTCCGTGGGGCTTTCCATAAGCCAGACCTAGAGACTAACAAGCCCCCCCCCCCCATCTGGTCCTGTGGACTCAAGACGGGATGGAAGTGGATACGCCATTTTCGCACGCCAACTCCAAAATGGGAAGGCTACCGATATGACCTCGTTAGGGCCGCCTGGTGACCTAGCACACCTTCTACTAACTATGTTGGCTAGTACGCGGGAATATTAATGGCTTCCCTCAACCCCGTCTGGAGACGTACGCGATCTCCCACGGGTATCGGGAACCACCGCCCCCTCGAGTCCAACCCCATCTGAACAACTCCCAATCAGGGAGGGGCTCGGAAGTTCAGCCCAAGGTTCCTCTAGTAACGTCAGAGTTAAGTAGTAATTTATTTCCTTTTACATCAACAAATGGAAATACAAAATCAAGATCACAATTATAAAATCCATACTGAAATATGCCATATATTCCTAAATACTGAAAATCTTATCATGTTATCAAGTTGTCCACCATTGAATAGTAATTCGGTGCCCATACACCTAACCCTAGGTTTTTGTGTATTGGAGGCCCTCTGCTCCTTTTTACACTTTCTGCCATTTCACCTATCCCACTCTACATTTTTCTCTTAATTGTTCTTAGCCATCTCTCTTTAACTTCCCCTAAATAATTCCCTATATTTCTCCTGTTCTTTTCTCCTTTTACTGACAACATTTTTGTAAATACTACTTCACCCCAAAAATTGTCCCATTTACGTAGCCAAGCCTGCTCTCTCCATATCTTTGTTTGACTACAATATACTATACAATAGAAATCTGCATTCTGTTCTCCACACAATAGACATTTATCTAGCTCCCTCTCTTGACCTATACCTTTCAAGTTTCTCACTCCTGTTCTCGCCCAAGCAAAACCTTCTCGCCCTAACTTACTACATATATCTATATATTGTAACGGGAGCGCTGGAACACCCTGTGAAAGCAGCTGGCAGCGGGAGACAGGGAAGGTTCGGTTAGCCACGCCCTCACCTCGTTTGTCCTATAGTGGTGACAGGCTGTAGTTGGGGGAAAAACATGACTGTGCCGTATGTTTCCTTACACCTGGTTCTCGATCTTTCTGTTACGAGAACAATCCTGTAAACACCAGAAGTTGGCGATATTCCTATTTAAAGAGGGTTACAGACAGACAGAGTTGTTGGTCAATCAGTTGGTTAGTGTGTGTGAGTGAGGACAGTTCTTGGTGTAAGAAGGCAGTGTTAGTCAGTGACGTGTTAATGAACGGAAAGATTGTGCAACGGAAGACTGTACGTAACTGTGAAGGTGTACCGGAGCTTACGTAACCGCGAGTACAAGGAAATTGTAACGGAGGAACTGGTTAATTGTAATTGTTGCAGCACGTAATTCTGTGTAATTGGCAAGTGTTTAACTGTAAGTCGGTGGAAATAAAGAACATTGTTGAGTGGTGTAATTGGACTTTTCATTTCACGAACCCACAAAGTCACACTGGTGTCAGGAAGCGGGAAAACAACATCACCGAACATTACAACGATGGAAGCAGCATTAGAAAAGATTTTAGCGGTACTGGAAGAAATGAAGACGGCTAAAGACAACATCACCAGGAAGATGGAAGAAATGCAGGCCGGATTAACAGAGAAGCTGGAGACTAGAAATAACCTGGCCGCGGAACTGAAACTAATCAGGACGGCTAAGGACAACATCACCAGGAAGATGGAAGAAATGAAGGCCGAATTAACAGCGAAGACGGAAACGGCTAACAACAACTTGGCCACGACAATGACCTCAAAGATGGCCGAACTGACAACGGAGATGAGGGCGGCGAACGAGGCTCTCGCCGCAAAGTTTGAGGAACGTTTGGCCGGCGTGAGGGATGACGTCGCGAACCTGGGCAAGCGGAAGGGTCAAGTAGACGACCGCCTTAATGATTTAGAGGAAAAGGCCGACAACATCGCAAAACCCCTCACCCGCCTGACGGAGGAAAACCGGCCTTATGTGTGGACGGAGGACGCCGAAGACGCTTTCCAGCACCCGAAGGGGACCCTGTGCAGTGCTCCAATTTTGGGTTTCCCACAACCGGGTGGCGCCTTCATTGTGGACACCGACGCTAGCGACCATTACATTGGAGGTGTCCTACCGCAGTTCCAGGACGGCCATGAGCGCACAAGAGTGGAAGAGAAGGAGCGTGCCGCAGCAGTCCGAGTAGTTGTGGCAGTGCCTGCTGAAGGCTGGGATAGCGCAGGCCTGAGGAGGGGGCAGCTGGCGGACGCAGACTTGGGGCCACTCTTGAAGGAAGTGGACGCAGGGACGAGACCAACCTGGGAGGACATCGCACCGAGGAGCGCCACCTACAAGTCGCACTGGGCCCGATGGGACTCGTTGAAGACCAGAGAGGGCGTGCTGTTCCGGGTATGGGAGTCACCCGATGGGAAGGCGCAGAGAGAACAGTTGGTACTTCCCCGGAGCAAGGTCCCGGAAGTCTTGGAGGAAGTGCACGCCGGTACTTCAGGAGGACACCTGGGAGCGAACCGAATGATTCACAAACTACGGCAGCGCTACTTCTGGCTGAGACTCCGAGCAGATGCTGGTGGTACACCTGGACCGCCTCGCACGCTACGATGGGGCTGTTCGAGGCGAACAGCTTTGAGGAGGGAGCAGTGTAACGGGAGCGCTGGAACACCCTGTGAAAGCAGCTGGCAGCGGGAGACAGGGAAGGTTCGGTTAGCCACGCCCTCACCTCGTTTGTCCTATAGTGGTGACAGGCTGTGGTTGGGGGAAAAACATGACTGTGCCGTATGTTTCCTTACACCTGGTTCTCGATCTTTCTGTTACGAGAACAATCCTGTAAACACCAGAAGTTGGCGATATTCCTATTTAAAGAGGGTTACAGACAGACAGAGTTGTTGGTCAATCACTTGGTTAGTGTGTGTGAGTGAGGACAGTTCTTGGTGTAAGAAGGCAGTGTTAGTCAGTGACGTGTTAATGAACGGAAAGATTGTGCAACGGAAGACTGTACGTAACTGTGAAGGTGTACCGGAGCTTACGTAACCGCGAGTACAAGGAAATTGGAACGGACGAACTGGTGAATTGTAATTGTTGCAGCACGTAATTCTGTGTAATTGGCAAGTGTTTAACTGTAAGTCGGTGGAAATAAAGAACATTGTTGAGTGGTGTAATTGGACTTTTCATTTCACGAACCCACAAAGTCACAATATCTTTCCCTCCTCCAGGTTGTTTTTATTTCTCTATATAATCTCAGTGAGCTTTTATCACTTGTATTGGTGAAAATGTCTTGTCTGTCAATATCTTCTAATCTTAGCTTAACCTCTTTTCAGAAGCCTCTATACCCATACTCTGCATTTATTCAAGAATGACCCATACCTATCTGCTTCAACAAGTCATACATTTTATGTGCCCAAGACCCACCCCAGTTACTTCTCTTTTGAATATGAAAACATTATTTAATTATATTGCCATCTTCCAAGTTAGTGAATCCGTGTAAATATTTCATGACCTTGACAAGATTTTAACTTTAATAGAATGCCTGCCTAGTTCTAACGTCAGAGGTAGCACGCGTGCTAAGGGTCCGCAGCACCCGCACCACGGCAGCTGAAGTTAGCGCCCAAGCCACACCCGCACTAGCGCTGAAGACTTGCTGCGGAGACGGGGCGGGGAGAGAGAGAGCCGAAGAGATGTCTGGACAGTTCCCCCTCCTTCGCTTGCTGCCGTGAAATATCATGCGGCTTCTCCAACCTTCGAGAAACAGACTCGTGTATAAATAAGGGACACGGAGGCTTGCGAGGTAGTCAGTGAAAGGAGTTCAAGTTGTGGAGTGAGGAGGGGCTAGCGAGGGTGATTGGTACTCGTGTACGCAGCGGCGAAGTGATTTGAAAGTGAATTCTTTAGTTTGTTTACTTGTGGTGGAGCTACGAGGAAGTGTGTTGGTGTATGTTACGTTATCCTGCTGAAAATGGCTGTACAAACTATCTGGGAATTTCTGCAAGCTGGACTTTTAATTTAACGAACCCGCAGACCTACAACATATAGTACACACAGTCTGAGAAAAAACAAGTAGCGGCTAACAGAAAAGAAGTTTGATTCAGAAAACATGGGAAGCATTCGATGATACTACCAGGGTGGTTCAAAACTAATGCCTCCTATTTTTTCTCTTTTAATTGCCACGAAAATTTAATCCAATTGACACAGCTTGAAAACTACAACATTGGCCTTTAATTTGTCACTATTCAATATAATCTCCGTCATTTTCCCACAGTTGTAGTCCACCTTTTAACTAGGGCATGTATTCCAGTGTGGTAAAACACACGGTCTTGCTTCCTAAGCCAAGGACGCACGGACGTTTTCACAGGATCCTCATCTTCAAAATGAACCCCACGCTGAGCTTCCTTTAGTGTCCCGAACAGATGGAAGTCTGATGGTGCCAGGTCGGGGCTATATGGGGGCTGAGGTAAGACTTGCCATCCCAAATTCTCAATTTCTGCAGTGGTGTAACGGCCGGTGTGTGGTCTTGCATTGTCATGCAGAAAAACATCCGCCATAGTTTTTGTTGGGCGAACTCGGCGAAGACGTTTGAGAGTTCTGACGTACTGGTTAGAATTTATTGTGCATCCCTGCTCCAAAAAATCAATCATAAGCACACCCTCTTCATCCCAAAACACTCCCGTAGGGGAGGGTATCCATCCCCCTTCAGCTGCCGAGGAGCGGCTGCTGCGGACCCTTAGCACTCGTGGTGCCTTTGACGTTACTAGAGGAACCTCGGGCCGAACTGCTGAGCCCCTCCCGTCGGGGAGGTGTTCGGATTTGCTTGGACTCGAGGGGGCAGTGTGTTCCCTACACCCACGGGGAATTGGGTACCCCCGGCCAGGCTACAGCCGCCCGGAGGGGGTAGAGGGTTGCCTAATATGTCCCGGGTACTAGCCTGCAGAGCTAGTAGAGGGTGTGCTGGATCACCAGGTGGCCCTAGTCTTCACTGCGGGGTTGACGCGTGTAAGTGGCGTATCCACTTCCACCCGTCTTGACGTTGTGTTCATCGGCGGGCTTTTTGGACTCAAGATATTGCCCCATGGAAGAACCCCCGGAGTATCCATCGCTCCCGGGTTGAAAGAGGCACGGGCCCTTGGTCGTACGGGTCCAAGACTAATGGTAGTGGAGTTGCTGGCACTGACCAACTGACCAATCCCAAAACAATGTCGCCATAACTTTCCCTGCCGACCGCTTAATTTTGAAAATTTTTCTTCGGTGACGTTGTGTGATGCCATTACATCGACTGCCTCTTTAACTCATGTTCAAAATATGAACTCACGTTTCGTCTCCAGTAACAATTTTTCCAGAAACTCCTCTTCCTCCAAATTGAAGCGCTGCAAGTGTTCGGAGGCTATTGTTTTCCTTGTTTCTTTGTTTTAGACGGTTAACATTCTTGGTACCCAACGTGAACAAACTTTTGAGTAACCCAGTTGTTGAATAATCGTCATCACACTGCCTTTACTGAGGGAGGTAATGCGACACAATTCACCTGTTGTTACCCAGCGTACACCACGAATGATCTCATCTACTCGCTGAATGTTGCATGTAGTCACTGCAGTCACCGGGCTGCCGCTTCGCTTTTCATCTGCCAATGGTGTTTGCCCTTCAGCTTCGTTACAGCGACGAACCCATCGTCTAACAGTGCTAACATCCACCGTTGCATCACCATACACATTTTTTAGCCTTTTGTGAATGCGAATTGGCGTTTCACTTTCCGCAGTCAAAAATTTAAACTCAGAGCGCTGTCTAATACGAATGTCGATGTCAGCCGTTTTGCAAGAAGATGCAGTGCTGCCACCTGTTGACTTAGGAAGTTACTACTTCAGGGATTGGGAGAAGAAGGTTAGAAGAATTGCGCCAAATTTATAATTTGCCTAATACTATATACTTGAGAGACTTCTTTCACGACATTATGGGAATTATATAAGAGTGGTTCTGCCCGGTTTAGTGACCAGAAAAGTACAGGGAGTAGAGTTACACTGACTGAGTTAAACTTGGCAAAGGGTTTATGCAGTGAGGCTGAAATAAATCACTATACTGTTTCCTCTATGACAGTTATTGGACTTTAGTAAGAACACTGGGATAACAGGATTGTGTGCAGGCATATTTAGGACAGTATGATGAAGTATAGCAAATATTTCTGTTATAATGGAATTTGGGTTTATAAACAAATGTTTGGAGGAGAATACCTATTAGCTACTATGGGTTATAAGGACAAATATCCTAATTTTACTTGGATATGTATCTTTTATATCACATCTCTCATTCCCAAGATTCCAGTATTTGAACAATTGTATCATTTTCTATCATGTATATTCTATTCCCTTAATTTATGGTGAAGGTCTTACTCTAGTGCTGAGCGCAAGCGCTATCACGATTTATCGATACTGTATTTGTCCAAACAGCTGTTGCTTCTGCTGGAATGACCTGAGAAACAAGTAATTATTGGAATTTTGCTTTACAGAGAATTCTAATTAAGGCCAAGGCTTAGAATTATGAAACTGTGCATTGTTCTGCTTTTGGATGTTTAAGGAAGCTTCAAGCAACACTGGAAGAAGGAAAGCTATACGCATGGCAAAAACAGTTTAGTTTCTCATGTAAAATTGTATGTGGACGATTAGAGATTATATGTGAAGCTCTGTACCTCATTTTGCCTCCTGATAATGATCAAGAGTTTTAGAATTCCTCACCTTAGAATGCTCTAAGGATTCATTTATTAAATTTGAGAGATCATTATTGCATGGACGTAATTTGGGATTCAATCTATCCCCATTATAAATATAAAGACAGAAGAACAGACAAAACTTTAATATTTCAACACCTTAGCAGGGAAATTCCATTGGCTGCATAAGAAAGCTTTTACGAGAGTAAAACAGGAAGAGGCTACGTTTCCTGCATAAAATAATTCCCCTACAGATGTTGTGATATAATTTGTAAGTTATGTGAAAACTTTGAACTTGGTGCAATTCCTCAAACCTTCTTCTCCAATGCCCTGATATAGTAACCTCCTAAGTCAACAGTTGGCAGCACTACATCCTCTTGTCAAATGGCTGACATCGACATTCGGATTAGACAGCGTTCTGTGATTGAATTTTTGACTGCGGAAGGTGTAACACCAATTCGCATTCACGAAAGGCTAAAAAATGTGTATGGTGATACAACGGTAGATGTCAGCACTGTTAGACGATGGGTTCGTCGCTGTAACGAAGCTGAAGGGCAAACACCATTGACAGATGAAAAGCGAAGCGGCAGGCCGGTGACTGCAGTGACTCCATGCAACATTCAGCGAGTCGATGACATCATTCGTGGTGATCGCCGAGTAACAACAGGTGAATTATGTCGCATTAGCTCCCTCAGTAACGGCAGTGTGATGACGATTATTCAACAACTGGGTTACTCAAAAGTTTGTTCACATTGTGTACCAAGAATGTTAACCACCCAAATCAAAGAAACAAGAAAAACAATAGCGTCCGAGCACTTGCAGTGCCTCAATTTGGAGGAAGAGAAATTTCTGGAAATAATTGTTACTGGAGACGAAATGTGGGTTCATTTTTGGAACCTGAATTAAAGAGGCAGTCAATGGAAAGGCATCACACAACTTCACCAAAGGAAAAAAAAATAATTCAAAACTCAGCGGTCGGCAGGGAATGTTATGGCGACAGTGTTTTGGAATGCAGAGGGTGTGTTCATGATTGATTTTTTGGAACAGGGATGCACAATAGTTTCTGTCCAATACGTCAGAACTCGCAAAATGCTGAAAGCACGCCTTCGCTGAATTCGCCCAACAAAAACTGTGGCTGATGTTCTTCTTTTGTATGACAATGCAAGACCCCACACCAGCCGTTACACTACTGCAGAAATTGAGAAATTGGGAAGGCAAGTCTTACCTCATCCCCCATACAGCTCTAACCTGGCACCATCAGACTTACATCTGTTCGGGCCACTAGAGGAAGCTCACCGTGGGATTCATTTTGAAGATGAGGAGGCTGTGAAAACGTCGGTGCGTCAATGGCTTAGGAAGCAAGACCGTGTGTTTTACCATACTGGAATACATGCCCTAGTTAAAAGTTGGACCAAAACTGTGGAAAAGGACGGATATTATATTGAATAGGGACAAATTAATCTTCGATGTTTTAGTTTTGAAGCTATGTTAATTAGATTCAATTTCCTTGGCAGTTAAAAGAGAGAAAAAAAAGCTAGGAGGCATTACTTTTTGACCCACCGTCTTAGAAACTCTTGTGTTCAACTCCCTTGTGGAGGAAATACGAAAATCGACTACTGCACGAATGAATATACTTCACTGATTGAGTAAACAAGAAACTGGTTCCTTTATTTGACATAACTTACTTAAACTTCACAGAATGGACCTTATTCTCTTACTATTTACTGTACCAATGTGTATTCCATTTTTTATTTGTGGGCAATAGATACGCAATCTGATAAGCATCTATTTCACAATTTGTCGTCGAAGACATTACAGTTGGAAGCGAATCCCCCTGAGTGTCACACGTCTTACAGCAGAGTCACCTGTCCCAAATAGGCCGCAAATTCTAATACGGCTTCCAAGAATGGGATCACGTGGAAATTACAAGATGCAAATGCATACCAACGTCACGTAGAACCTAACGACGCTCCTGTAGATTATTAACAAACCACCAACATAACTAGAAAGCCAGTTTGACAAATCACACTGTCATCTGCAATTCCCTCTGCTACACTCAAGATCTGTTCAGGGCTGCAGCCTGGAATCTCTTCCTTCGACGTGCTGGCATACACTCAATGCCAGCAATCAACAGTGCAGTACAGTTTGCGGTACCCAATTAATCAACTACATCCAAACTGCCTGCACGAAGTAGGCAATTTAGGTACATACCTGCTGATTGTTTGGGATTGCTCATTTAAATAAAAAAGGCGAAGATTGAAATGACAGTGAGAAATAAATGAAGTTAAGTAACCTAGTTTAACTTCAGTCAAGAGTTCGTTTGGCCTTCTCCAGTACTTCACTTTGTAAAGTAGCTCGATTGCAAATCATTTCACATTATTCTATGACCAGCCAGCTTGTACTTGCAATAAGTACACCCAATGTAGTCTCTGCTTCACCATGGTTCACTCATTGGGAGACGAACCCAAGACATCTGCATTCCCTTAAAGTAATAGTAGTCACTACACTTCACCGCGGTCGACAAAAACACCTAAAACATAAGACTGTCGTCACACTCTGTAACTGAGTCAATGACTGCCTGACATGCTTCAGCAGAGTTCCTCACTATATAGTAGGAACATCCGAAATATTTGAAATATCAAAACCTGCAGAAGGAGTTCGTTTTCTTGCGGTCCAACGCCAATCTCTCGAAGACCTTTTACTATGGGAGCTGTGTAATGCAGTACACATTGTTGCTTGTGTTTGAGTTATGATGCTGCACTTCTTTGCAGCTTCTGATTACGTACTCAGTGAGAGAACAAAGTCAATCCTTGCAAGTAAACTTCTCCTGGAATCTCTTCCTTGGTTGCATTTAGAATTAACAAGTTTTCGTTCTTGCTTTACTCTTTATGAAGGAAGATCACGTGACATAACAGCAATGCCCAACGCTTTGAGAGATTATGAGAAGATTTCAAATCGCAGTGAACATGAAATTGTCTTCCTTAATTCCTCACTTACTGCTATGTTCTAGCCAAGAGGCATTTTGTACTATATCACTATATAAAGCATTATCAATATTAAATATTTATGCCTCACAACTTCTAAACTTAAACTATGTTAGATATAAGAGAACGCACTGTACCTTAAAGCAATACCGGTGACAAGGCTCAGCACAAGAGGGAGGAGTGTCGCGAAGAGGGCTATGAACACCGTCTGCATGTCAGAATATCCTGCAACAAAAAGAAACACCAAAGATTATATGATTAGACACTTAAATATATTCCATAAACTACTAAGTGTTACATCATATGTACAGCCTTAGAAAAAAATGAGCAGCCACTAGAAATACATTTGGAAAACACCATAAATTTGGATTCAATGACGCTGCGTTCACAATATACAGTCAGGACAACAGGCATAAAAGTTTCGGAACAAATAAGAAAACAGTCGGCGGATAAAGTTTCATGGTAATACGTTACTTATATTTCATGCTAAGCAGTTAATTATAGCGCGGCTATTGTAAACAAGCGCCGGCGCGCAAAGATAACTGAGGTAAAGAACTTACCGGCATAGATTAAGTTACGCTTCTGGAATGTGACAGAATATTTGCTTTCTTCATTCATGGTTTCATTATTTTCATTTCAAGTCAGCACGCTGGCCATAGTAGCTCAAGAGTTAGAGCGGCTGGACGGCGACCAGATGATCCGTGGTTCAAATCCTGACTATGGCATTGAATTTTTCAGTCTGACTATCTTTCCATACTATCTTTCCATACTGGCCTACACACGGCCAGTGTGAAACAACAATTAATTTCCATTAATTGACCAAATAGTGGTTAACTAAAAAGCCCGGGTCTTAAAGTACTTACAGCATAGTAAGTCGCCATTAAGGTAGTTGTCTCATGTGTTTATGAGAACTCCTAGTGGTTTACCGGGAAAAACACGAGTCAGTTGGAGAATGTAATGTCATATCGACACGCTGGCCATAGTAGCTCAAGGATTAGAGCAGGTGGACGGTGACCAGAGGATCCGTGGTTCAAATCCTGGCTATGGCACTGAATTTTTCAGTCTATCTTTCCATACTTTAGCCTACACACGGCTAGTGTGAAAGAACAATTAATTTCCATTAATTGACCAAATAGTGGTTATCTATAAATCCCGGGCCTTAACGTACTTACAGCATGGTAAGTCGCCATTAAGGTAGTTGTCTCATGTGTTTATGAGAACTCCTAAGTGGTTTACGGAGAAAAACACGAGTCAGTTGAAGAATTTAATATCATATCGGCACGTTGGCCATAGCAGTTCAAGGATTAGAGCGGCTGGACGGCGACCAGAAGATCCGTGGCTCAAATCCCGGCAATGGCATTGAATTTTTCAGTCTGACTATCTTTCCATACTTTAGCCTTCACCCGGCCAGTGTGAAACAACAATTAATTTCCAATATAAGTTAGTCAGAACTTCCGATTTGGTAGCACTACAGTGTGCTAAACCACAAGTAGATATAGACTATCACTATTTCATCATCACCTTGACTATGATTTACAATCAAATTTCTGCACCAAATTATAAGCCTAGGTTGGCAAAAGGGATATGATGTTAACATATAATTTTCAAGTGTAATTTGTGTAGCTTAATATTGGACTGGTGGAATGAGAAAGTGATTTGCAGTTAACAACGTGTCTATTGACGTATGCATATTGTTCTCTTTCACTTCGTTTTAACTACTTAATCGTAATCCGGCATCGGCATTTTGAGTACACTAATAAGGGTGTTATCAGGTATGTAGTGTATGTGCGTTTTGCGCTATTGTAAGTACTTTAAGAAGAGTTTCCTAGCGGTGTTGACACACTGAAAAACTACACAAAATTCTCCTCCTATATTATTGCTGTCTTGTGACTGTTTCTATTAAAATGTTATTTGAGACAGAATGGAACGTTTTGCATGGAAATGACATGAACACTGCATTGTTTATGTTCAAGCATGTTCATGTTCTGAGCATGTTTTCGTGTGGTTCCGTACGTTCCAGATCAAGTGTCCCTTATTAGTTTGGCTTCATTTGGAAGGAAAGTGAAGACGATGGCCCTGTATCGTACATCACGGCTCATAAAGGAATCCAAAGCCTCTGATGTTCTTAAGGACTCAGCAAAACAACAGATCTGTTATGCACAGTATAAAACGGGACACTGGGTACAGTAGTTAAAGAAAGTCCATTATATGAGGGTGGGTAATCCCTCCTATTTTTCTCTCTTTTAATTGCCAAGAAAATTGAATCCAATTACATAGCTTGAAAACTACAACATTGACGATTAATTTGTCGCTATTCAATATAATCTCCGTCTCTTTCCACAGGTTTGGTCCACCTTTTAACTAGGGCATGTATTCCAGTGTGGTAAAACACACGGTCTTGCTTCCTAAGCCATTGACGCACGGACGTTTTCACAGCCTCCTCATCTTCAAAATGAATCCCACGATGAGCTTCCTTTAGTGGCCCGAACAGATGGAAGTCTGATGGTGCCAGGTAAGTGAGGTAAGACTTGCCATCCCAATTTCTCAATTTCTGCAGTGGTGTAACGGCTGGTTTGTGGTCATGCAAAATAATGTGACTTTGTGGGTTCGTGAAATGAAAAGTCCAATTGCATTACTGAAAAATGTTCTTTATTTCCACCGAATTACAATCGGAACACTTGCCGATTACACAGAATTACGTAATGCACACAATTACAATTCACCGGTTCGTCTGTCACAGGTCCACTGCACGCAGTTACGTACACTCCCCCAATGCACGTACACAGTCCGTTCTCTCACTGGGCACTCCTCACGCTGCTCGCCAATAACTTAACTGAACTCACGGTCGCATCGTCCCTCTATTTATAGGTGGCTAAATGTTTTTAGAGAATTCTTTACCATGGAGGGGAGAAATATTCTGGAGATTTCCCGTTCTTTCAGGCGGCAGGAGAAGTGGGAAACAAAGCTTCAGCCACCCCTGTGGTTTCCCCTCCCTCCACTCTGTCACGCCTCCACAGGCGGTACCGATGCCACACGCCCCCCTCCACCGGCCTTCCCCTCGCTTAACCGACCGCAAGTTTGCCGATTGGGTAACAATAAGAACATCCGCCATATTTTTGTTGGTCGAACACGGTGAAGACGTCCTTTCAGCTATTTGAGAGTTCTGACGTATTGGACAGAATTTATTGTGCATCCCTACTCCAAAAAATCAATCATAAGCACACCCTCTGCATTTCAAAACACTGTCGCCACAACTTTCCCTGTCGACCGCTGGGTTTTGAATTTCTTTTCTTCGGTGACGTTGTGTGACGCCATTCCATTGACTGCCTATTTGATTGAGGTTAAACAAAAAAATTGAAACCACGTTACGTCTTCAGTAACACCTCTCCCGCCAAATTGAACCACTGCAAGTGTTCGGAGGCTATTGTTGTCCTTTTCTCTTTGTTTTGGGCGGTTAACATTCTTAGTACCCAACGTAACCAACACCATTTTAATTGCAGCATAGATTGAAATGACATTTTCTCTGATAAATTGCTGAACAATTTTTGAATATCTATATGTTAGAATATTTTACTAACACATCCAGAAACGGTTATATATTTTTTTCTCTCTATATCTCCAAATATCGCCATTCCAGATTGCTTCGTAAGATGGTTACCCTACCTGAGCTCAGCAAACTTGTTTCTTGATATGTTAAGCATTGTTGTACTAAACTATCCTCATCTAAGTTCCTAAATGATCCTATACTGGTATTTCAAGGTTCTTTGCAAAACTAGCTCTTTTCTTGTCACCCTCCGCATTTACCATTTGAGCAGCTTCATTTGATGTTGCCGTTTTCTTTACAAAACATTATGCGTACATGATCCACAGCTTCCCACACATACTTCAATACCATATAACATTCTGGTTTCAACTACTAAGCTATATACTTGAAATGACAAACAAATGGTTAGAAAGAATGTACGAAGCACTATTTGAATCCAAAATGTTGTATACAGTGGAGATCTGGGGGGGGGGGGGACAGAGTTAAACAAAACGGTGGACCAAAATTACAGAAGGTTTTTTAAAGAGGTACTAGGCTTACCAAGGTCAGCACCTAGGGAAGTAGATTTAGTAGAATTAGGAAAGACAAGAAGAAATGGAACAATAATGGAAAGAATAATAATATTTTGGTATAGGTGTTTGGTTAAAGAGGAAGGGGAAATTATGAAATTATGCATGAGACAGCAAAGATGATTAGAGAACTCAAATAGTTGGTCGGCAGAGATAGGAGGAATTGTGGAAAAAGTAGGAATGGGAGATATATGGAGATTAGAGGAAAGGAATACAAGCGATGTGGTAAATTGTAAAATGCAGAATAGAGGATATAGAAAGACAGGAAATATGGGGAAGTCTAGAAAATATGAAATCATTACAATTTTACAAGCAAATAAAAAGAAATTGGGGACGAGAAACACATGTAAATTACTGCAATAGGCAAGAGAGAGAAGGGTTAGCTTGGAGAACAGGAAAGATATTTCTAAGAGGGATAAGAGGTAGGAAAAAGAGAATTTGTGTATTGTGTGGAGGAAAAGAAAGCATAGAGCACTATATAACAGAATGTGAGGAGGTTGTAATATGGAGAAATAAAGTTTGGAAAGAAAAATGGGTGAGAGTAGAGAAGAGGATAGTAGCTATAAAAATGTTAACGGGCAGGGAGGAAATGAAGTTAGGAAGTATTGGTGAGTTCTTGCAGAAAGTAAAAGAGAAATAGGCCAGAAATGTAAAACATGTAAGAAAGGAAGAGGAGGGGGAAAATGGGACTAATTAAGTAATCAAGGAGGTATGGAGGTTAAGAGCTACTTGGCAGAGCGGAAGACCAGGGTGTCATTTAAGCCAAGATACCAACAAGGTAAAGACAAATATGAGAATGGTAGGTGAGGGGGAAGAATTGGACTAATGAAGTAATCAAGGAAGTATGGAGGTTAAGAGCTACCTGGCAGAGCAAAAGACCAGGGTGTCATGCAAGCCAAGGTAGCAACACAGTAAAGACAAATATAAAAAAGAAAGATGAGGGGGAAGAAAGAGGCTAATGAAGTAATCAAGGAAGTATGGAGGTTAAGAGCTACCTGGTAGAGCAAAGGACCAAAGTGTCATGTAAGCCAGGGTAGCAACAAAGTAAAGACAAATATAAGAAAGAAAGTTGAGGGGGGAGAAAGGGACTAATGAAGTAATCAATGAGGTATGGAGTTTAAGAGCTACCTGGCAGAGCAAAAGACCAGGGTGTCATGTAAGCCAAGGAAGCAAAAAGGTAAAGGCAAATATAAGAAAGGAAGATGAGGGGTCTGAAAGAGGCTAATGAAGTGATCAAGGAGTTATGGAGGTTAAGAGCTACCTGACAGAGCACAAGACCAGGGTGTCATGTAAGCCAAGGTAGCAAAAAGGTAATTACAAATATAAGAAGGGAAGATGAAGGAGGAGAAAGAGGGTAATGAAGTAATCAAGAAAGTGTGGAAGTTAAGAGCTACCTGACAGAGCAGAAGACCAGGGTGTCATGTAAGCCAAGGTGGCAACAAGGTAACGACAAATATAAGAAAGGATGATCAGGGGGGAGAAAGAGGCTAATGAAGTAAACAAGGAAGAATGGAAGTTAAGATCTACCTTACAGAGCAAAAGACCAGGGTGTCATGTAAACCGAGGTAGTAACAAGGTAAAGACAAATAGATGTAGCCAAAAGTTGTAAATTGTAAAATTTTGGAATATGCACAATAAATATATCAATATATACTTTTTCCAACCACTTTACTTCCATCTCTGGCAGTTTATATAGATATCCTCTTACAGCCATCATTGCTGAGTTCCCTTTTACGAGTGCCACATTTTAGTTTGTTGTTTGTATTTGGTTTTTCCCCATTTGTGTTCTGCGTCGATTTTTAGCCCTAAGTGCAAACTCGCGCTACTTTGTATTCAACATCGTCCTTCCTACACATCTCATATTTACTAAATTTGGCGCCTTTATTGAATAGAATAATTTGGGTTTATTGCAATTGTATTTAAAACACACCCTAGATAGTATTAATTTATTCTTTGTAAAGTCAGTTTTAACCCATAAATTGTAATGGAACCTATTGCCAAGTCATCCGTAAAAAGTAGACTGGGTTTTCGAAATTATTTATTACTGGAAAAAGAGCGTTATTTTAACTTTATTTTATAATTTTTAATCAATAAAAAATTAGATAAGATTGGACTATAGCTTTAGTATGTTCATAAGAGTTAAAAGGATTTTATAAACGCTGTTTAACATTGCAACAGGAATTTGTACCTATTTGTAGTTAATTTTTCTTCGTCTTCATCAGCCGTTCGGGCGCAATTTGGGACAGGATTTCTATGTTGGACGCACAAATCTTTCTCTTCTCGTGTCAGTTTTTGCGGCTATCTATTTCCCCTGGTCACCAATTGTATCATCTTATTCTAAATAAGAGTCATGAGACATCTGTGTTTCAAGGCGTGGTTCGGAATAAAGAAGTCAAATTCTGTAATTGGTTATATTTATACAGATTCAAATTATAACTTAAATGTTGCTGACCTAGTACCACTATTCATCACACTCCACCATTACAACAAAAATCTCTCTTTCTTTAAAACAAGATTATTGATTTATTTCTTACTATTCAAAACTTTTATCTTCTCCGCGTCATTTTTCCACCATGAAGCCAGATTATTGATTTATCGTCACTATCGTTACTTCTCTCTTAATTTTGTGATTGGCCGATTTAATGGCACGTCACCACATTGCGTCATATTGCGTCATACAATTATTATTTCGGCCAATCACACAACTACATACATTTTTACATATTTAAATTATTAAGTATATTTACATAATCAGTTTTTATAAATTTATAAACTTTTCATACTTCAAACATAACCCAAAAGTCCTGTCACAACATTTATTAATTAATGAAGTGAAATTAGATGTTTTGTAGCTCCATGTCCGTGAGAATGAATGGAGCTTTCCAACAGCGAAACAACAATGAAAAACAGTTGAGCGATTTTTGTGAAGTTTTACATACACTAACTTGCACAGGCATTCTCCACACACTAAAAGAATGGGTAGATGCGCAGTATGTTTGCATATGGGTTGTTTCCTTTATCGATTCTCTGAGGGAGAAAATGCTTGGCGTTGACATTTAGATTTCCCCTGCCACTACTCATCAAAGCGACAGTCATCTCCATTTGTGTTTGTATTTTAGATACTGCTAAGTGCTGTAATACAGGTTTGCTTTTCTTGAGATTTCGAAGGCGAAAAAGTCCAGACGCTTACTCTGAACAATATAATATATTAAGGGAAATGTACCTTACCCTCATGCTTATACGACCATACAAGATTTACTCCGCGGTGTCTGAGTGCAAGTTCTCCACTTTAAAATACGTTTATATTCAATTTTAAAAAAGAAAAATCTTTCAGTCTAGCCACAAATAAATTCTTATGAGTAAATCCACAGTCTATTTGTCACCAATACAAGATATAAATCCATTCCTCCAGTGCTAAAACTCTTGCCATAGGGCATTGGGTTGCACGCTATTTTGATCCTCCTGATGCTGTTGATTTTGTCCCTATATACACTACACCCATTCTTTAGTCGTTTGTCGGAAATATGTAATATTGCATTGTGACATATTTTCACGGGATACCCCCCCAGGGGCCTACTTCGGTAGGTACGGGTTTGGCGCACCCGGGGTCCCGAGCCAACAGTCTCCTCGTGTGGGCTCCTCTTCATGGTTGAGGGAGACGGTCAACAGGCCCACCCACGTGTAGGCCGTGCGTGGAGACCCGTGTCGGTGGAAAGGTTTGTCCTGGTGGTTGAGGGATGCGTATCTGAGGTGTAACAGTGTTCTTCTGAATTCGGGGAGGGTGCGCATTTCTAATACACTACTTTGGTTTCTGCTTCGCCTAAACGGGAGTTTAGGGACTAACCCACCCCTAACCAGTCGGTCAGGACTAGGTATTGTACCGAATTCCCGCGTGAGTGGGACGGCGAGCTCGCTATATCCTATGTGTAGCCCTGTCATCCCAGTGGGATGACCCCTTGTTGGGCTCCGTGATTGGTGGGGAGCACTGGGGATGAAACTTAGACCAACTATAATGGCAAAATTTAACAATAAAAATATTATCAAAAGTGGAACGGAAGTAGTCGAGTCTTGTGGTTCTCGCTACTTAGTTATTTATAGAACTGAGGAAGTTAGGAAGTTTAATACCGTGAACCCGTTCGTTATTCAGAAGGGCTTAGATGGTATTGCTGGTTCTGTGAAGACATGTACTAGATCTCGCAATGGCACGCTCCTGGTCGAAGCAGTTTTTTTGACACAGGCTGCTAAAGTCTCGAAAGCCAATATGCTTGACACTCTCCGGTGCGCGTTGAATTGCATAGGACTCTGAACTCCTCGCGTGGTGCTGTGAACACCAGCGCATTGGATGGTATGTCCAATAAGGAGTTTCAGGAAAACTTGGCGGAACAAGGTGTAACAAGTGTATATCGAGTTCACCGCAAAGAACGAGGTGAACTACTGCCCACTCGTACCCTGTTTCTTACCTTTGATCGGGTAGATCTCCCGCAAAGGATTAAGGAAGGGTATGAAGCTGTTGAAGTGAGGCAGTATATACCTAATCCACTGAGGTGTTAAAAATGCCAGCGCTTTGGCCACACAAGTGATTCATGTAATGGAGTTGCCACTTGCGTTGACTGCAGGGAAGTCAAGCATGACAATGCATGCACTTCACCCGCAAAGTATGTTAACTGCAGTGGTAATCACTCAGCAAACTCCAGAGAATGTCTCTGTTTTATGGAGGAGAAGGCGATCCAAGAGATCCGGGTAAGAAAGAGGGTGTCCTTCGTGGAAACCCGGAAACTCTTGCTTATTCGCCAGCCTTCTGTACCTAGGACCTTTACTTATAGTGCAGTTGCAGCTAAGCCGGTACCTAGACGTGAATTCGCCACATAAACCTGCGAAATAAACGGGGAAGTAGTATCTGAAAGATCAGTTACACCAAGATCACAGCCAAATCCACGAACACCAGTGCGTGCCCCGACCAAGTCCAGTCCTAAGAAGAACGATTCAGCCAAGTCACCGCCGAAAGCATCTACTTCAAGAACATGTGAACCGGTAATATATAATGTATCGCCAAGGAAATTTAAGACTTCTTATGACAGAACGGACTTCCTCAAGAAAAATAGTAAGACCACTGAAAGGAGAGCTGGCCAGCGAAAAAGTCCGAGAACATCTCCGTCCACAACATCTGAGGACTCATCTGGAGAGGACGCCTATCGGCGACTTTCATCTTCGCCGGTCGCAGTTTCCGATCCTGTCTGGAGACTGGATTCGAATTCACCAGTGCGTAAGCCGTCCTCTTCCATTTTCGATGTGGAGCGGGTGCATCCTGTCCTCACTGCCCAAACGATAGTGAGGAAAAGGCAGGAATAATCTGCTGAAAGCTCTAGCCCTGCCCCAAAGAAACGCAACAAATTGGTTCGACCACCTCTGGGCAGGTAGCTCTTGTCATGGCAAGTTTTTTTATTGAAAATAGTATTTTATTACTTTTAGTTTTTTATGGGAAATTATAGCTTTTGTATTGTTTATTGTTATTATTTATATTTTAGTCATTTTGTTTTAATATGTTTTTTAAATTTTGACTAATTTATATCTGGCTATTGCCATGGATCAGTTTCTCTAAGGGCGCTGATGACCAAGCAGTTGAACGCCCTTATATCCATATCATCATCACTTCACGGGATAGGGTCATATCAGTGCTTAAAGAGCTTTACCAACGTATGCTCCAAGTTCCTCTGACGGGAGGGTAGGGAAGGCTCCTGTCCATACTATTACGTGAGGAGCGGAGTAGATGAGATTTCACTGCGGTGAAAGCAATCAATCTAGGGGAAGGAAACCTCGATATCAAACCCTCTAATAGCCGGCCTAGCACGCCACCTAATACGGTTACAAAGTAGTGCTCGCAGAAGCACAAACATCAGTAATAGTTATTGCTTGATTCACGTTTTGGGTGACTGATGTACTAGACGTAAGGAATTATCCAAGTCATCATTTGTTATAATTTATATATGCACACTTCTTTTAAGTGCATTAATTTATATATAAAAAGTGAACCAAATATAGAATTTGTGGTGTGGTGTGGTCTCGACAGCTTTTCACATGTTCTCCAGTTTTAGCACCACTCATTCCAGAAGTGCTCCATAATATTCCGGAAAAAATGACTATCAATCTCAACCGACCCACAAGCTTGTGTGACACAAGTATAAATGATGCATAAGAGGAGATTAAAATGCTGAAAATATGCTCCCAACCCCTTAAAGCATATATCATATCATTTGATATCGCTTGTTGGAGAACTATACTGTCAATTATACTGATTAATCTCTTGTATAAGTTTGAGCTTCAGTGTATTAATACCTGATGATGTATAGCATAAAATGTCTTTGCTGTTAGACAGATCTCTCTTTGGAAATTGTTCGAAAACATTCAAAAGTCCATCAATTTTTTAATTTACAGACGTGTGCAAATTATTAGACTCGTTCATTTTTTTTTTAATTTGCTTCAGCTTAACATTCAAAATAATAGTTATTTACCGCCGTAACCTATTACAATTTGTCATGTTTCTTTTCCTTGCTATAATATGAAACATATTCAATGAAATTTCTCTCTTAATAATAGCTGGGGGATTTTTCTTTTACTTATAGTAATATGGTGGTAGCTCTGAATTAAGAGCAGCCATTTTCTTGAGGTCGGTTTATCCAACTGTTTGCTGATATTACCTTCATTTGGTGAATGTAGTAACTGAAGGTTCTTAATATTTGCATTTATTGTGTTTTATGGCTAATATATCCTCAGTATTTCTTATTAATTGATCTCAAGCCAGGTAACATCGAGTATCTTATCCTTAGCAGTCACAATGATTCAAAAGTGAAGTTATGGGTAAAACTGCTGACTTAGCGCCAAGGAAAGTAGCTATAACTGAGAGTCTTTTGAAGGAAACTCTTTATTCACAACGTGAAATAGCTAAGAAATTGTGTATTTCACAAAATTCTGTTAGTTGCATTAATCAAGCTTTAACATTCGGCGAGACGTTGACCTCACAACGGGATGGAAAATGCGGGAGGAAAAGAAAGCTATCACCAAGGATGCAAAGACAACTTGTGCAGGTGGCAAAACAAAATAGAAGAGCAACCAGCATTGACCTCAGTAATCAACTAAAGCAGTACGGTACAGAAATGGCAGCCTCAGTAGTTCGCAAAAGCTTATATGAAGCAGGTTTACGAGCACGCAGGCATCGTATAAAGGTTAAACTGACAACTACAATGGCAAAAAAAAAAAAAAAAAAACCTTTTAGAATGGGCCAAAGAAATGCAGAAACATCCAGTGGATTTTGGAGAAGGGTAATAGTATCAAAATTGTATATATCATAAAATTAAAGTATGTACATATATATTTTATGAAAATGAAATAAACAGCCTAAACTTTGTTTCTCTCATTGCGGGTTTTGTTATACTATCTTTGATTATTTTAAAACTGTATAATATTAATAGAGGTTTTTATTGTTTCAGGTAATTTGCTCAGATGAATCCATGTGTGAGGAATATGAAGAGAGCAGCCAATAAGTGAGAAGGACAGATAAAGAAGCATTTCCCCCTCAGTGTGTCGATCAAAGGGTAAAACACCCAATATCAAAAATGGTCTGCAGCTGTATGTCTGTCCATGAACCTGGAAGATTATACATAGTTGTGGGATCTATGGAGCAGAAGCAGTATAAAAGTGTATTAGAAACGAGACTATTTCCGCAAAGTAAATAATGGTTTACAAATGGTTATTTTGTGTTCATGTATGACAGTGCTCCCTGCCATAGAGCAAAATCTGTAACCCAGTTCCTCAATGACAACAATGTAAAAGTACTACCATGGCCGGGGAATAGCCCTGATTTAAATCCAATAAAGAATCTGTGGGATATTGTTAAACAGAGACTGAAAAAATTGAAAATAGCAACAGAAGTTCAGCTTATTGAGGGCCTGATAAGCATTTGGCACAGAGATGAAGAAATAAAGGAAAATTGCTCCACCCTTGTAGAGAGCATGCCTAAACGCATCAAAATGGTAACAAAGGCTAAAGTACTAAGATTTGAAAAAAATTTTAATATTATTTCTGTTAAATAAATAGAAAATAAACGGTATATGTTTAAAATTTCACAATTGAGTCTAATATTTTGCACACGTCTGTACGGTATGTGATGCCACGTAGTTGAAATTAACTTAAATACAAATCTACATCCACCAGCTATTCAAAATTCTCCATCGGTATTCTTCAGTCTCCAGATTCTGGTCAAAAGAGCTGTTCCTACTAACTTCTAGGCAAATATTAGGTGCGAAACTCGGACTCTTGCTGGCATTGGTCCTCCATGACTAACATGAGGTTTATGCGTTGTCCTATAGTGTAGGCTCTGCAAGATCACAAAATGGAACCAAGCTGCATTTTTGAATCTGTAATGAAATATATACCTATTATGTGTTTCAAATGGGAAGGTGTCTCTGAGCGCTACTAGGTGAGCAACCAATCGGAGTACTGCGGTGTTTTCGTATTGCATTCCCGCTAATTAGTGTGTGAGGAGCGTCAACCTAATCAATCTGTATGAAATACTATTCGCGATAAGACAAAAATTCAGATTTTTCCAAAACTGATCCATGTGGAAGGTAGAGAATAATGTATCTAACATAACCATGAAAACCCCATATTTTTAGCTCAAATAGTTTTTCTAATACAAATAAATAAACCAATGTTACCTGTATTATAATAATAAATCGCGACGTAAGCACTGTATGAATATCATTATTGGTTGGCATGTATGCGTGTACGTATATTTGTAATTACTCAGAACTGAAACGTAAATATTTGACATGACGTGATAAAAGAATTACTTTGAATAATCCAATTGGAGCGAGAGGAAACAATAAATTTCCTGCTGCCCTGGCAGAACATGTCTGGTCATATTATATCTTTGTTTATGAATGGTTCGTAATCTCTATTTACTCTAGAGAGTTCAAAGTGGTTGGTGTGTATTTATGTACATATACTTTTAATTACTTAGAACTGAAATTTAAACTACTGACATGACGTGATAAAAGAATTACTGTGACTAAGTCAAGGTGTTAAATTCGAGAAAGAGCAAACACTTAATTTCCTGTTAGGCTGTGGAATGCTGTATGCTTATGTTTAAGAATGAATGCTGGATAAGAAGTGTTTATTTACTCTAGAGAGTTCAGATCAATATCATTCAGTTGTTATTTACACAACAGTGGAGTAAGATTTAAATAGTGCAATGGCTTCTTATGGTGAATTTTGTGGTGAGTCAAAAGGCAGCTATTGTGGAGTCAGGCTCAAAGTATTATTTTTAAGGTGTACACGTTCTCCAAAAGTTTTTCGGAAACAGAAACTAAAAATGAGTTATTGCAAAGAGTTCTTCCGTTTAAAAACACGGAATACGTGTATCAGCTGCATCAACTTGCAATTGAAAAGGGACGCGAGGTAATATGCGTCCCACCTTACCACTGCCAGTATAATCCAATTGAGTTGGCGTGGGCTCAAATAAAAAGGGGGCATGCAATAAGAAGAAATACTTTAAACTGACGGATGTTAAACGACTTGTTCACGAAGAAATTGACAAGGTGACACAATAAGACTGGGAAAACTGCGTGAGGCATACAGAAAACCTTCAAGAAGACGAATTTAAGAAACAAATAGCACGTGGCGAGATTTTGGAACCTGTAATCATAAATTTGCAATACTGACGATGGAGACAGTGACAATGACGAATTATTGACAGCGATATGGATGAGCCACTGGCAGTTCAACTGGATTAGAAAGACAGAGAATTCTTAAACTATGATACCGAAATTAAGGTTTGCCAGAAGTAAAGAATCATGATGGATGTCAAAGGAATGTTGGTTCTTTGTTACGACAAGGGCAAGGCCAGTTGAGTTGTAGGGATAGTGTTATAACAAAAGCAATGTAAGAAACAGTGTCCTTAAAGATTTCTAAAGGGGCTCACTTGACTTATATGAATAGGAAATTCTGTGGGTTATTTAGAATGGCATGACAAAACAGCCACAAAGGGATTTTGGTTGAATGAAGAAGGAGTTTCCTGAGAGTGAAAGTTACATATACACACGCGCAGCTGTGGTCATTCAAAGAGTCTTCGGCGTGAGGTCGATGAGAACAGTCTGAGGCGTGAACACTACGCGTGAGGCGTAGGAACTGCATCATTTTAAAAGTTTGTAAAATATAATTCGCTTACCCTTACGTCTGCGCCATGCAGACCTGCATGTTGTGTGAGTGTGCGAGTGAGAGGGAAATATAAAAGGAGTGGGGTAACAAGCTGGCAACGCTGAGTGTGCTACGGCATCTGATTAGCTGGATTCCAGAACTCTTGCCAATAAAAACACATAATAGTAATTTTCACAATGAGTTTCTGCAACGAAAGCAATACCTCAATATTTTCTGCTCATTGGTTCTTGCTGCTGATGAATAACTGTAACCTTAAGGTTTTAGATGAGTACTTCATGTAGCTGACTGTCTCACGCAGCAGAAATCTCGGGCAGACCGCTTCAGTAATGCACCGGTGCTCAGAACAATCGTAGCTCCTTACATCAGGCTGTTCCAATTTGGCTGGGCACCATCATATAACGGAGTACTCACAGGTTCAAAGGAATCTGCCTGCACCATGCAATAGAGCTCGACATTGGGGGAAACTGCTGTCACAATGAATGCCGTGTTGAGTAATAATGCTTCCATTTCCTCCTTGAATTCCGCACCTTTCCAGTAAATAGTCAGTCCCCTTCGATAAACAGACAAGATCAATTTCCATAAAATATTCAAAGGATCTGGCCAAATAAATATGAACTACAGACCTCGAATTGGTGTAAGGGGCAAAGTCTATTATAAACTTCTTCCAGTGGCTGTCATACTCATCCAGAAACACTCACACTCTGCCAAGCAGACTTTGGAAAAGGCTGGTCGAGATGAGCGTTGCTTACATTTTTCATTCCCTAAAGATATAGCTGTTTCCAAACTCGTTTACCATTGCCAATAATCTATTTTTAGTGCACTTGTAACAATTCACAGTCCACTACTACTTCATAAGGGAACAAAATTCATTGTGCTGCATTTTTATAGCAATTTCAATAACATATCCAAATAATTCTGACAGCCATAGAAGACAACAATATCGCGTTAACAAACAATTGTACATTTCCTGTCAGAGAATCAAAACTGACAAATATACGGCTGAAGTACATGCCAACTCTAATTCCAGCAGGATAAATAAATACACATTCTGTCAGGAAAATACTGGGAATTAATCGTGTACAAATCTCGTATTAGAGGGGATTCGAAATTATTGTGTAGCTAAATTGGTACATCTTTCCTCTATACCCACGCGGAGTTCGATTGTCGTCTGTCATCTTGTTTGTTTACAGGGCGCAATTTTGTAAGTGCATCTGAAAGATGAGCTGCGACCTTATATTCAATTCTCCTTTATGTCCTTTGTTGACTGTAAACAGGTGCCTGGAAGTCGTAACTTGAGTTCAGGAAACAAAAAGGAGTTGACCCATCAGATTTGTTGAGCTTCTGGTCAGAAATTTGTTCGGAATGATAGCCTTGTGAGCTGGGGCGTTATCGCAGTGCAGAATACATTAGTTCTGGTTGTCTTTCCGAAAATCCGAGATTTTTATATGATCAATTCCCAGTAGTTTGACACATTCGTAAGCCAAAAGCAACGGAGTGACTATAACCAATTTTATCAGCCTTACTTAACCCTTTATATTGCCATTACAGGAAAGAGACGCTTATCAATAACAGATTTATTATAAAAAAATTGTCAAAGTATTTAAGGGGAGACGTATGCAAATATTCAGGGTCTTACATAAATAGCCATAACATCGAAAGTTTTTAAGTTAGAGAAGTGAAACTTAGTATACTCATTTAAGATAATACAGTTAATATGCACAATTGCTTTCATAATTTTCCATTGTTTATAACTATGCTACATATTTTTTCTTTATGCAGAGATATTTACACACACAAGCCCATTTTTTTCAAAATTCACATTTGCTATCCTTCTGAAATTTGGTATGTTATTTTAAAACACACTAAAATGAATTTGTTGGATTTAGATTTCTTATTGAAGCTGTATAGAATTTTAAAAAAAAGTGTTAATCATATGTATCCTTTAAAAATTAAAATAATTTCATATATTTTGTATCATCACATTCCATCTGGAGCTTACTTAAATTCTAGAACCAACAAAATGTTCATTGTGGCATAAGAAAGCTGTGTGCTAAATTGCATCCCTGTAGATGAAGTAGTTTGAATTAAAAATGGGTTGAAGTTGTAGAAAATGCAAGTTACGAGGAAAGGCAATTAAAAATAAAATAAGTATTATTCAGTTTTCCTTTTAATTTTAAGTCAGAACTTCCCATATCCATAGTATGTATCCTGATTCTGGTGTTCTTCAGCCCTTCTTTTTAAGTTCCTCTTCTGTCTTGCTTCTTTCTGCATTAATTTCATAGCTCTTTCTGTACCAGCGATGCGAATGTTGTCGATACTCTGCAAAATTGTTTCCATAAACACACCAGGTTGATACCTTAACTGGTGCATAACTTTCTTTAACCAACATTCTCATCATTAAACACTATTCAGCATCAAATGTAGCAATTTTCACCACTTTGGAAGACACAAATGATGTTTTGGGACACCTTTTCCATATCAAACTGTTGAGGCTTTCTTTTGGGTTTTGTGTCTCTCCATAGACATTTTTAGCAAGTCTGGGTGTGCTAAGAATTGGTAGGTGGGCTTTATAGATTCCAAGACAGCTGATGGAAGACTGTGTGTTGCTAGTATGCAACTATGCAATAACACACACGCACCATCTTGTGACGACTTACTATGCTGTAAGAACTTAAGTTCCAGGTTTCATAGTTAAACCACTATGTTTTTCAGATCGTGTTAAGTCGTAACATCTGTTGGTGAAATCGGGCAGTAGTAGTCTATCGGGAAACACGAGTCAGTTGGAGAATTTAATGTCATGTTGGCACATTGGCCATAGTAGCTCAGTTGGCAAGAGTAATCGCACGGAGAGTGGGAGACTCGTGGTTCAAATTCCGGCTTTGACATTGTATCTTTCAGTCTGGCTATACTCATTATATAAACTGCTTGACCATTTCAACCGAAGATTTATCCAATTCTAGAAGGGGATTGTAACTCATATACACTCAAAATGGTTTAACTAGCTGAAAAACAAGAGCTAATACCAGCATTAGGACGTTAATAACATAAGTTACAGCAATAACGTTTAATTGTTATGACATTTGTACTCCAGAAAACAAAATACAGTTAAATACAATGCCGACACTGAATCCATAAAACGGTGACTCACTGCACGCAATTACAGACACACGACATAGCTGGAAACAATTGCCATATTATTAATTTTTTAACTGTTAGGTCGTCAGGCACTCTAGTATAAGCGCTCTAATTGCCAATTGATATAACAGTGCTTATAATGAGAGAGTTAAATGCCACTGCTGCACAGATTTGCCTCGTTGAAAGAGCCTTTCGTTAGCAATATGTAATGCCCATTATGTGTAAAAAAATGCACATGAAAACACAAGACATTAATATCAATGGTAGTCCATTTCATCATCTGACGATCATTATTTTATTTTATGATCAGTATGACTTTTAATGGGCTCTATTTCTGTGATACATTCCTCCTTGCCGATTGATATAACAGTGCTTATAATGAGAGAGTTAAATGCCACTGCTGCACAGATTTGCCTCGTTGAAAGAGCCTTTCGTTAGCAACATGTAATGCCCATTATGTGTGAAACAATGCACATGAAAACACAAGACATTAATATCAATGGTAGTCCATTTCATCATCTGACGATCATTATTTTATTTTATGATCAGTATGACTTTTAATGGGCTCTATTTCTGTGATACATTCCTCAGGGTTCCTATGCAGTTATTTGTAGCTTTTAATTGTAAAAACAAACTTTTTTTCTAAGTGTCAACAAAATGTTTAAAGTGAGACATAATTTACAATTATTTTTAAGTAGATGGAATTTTGTGTTAAAGATTACTGACTCAGATTTGATACTGAATTCTCTGGAACATGCTTTCGCTTGAGGTCTCAGCATCTGTAGCACCTTTCGTTGAAAATGGCTGGCAGGTCAGCCGAAAACATGTTCCAGAGAATTCAATATCAAATCTAAGTGAGTAACCTTTAAAACAAAATGTCATCTACTCAAAAAAATTGCAAACTATTTTTCTGCCAATTTTTTTACAATGACATCTGGAGTTTATAAAAGACCTGAATAAACTTCTCGCACACACCCCTGAGGAAGCAGTGGCTTATGGAAAAATATGCGAGAGACAAAGCAAAATTCCTGCACCTAGCTTTATAGAGGAGGTCTCTCAATTATATTTAAGGCTCTTTGACTTTTGCTCTCTGTAGTGACAAATGGTAGTAAGCACATTCTCACGCCTTTCTCCTTACCCCAGGTGCCTACTGCGGTACGGGAATTGGCGATCCGGGAGTCCCGAACCACCCTGACACCTTCGATGTGGGTTCCTCTTAGTGGTGAGGGGTCAGACAAAATACCCACACACGTGTAGGCCGTGCGTGGAGACCCGTGTCGGTGAAAAGGTTTGTCCTGGAGGTTGAGGGATGCGCATCTGACCTCGTTTTAGTCTTCTTCTGAATTCGGGGAGGGTGCGCATTTCTAATACACTACATTGGTTTCTGCTTCGCCTAAACGGGAAGTTAGGGACTAACCCGCCCCTAATCAATCGGCCGGGACTAGGTACTGTATCGAACTCCAGGGTGAGCAGGACGGCGAACCCGCTATATCCCCTGTGTAGCCATGTCATCCCAGTGGGATGACCATTTGTTGGGCACCGTGGTGGGTGGAGAGCACTGGAGGATGAAACACATATAACTTCTTATGGCAAACCCTAAAATTAATCGTCAAAAGGAAATAGCTGAGTCCTGTGGTCCTCGATATTTAGTTATTTGCAGAACTGAGGAAGGTCGAACGTTTACTACCGTGAACCGTTCATTACTCAGAAGGGTTTAGATAATATTGCCGGCTCTGAAAAGTCATGTACTAGATCTCGCAATGGCACACTCCTAGTCAGAGCAGCATCTCCGAAGCAGGCTGCAAAAGTCTTGAAAGCCAATATGCTTGCGATCTCTCCGGTGCGCGTTGAATTGTATAAGACCCTGAACTCCTCGCGTGGTGTTGTAAATACCAGGGCATTGGACGGTATGTCCAATGAGGAGATTCTGAAAACTTGGCGGAACAAAGCATGACTAATGTATATCGAGTTCACCGCAAAGAACGAGGTGAACTAGTGCCCATACCTGCTATATTTCTTACCTTCGATCGGGTAGATCTCCCGAAAAGTATTAATGTAGGGTATGAAGTTATTGAAGTGAGGCAGTATATACCAAATCCATTGAGGTGTTATAAATGCCAGCGCTTTGGCCACACGAGTGATTCATGTAATGGATTTGCCACTTGAGTTGACTGTGGGAAAGTCAAGCATGTCAATGCATGCACTGCACCAGTAAAGTGTGTTAACTGCAGTGGGAATCATTCAATAAACTACAGAGAATGTCCCTGATTTATGGAGGAGAAGGTGATCCAAGAGATCCGGGTCAGAGAGTGTGTATCCTTCGTGGATTCCCGGAAACTCTTGCTTATTCGTCAGACTTCTGTACTTAGGACCGCTACTTATAGTGCATTTGCAGCTGAGCCGGTACCTAGGCGTGAAGTCGCAACACAAACTAGTGAAATAAACGGGGAAGTAATCTACTAAAGATCAATTACACCAAGATCACAGCCAAAGCAACAAACACCAGCACGAACAACAGTGAGCGCGCCGACCAGGTCCAGTCCTAAGAAGAAGGATTCAGCCAAGTCACCGCCGAAAGCATCTACTTCAAGAACATTTGTACCGGTAATATATAATGTATCGCCAAGAAAATTTAAGACCTCTTATGACAAAAGTGACTCCCTCTAGAAAAATAGTAAGACTTGTGAAAGGTAACGTAGCCAGCACGAAAGTCCGTGAACATTTCCTCCGTCAACAAAATCTGAGGAGTCATCTGGAGAGGACGCCAAACATTGACTTCCATCTTCGCCGGTCGCAGTTTCCGATCGTATGGAGATACTCGATTCGAAGTTACCAGTGCGGAAACCCTCCACCTCCATTGAGGATGTGGAGCGGGTAGATCCTGTACTCACTGCCCAAACGACAGTGAGGAAAAGGCATGAAAACCTGCTGAAAGTGCTAGCCCAGCCCCAAAGAAAAGGAACAAATTGGTTCGACCACCACTGAGCGGGTAGCTTTTGTTATGTGGTGTTCTTATGGTGTCTGCCTTTGTTTGCAAGGCACAGGTCTCACTGATCCAGCTACTGCTTTATACGAGGGTGGGTCAAATGAATAACTTAAATATATCTTTAAATATTAATTATTGTGTAGAAATGGTACACAGCTGCATTACTTTCCAACATAATCTCCCCCACGCTCAATAGAAGTCCTCCAGCGCTAACAAAGTGCATAAATGCCTTTAGAAAAAAATCTATTTGTTGTCCACGCAAACACTCAAGCACTGCGTGGTGTACCTCTTCATCGGAACGGAACTTCTTTCCTCCAATTGCGTCTTTGTGTGGTCCAAACATATGGAAATCCCCTGGGGCAAGATCTAATGAGTATAGTGGTTGAGGAAGGCACTCAAAATGCAAATCTGCGATGGTTGCAGCTGTTTTACGGGCAGTGTGGGGCCTTGCATTGTCATATTGCAGAAGGACCCCTGCTGACAGCAATCCACGCCGCTTTGATTTGAATGCAGGCCGAAAATGACTTTAGGAGATGTGTGTATGATGCACTGCTGGCAGTGTCCCTCTAGGCTTGTAATGCTCCAAATTCTGCAATGTTCTGCGGAGTGACAGCTCGTTGTGCCTGACCTGGACGTGTGCCATCTTCCACTTAAGTGATACATTTGCGAACTTCCTACTCCATTCGTATACTTTCTGCTGTGACAAACATGTATCCGCGTACCGAACCTTCATTCGTCGATGAATTTCATTAGGTTTCACACTTTCACTGTACAAAAACCGAGTAACAGAATGCTGTTCTTCCCTGGTGCAAGTCACAAATTGGCGGCCATTTTTACTCTGATACCGTGACTGTATAGGTGCATATGCATTATACTGCCATCTACAGGCCATTCTGCACGCTGTTTGTAGCACGCTTATCAACTTAAGGGATAACGGTGCGAAATTTCGATTTGTTATTACAAATTTAAGGATTTCATTTCACTCACCCTCAAATATTTTAGCATCTGTTTCTTTTAGTCATAATAATTCATTAGTACACAGACGAGGGGAGACCCAAAAGAAACCGGATTGTTTACATACAAGTTTATTGATGAACCATTTTACAAAATTACATCAGTCACCTTCAAAATACTCTCCATTACATGCGATGCACCTGTCAAGTCTCTTTTCTCACTCTTGGAAGCATGTTTGGAACTCTTCATGTCTGATACTGTCCAGTGCCGGCGAATACGGAGTGTGGGGAACGACACACCACCTCTGAGATGCCAAATAGTTCTTCACCAGTAAGGCGGTGTGTGCTGGAGCGTTGTCGTGATGCAGAAACCAGTCACCTGATCGTCAAAGTTCCGAGCGTTTCCTCCTCACATCCTCTCGCAGACGCCTTAAAACATCCAAGTAAAGGTACTGGTTAACGGTTCGGCCAGGGGGTACGAATTTCCTAAGGAAAATTCCACGAACATAAAAAAGACAGTGATGATCGACTTCACATTTGACCTCACTTCCCTTGCTTATTTTGGTCTGGGAGAGTTGGGAGTCCTCCACTGGCTTGACGCTTACTTGGTTTCTGAGTCATACCCGTAACACCAACTCTCATCCCCTGTAATGACTTTGTTCAAGAAGTTTGGATCACGTGCAATCTCTGTTTTCAAGTCCTGACACACACTCAGTCGGATGGTTTTGTGCTCCTGTGTGAGAAGGCGCGGATCAAATTTAGCAGCAACACGTCTCGTGTGCAAATCCTCCCTCAAAATCCGCTGTAAGAGCTCCAACTGATTCCTGTCGCTACTGAAATTTGGTCGATCTTTGGCGACGATCCTTGTTGATCTCTTGGCGGACCTTTTCAATGTTCTCCTCATTTCGAGATGTTGAAGGGTGTCCAAAACGAGCTTGGTCTTTAACACATATCTCACCACCTTTAAAGCGCCCAAACAACTCGAAAACCTGTATGCGGCTCATAGCGTCCTCCTGGAAAGCTTCCTAAAGCATTTGGCGTGTCTCCGTTGCAGTTTTTTAAGCAGGAAACAAAACTTCACACACACTCTTTCTTCTTTTAAAGTTGCCATAACGACTTCGCAGAGGTAACCCGCCAACAGTCAGAGAAACACAATACCACACTTGCACGTTCAGCTCTACACTGACGCCGTCTGCACAGCAATTTCATGAATGTCTCTACTAACACCATCTAGCGTGAGAACCCTGCACAACGTCTACGAGTGGCAGCGCCCTCGGAATCCTGTTTCTTTTGGACCCCCCTCGTGCATATTCTTGTTGCTTTTACAACTTGATGGTTAATTTCAGGGGCTGAGTTTTCCTCACTGGCAATACTAACGCCAAAGTAACTGACAGGCTCTACCTATTTACGATTTAGTTTTCAGGAAGCAATTTGCATCTCAAGGCTCATTACTAATGCTTAATAACTTTGTTTTGTTCATGGAGATTTTCATATTACATTTCTGACATTTATGATAAAACTCGTACAAAAATCTTTGCACATCATCCTCCGTTTCTGCCACAAGTACATCATCTGCATATCATATCTTACTAATCTTTTTATCTCACATACTTTATTCCAACCGCCTTGTCTTACGTCTATTTTTATTGCAAGTTTCTGTGTTAGCTGACATTGGATTTTTATTTGACAAAAATTATGAAAACATTTTATATTAGTTTAATAATTCCATTTGCCATATTATTATCACATAAAATTTTTAAAACATGATGTACTTCCAATCTATCTTATGGCTTTTAAAATATACAAAACGTCAACTAAATTCGAATGCTTTTTCTGAAACATCTACCTAAATCCTTATTGAATACCAGAGAGTGTAATAATCTCTGCCAGTTTCTCAATAATTAGTCTCGTAATTTAAAGGCCAGTACTCAGTGGATTGATTCCTCAGTCATTATCTAAAATCTGTGAATCTCCATTTTTAAAAGTGTTAACTATTATTTAACAATACTTCTAATCTAAAGTTTTATAATCAATATAACCATGGCGTAAATTTACCCTAAATTAGATTTCCATACCCTATTATAAATACATCGCGTTATATATTCATTTGTTTCTGTAGTGAAAACCTTCTATCTCTGAGATACGAAATTTCTCTTGCAGACAATTGCCGCTGGGATATTCTCCTCTTCTGAACTGAACAAATGTTTATTGTCAAGTTAGTGCTCCGGTCTGATCGAAGGCCGATCATATCTTTCCTTCGCTCTTGACATATCTTTTAAAAATGCTATCTGACGCGTAGAGAATACAGGGTGTTCCAAAACACCGAACGAACATACAGAAGTAGTTGCTCAGCTCCTATGTGACACATAGAGAGTCACATAAGCAATGCTTCAGAATGAGCGTGGATTAGATAGGAACAACGACCCGTGCCTCACGCTGACGGAGTTGGCAGGTATAGGTCACACGCCGTACCGCGTTCTGTAGCTGTTTGTAAACATACCGGCATACTCCACAGTATCTTGCTACTTTTAAGAATTTCTTCGGCTTATGAAACAGCAATAAAGAAGCTATTCATTGATTATTGCTTACGAGTTCTAACGGTAGTGTTTGTTTGAACTTGAAAATGGGTTTTGTTTTCTGATCTGACTATTAGTGGGCCATGTAATGACAATATAAACAAATGATGAACGGTTGCTAGGGGAAGAAAAACAATATTCTTGTTTAATAACGATGGGGAAATGTCGCTGTCTATATGCTGGAGGTAACCTGCAATGATTGACTAGGAAAGAAAGTTTGAGTAAACTGTAATTGAGATTATAAAATTCAATTATATATTACGAAATTGACCTCATCCAAAATTGTATTTATTTCACTTGAAACCACACCTTAAAACGAAAGATCTTATGACTCTTTTTTAATCAAACACAATCAGCAAGAAACAATTCAAACTACAAGGAAGTAACCCTGTTACATCTGGCTTCCCGACGTCAACGTGCATCCTAATCTGCTACGAATAGAAAATCCGGTTACAGAGTGTTTATCATGTTCCAAAATTCTGTTATAGCCGTCAATGTTGGCAAATAAGCTGGTGGACATATGCAACTTGTAAATTTTAGAGGGAAGTTATTGTTAGTCAGGTTGAGAATGCAAGCATTAAATGATAAACAGAACAGAAAACAACATCAAAGATTTGTAAATAAATTAACGAAAACTAAATATCTTATACAATGAGACGAGCCTGTTAATTAACGTGTTTGATAATACTAAATAAAGCATTTGTAACTGAAGAGAAAGCTGTTAATATTGTTGCGTGTATAGGCTGAGCAAGATTTGGAAATGTCTGTAATCATTATCTGTAACATTTATTTTCGATGCCTTGAGTCTGGGCACAGCTGTATGTAAAATCTGTATGATTAAGTGTAAATTCTGCTGACTGGCAAAGCATGTACTTTGGACTGGTGAATTAGGGAAATAATTCACAGGTGGCCTGTAACAGGCCTCAACTTGTTCTCCATGTTTTAAACAATGAATCACGCATCCTGCTGATCAAGGGAAATAATGCTTAGTTGGTCAGTAACAGGTTTAAACATGTTCTCAATGATGTAAATAATGATTGCACAATATGGCGAAAATTAACAGTTAGCGTGGGAATCGTTGAGTTGACTTTTTGGTAGGACCCCTATTTAAGCTTGGTTGAGTTAGCCCCCGGGGGGAGAGACTTGACAGAGATTTAAGAGGGGACTTGCTGATGGTCTCTGTAAGAATCAACAAGAGTTTTTTTCAAAGTGCTACCACGAGTAAGATAGCCATCAGGGAGTACCAGATCGTACACCTTTTGACAGTCACACAAGGTTTAAGCCATAAAAAACAAAACATCGCCAAAGGTAAAGTTGCATTATGTTATTATGTATTTATATGTTACCAAAGTGCCCCTGATCTCATCCAGATCCAGGGAGTGCCCTGTAGAAATACTAGGCATCTTTGAAATATAGTTATTCAGTTCAGTTTGACCTAGATGTTTCTTTCGCTCTACCCTTTCAGTAGCTACACCCCCAGTTGCAGATTAGGTTTGTCTTTCACCCCCTTTACAATCCTGGTCCACAACAATATTTACAGTAAGTGTTGAAAGTATTGCACAACTAAGATCATAAAAATGCTCTGAAGCTAAGCAAATAAATATTATCCTTGATGTAGCTATTTTTACAATTAATACTTTTAATGAAACTAAATTAATCGTGCGTTCGTTGAACTCCATTCAGCTCTTCCATCCATCAAACCTATATCCGTCATTTCGGAATTCGTATAGCGCTCCATATTGCTTGGATTTGCTAAGTACAGATGCATTTCTTCATCTTGGAAAGTGCAGAGCAGTGGTATCTGGACGAGTCCACTTCAGAACGGATGCAACTGCAGGGGAGGGCAGGTCAGTTGGGTATCAGTCGCGAGCAAGTAAACAGGTGCAGAGGTACTGAGTGATACTACACCTTGTTTAAAAGGTGCGTGTTTCCTGTTACCAAGAGAGCATTTAGAAATGACGCCTCCTAGCAGCAAATTAGGAAATAAGGTACTACATTCTCAAACACGAGAAGAAATAAGCAATGTGTATACATTAATGAAAAAGGAACAAAGGTCTGTGTCTGCTCTGAAAATTTGGAAAAGGGTATCAGAGGCAACAGGTGTATCTGTAAGCAGTGTTAGAAGAATTATTAGAAAAACGAAAAGCATTGATTCTGGTGGAACGACGTCATTTTCTACCCAGGTAAACAGAAATCTAGAACATGCACAAAATCTAATTTGGATGGCTCTAATGAAGAAGTAGTTAGGCGAACTGTCAATAACTTTTACATCACAAAAAACAACGACCAACTCTGAAAAAAGTACTTATGAAGCTTCAAAATTCCATTGACTTCCAAGGCAGAGTCTCAACATTAAGAAAAATTCCTCTGAAGCTAGGATCTAGATGGAATAAAACCAAACGCAACAGACTAATTTTAATGGAACATCATAACATACGGACAAAAATACTTAAATATCTCCGAGATATTCAAAGATACCGCAATGAAGGTCGTAATATACGAGGCATGTTTTTTAAGTCAGTACCGTTTTGCGATTCCGGCGCCTCAGCGCTACGGTCGGCGTTTCGCGCATGCGCGCTGGTTACCTACATCTCTTGTCTACGCACTGACGCCATTACAGTCTGATTCTTCATTGTGTACGTTGGTTACTGAGTGTTTAAGATGCCTCCGACAATCGTGAGTCCCGCCGATTGTGAAGTACGGGCTGTTATACGATTTCTTAGTGCTAAAGGCGTAAAACCGATCGATATTCATCGTGAGATCTGTGAAGTTTACGGACAAACATTATGAGTGATGGAATAGTAAGGAAATGGGTGAGAGCATTTGAAGATGGCCGCACAAGTCTGCATGATGAAGAAAGGAGTGGGCGTCCTTCGGTCGTCACTTAAGATTTCGTTGCAGAAATTGGACGAAAAGGTGAGAGAAAACATACGCTTTACAATTTCATAATTGTGCTACTATTTTCCTCAATATTCTCGTAGTGTTTTGTATCGCATTGTGACCTAGAACTTGAAGTACCGGAAATTGTATGTTATATAAGAAATATGGCCAACATGTCAACGCGACATTAAACTCTCCAAATGACTCATTATATTTTCTCATTATAATTTAGAGTTCTCATATCCAATATACAAATTTTTGGCGACTTACTTAAGTATAGTATACACTTAAGTGCAAGTACTTAAATAAAAGGATTTTTTATCACTGAATAGTTTTTTAATTTTTTATTTTTCTGGTATTTAACTACAGTAATAAGTTGCCACAAATGCATATCTCGGATGAGAACTCTAAGTGGTCTATTCGGGAAAATATAATGAGTCAATTGGAGAGTTTAATGTCGCGTCGGCGTGTTGGCCATGGTAGCTCAATGGTTTAGAGCGACTGGACGGAAACCAGAAGATCCGTGGTTCAAATCCCGGCCGTGGCATTGAATTTTTCAGTTGGCTCTAATTAATTAAAAACATCCATATATTAGAGTAATGTATTTAAAAGGATTAATTCCTTAAGAATTAATTATTCAATATAAATTTACATTCATAGTAAGATACTCCATTTGATAGTAAGTCGCCACAAACGGTGCATCTCGAATGCAAGAGCCCCTTGTGGTTTACCGGGGAAAATGTACGAGTCAATTGGAGAATTTAATGTCAGGACGGCACGTTGGCCATGGTGGCTCAATGGGTTAGAGTGACTGGACTGAAACCAGGAGATCCGTGGTTCAAATCCCGGCCATGGCGTTGAATTTTTCATGTTGACTCCATCAAAAACCTTGCCTATATACGACTAGTATGAGGAAATTATTAATTTTCGTCGATTAACTAAAATGTACTAGCTTCTTTGATAGTAGTAAATTAAATACGTTACGATAAGCGTCATGCATTAAGTTTCCTGACAATTTATGGTGGATAACATGGCGTTGGGGCGGGTTATCTCCGGGACCTCCGGTTTCCCCTGCCGTCTGATTCCAAAGGTGCTCCATCTTCATCTCATGTACCATCAGTGTTACCGCCTGCGGTGCCGTATGTAGTACAACTGGGCGTTATACACTACACATTTTTTTCCCAGACAATTTGCCGATTCTTCATACAGTCCATTTAGGTTGCGAGTTTTAATTTGATGGCCACAATTCATACCACGACGTAACACTGATGATGGGATTCTACCAACATTAGATAAGGAATAGCATTATACCAGAAACATCGGCAGACCTTAGTGCAAACGACTGCATATTTATCTTGTTAGATTATGGAGATGAATATATTCCTCGGGAGTATGAAACGGTGTTCGGAATTCAAGCATATACACGCAGTATTGTTTGGAATCTTCTGGAAACGCTCTCTTCCATAAAGTGAGCAACTAATAAGCGATGATGTTCAGTAGAGCGTGCAAAAGTTAGAGACAACATTCAACTGTTCTTGCATGCAACTGAACACCAGGTGATGATAATGGCAGCCTGTTAATGTATTTCACACGCTTTCACTGAGACTTCGAGAGAAACCTTACTATTATCTGAAGTGGTTAATCCAAAATGGAGAATTTTCGAACTTCCCAAAGCTCGATTATTCTCTTGTCGTAGAGAGACAATTAACTTTGTGTGAGAGGGTGTAAAATGAGCTTTCGTACAATTAACCTCGCTAATGAGCTTTACGGAACTAACCTACGATCCTTTGTCATGCAAATCGTATTTTGTTGAAATTCAGCACACAAGTAGCGTGTGCATGTCATTCGTGGCAAGAATCTGTTGAAATATGAACTGATTGCCCTACGTCACTTTACAAGGTGTTTAAGGATTTGATATCAAATGTGTCTCTTTCTCAAACCCCGGGTTAAATGAAAGCTATTACATTAATTCAAACTGGTTAAAATCATGATTTGGAAATGATTTCATTACTTCTATACTTAAAGATCCATACTTCAGATATTATAATTATTCTGTAGAACATAAAAGACATGGGGCCATTTTCAATTTCAAAATCATTTAGGGAAACACTGGCGAAAACTATTTAACTTTCCTTCCCATAATGGTTAGTCGTGCCTTTACATTTTTATAACCGCATTTTAAATTTCCCATGACGCTCTACGAAAGTAAATTAAAGTAAGCCTTTACAGACGTGTGCAAATTATTAGACTCATTCATGCTCTTTTACTTTGCTTGAGTTTAACATTCAAAATAATAGTTATTTACCACCATAAACTATTTCAATTTGTAGTAATTCTTTTCCTTGCTATAATATGAAGCACATTAATTGACATTTTTCTCATCATAATATCTGGGGGATTTTTCTTTTACTTATAGTAAAAGTGGTAGCTCTAAATTAAGAGCAGCAATTTCCTTCATGTCTATTTATCCATCTGTTTGGTGATATTGCTTTCATTTCCTGAATATAGTAACTGAATATTGTTAGTATTTGCCTTTATTTTGTTTTATGGCTAATATATCCTCAGTGTTTATTATTAATTGATCTCAAGCCAGGTAAAATCGTGTATCTTATCCTTAACATTTACATTGATTCAAAAGTGAGGTTATGGGTAAAACTGCTGACTTCTCCCCAAGGAAAGTAGCTGTAACCGAGAGTATTTTGAAGGAAACTTTTTATTCACAACGTGAAATAGCTAAGAAATTGTGTATTTCACACAAACCTGTTAGTCGCATTAATCATTTAACATTCGGCGAGACGTTGACCTCACAAAGGGATGGAAAATGCCGGAGGAAAAGAAAGCTATCACCAAGGATGGAAAGAAAACTTGTGCAGGTGGCAAAACAAAATAGAAGAGCAACCAGCATTGACCTCAGTAATCAACTAAGGCAGTACCGTACAGAAATATCAGCCTCAGTAGTTCGCAGAAGATTATGTGAAGCAGGTTTACCAGCACGCAGGCCTCGTAAAAAGGCTAAACGGACACCTGCAATGGTAAAAAAACGTATAGAATGGGCCAGACAGATGCAGAAACATCCAGTGGAATTTTGGAGAAAGGTAAATACTATGAAAATTGCATATAGCATACAATTAAGATATGTACATGTAAATTTTAGGGAAATGAAATAAACAGCCTAAACTTTGTTTCTCTCATTGCTGGTTTTATTACACTATCTTTGAGCAATTTTAAAACTGTTTAATCTTAACAGAGGTTTTTATTGTTTCAGGTAATTTTCTCAGATGAATGCATGTTTGAAACATGTGAAGAGAGCAGCCAATATGTGAGAAGGACAGATAAAGAAGCATTTTCCGCTCAGTGTGTCGATCAAAGAGTACAGCACCCAACATCAAAAATGGTCTGGAACTGTATGTCTGTCCATGGATCTGGAAAATTATACATAGTTGTGGGATCTATGGAGCAGAAACAGTATAAAAGTGTATTAGAAACAAGACTATTTCCGCAAAGTAAAGAATGGTTACCAAATGGTGATTTTGTGTTCATGTATGACAGTGCTCCCTGCCATAGAGCAAGATCTGTAACCCAGTTCCTCAAAGAAAACAATGTAAAAGTACTACCATAGCCGAGGAATAGCCCTGATTTAATTCCAATAGAGAATATGTGGGGTATTGTTAAACAGAGATTGAAAAAATTGAAAATAACAACAAAAGTTCAGCTTATTGAGGGCCTGATAAGCATTTGGCACAGAGATGAAGAAATAAAGGAAAAGTGCTCCGCCCTTGTAGAGAGCATGCCTAAACGCACCAAAATGGTAATAAAGGCAAAAGGAATGCATACAAAATACTAAGAGTTGAAACAATATTTTGTAATATTATTTCTGTTAAATAAATAGAAAATAAACTGTATATGTTAAAAATTTCACCATTGAGTCTAATAATTTTCACAGGTCTGTATAACGTTCAGTCTACACTTTGAATTTTGCTGCAGCAAGGATGAATATTGTAACTGTTTTCGTAAAATTAAAAGTGTAGTTTGCAGAAATTCAAAACACTCTTTGTTTATAGTAGAAACACACTTTGTACAGCCTTGACTGAAGCAGGATCACGTAACATGCACCAGCACAGTCTCTCGTTGCTTCACCACATGTAAACAAAAAAAAAATCACTTTCAAATAACCACACGGCTGCACACACACGAATACCGGTTCTCAACTCTCAACTCCATTCACTGACTAGCAGATCTTCCGCGTGGACCATACCGGACCGGACCGAGGTACCGGTTGGCTCTATAAAGCCAGAAGGGTTTTGCTGCGTGCCCAACCATCAAGGGTTTTAACACAGGTAAGGTATTTTAATTCGGGATATTGTAGGATGAGTTGTGGGTTTTGAGAATTCAGTTGTTTATGAGGTTACAATTTTTACCTTCAGGTTGAAGGACAGGATGCAATACCCCGCACCCTGGTGTTAATTTTAAGTTGGGAAAAATTTTGATGCCAAACAGCTTGGAAAAGTTATGTGGAGTTAAGGTTTAGCTGCTGTTAGGATTGACTCCTGGGTTATCTCGGATGCCCGCAAGCCATGTGGGGTAACCGATGTAGTCTAGAACGGCGTCTAGTGGGGTCATAATCTCCCAATGATCTAACAAGGGCGCTTCTATGTGTTGGTAAAGCGGCGTAAAATATTGATTACCAACGCCTAATTTCATCCTCCACGTATGGAAGACCCGAGGCTTTGTGAAGCAACCTGGTAGGAAAATAACGTCCCACAGGATATAGACCAAAGTCCTGTATTCTGTGCACGTTGAAGCCATGCTATCCAGCTGTCTGCGGCCATGCCTCAGATCTCGCAGGCATGTAGCATCACCGGGATTACCAGCGATCAATCAACAATTTCAGACCAACTGGCGTAAAGTTAGGCCTCTGTCCAAGTTGACTCCTAGGTACTGGACGGAGTTAGTCCACTCTATCCTTCGACCTCGGTAGCTGAAGTTGGGGCAGTCTGCGGGGTTGTGGCGCTTTGTGATAGGTACGGGGAGGCCTTTTGTCCGGATTTACGGACATCCGCCAACGCCGACACCACTAATATGTTAGACGGAGATGTCTTTGTAAGGGATTGAAGGCTATGAGGATGTGTTTGTCTTTGAAGAACAGAAACACGTCGTCAGCGTATTGTGTCATTTCGGCCTGTTGCTCTGTTAGGAAATCTGCCATAAAGACATTGAATAAGTTTGGAGATAGTACAGAGCCTTCAAGGACTCCGCCTCTCACTGGTCTGCCTTGGTGTCTCGCGTCTTTTATACCGTTTCTTGAAAGATGCCAAAGTAACAGGATCTTCCACTCTGGCGAGAGAAAGGAACGATCCAGACCTTGCTCTATTTCCCTCTTTCCCCAACCCCGGCTCTCTCTCGGCAAGCATCAAGCGTTCATCCACGTGTGGGCATGGCTTGGGCGCTGTCTGTCTCCTCCTTTCCTAGCAATTGGCTTGTCGCTAACTGCCAGGAAATAAAGCGATCGGTGACAATAGTCAGTAATAAGCAACAATGGGCTTCAAGCTGCCATTTCGTGTCTTTGTGAGCGTGCTTTATCATCTATTGCTTTTTGGACATCTATTTATGGAGCTAATTTGAAGTATCGAAAAAAATTCATATTGCTTTATTAAAATTTACACTATGAAATGAGAAATGATAAAAAGCACAGCCTCTTAATGAAAAAGAACTATAATTAATGTCATATTTGCAAACTTCTTTAAAATGTTTCATTAATTATATATTTTAGTTAATTGATTGAAAGTAATAATTTCTTCACACTAGCCGTATATTGGCTAAGCTTTTGATAGATAGACTCAACATGGAAAGTTCAATGCCATGGCCGGGATTTGAACCACGGATCTCCTGGTTTCCGTCCAGTCGCTCTTACCCTTTGAGCTACCATGGCCAACGTGCCGTCCTGACATTAAATTCTCCATTTAATTCATATGTTTCCCCGGTAGACCACTAGGGACTCTGGCGTCCTAGATACACCTTTTGTGGCAACTTACTATCGTAAGTACTTGAGTCCCAGGCTTCATCATTTAACTCCTATTATTTTAGCGAATTGATGGAAATTAATCCTTTCTTCACACTAGCCGTATATAGCCTAAGGTCTACCGGGTTTACCCGCCTCCCTTTTTTGTAATTTTACGTCCTCCAACGTTAAGTCATATAGGATGGCGAATGAAATGAATCAAGCTCAAATGTGTCCAGGTTCCATGGAGCTTAGAGTTACCTGACTTCGTCTGTCAAGATAAGGGAAAACCCCGGGAAAGACCTTATCCAGGTAACTCGCCCTTACAAAGATTCGACCTTGGGACCTCTTGAACGTGAGGCAGATGCTACCATCCACGCTACCGAGGCGGGCCCTTACCCGCCTGCTGCCATAGGCAAAGTAAATCACGGCAGATGAGAAAACATGCAGCATTTGTTTGCCAAAAGCCATAGACTTGAATCGAACCGAGGCTTGACAAATGCAGTGCGAAGCCACTTCTCTGGTGTCAGTGCTAAATCACAAGTTATCATGTGCAGGTGGGCGTTATCACGAATAATATCAGCCTGGCTTGTTAATATAAATACTACTGTTTCTGCCAAACCACTGTCAGCCATAACACACACGTCATCGAGTAGCAACAGGCGCTATAAATTTCGGTGTATCGCATCAGCTCGTTTAACCGCAGTTTTAACGATGTTATTGTGTTTCACAAAGTTTAGCGTGGTAACAAAAACACGACAGCGACAGCAGCTTTTAACTGTTCACGTTGTGAATCTCCAAAGTTTCCGGATAAAGGCTGTCATAACACAGACGCGAAACAATAAAACCTTCACCCCTTTCAGCCGAACTGGGTGAAAGCTGAAGGAGATGTTACTACACAAAAGGAAGAATGGAGCACGTCATTCAGGAAACAGCTGTCTGGTTAGTTTGAGAGACAACCAAATCGCTAACAATCCGCTAAAGTTACGCTGGGCTGATTGTTTGAATACCAAAATAGAATTTTATAATACAGCTGAAGAGAGTCATACTATTTGGAGGCAGGCCACGCATAATGCTGAGCTTCATATTCTTTCAAGAGTTACAGGAAATATTTCATTATTTGCAGAGAGTCTTTAGTGGGTTAAAAGACTGGACCTTCAGTTCCCTTGTTTCACACCCCGATTATCCAGAAAATGTTTCCACTCAAAATTATTCTTTTTATGGGACATTTTCCTATTACTTTGGTTCTGTCCAAAATGGCAGTAGCGATTCCGATTAAAGTGCATTCAGAGACGACAGCTATAATGACTACAACCGTGCATACACCGCGGAAGGTGTAAGAGATGAGGATCAGATGATAGAATCGCAGATATCATTGGGATCCTAATGAAACAACGGTAAAGCGCAAGTATTTTTAAGGGTTTTGCTTAAATTTGGACTATTCTCGTACTTGAACACTAATCTCAAGGTGGACCGAGTTTAATCTTAGGCGACCGTATGAGATTTTTGATGGACAATGCGGCGCCGGACAGCTTTCCTCCGGGATCTCCAGTTTCCTCCGCCATAATTCCACCAGTTGCTACTGTGTCTCTTTCCTTTCATATACTTCCCTTCCTTCCTTTCTATTATTACTATCATTCGAGGCTTCGGGCTATTATACGAGCGCTGTTCAATAAATAAAGTTCACATTCTTTTTTTGACAACGTACCTTGACTCATCCTCATAATGTTTATGGCCCTTCTCAAAATAGTCTCCCCTGAATGCGATGCACTTGTCCCAGTGTTTCTGTCAGTCTTCAAAGACATGCTGGAAACCATTTTTGAGAGAACCTTCAAAATCTCCTCCGCAGCCTTTACCACTGCTTCTGATGATGAATAATTCCTCCCACGAAGGCGTTTCTTCAAGTTATAAATTAGAAAAATGTCACATTGGGATAAATGCGGACTATAGGGAGGGTGAGGGATGCACTTCACGTTGATTTTTGCAAGATATTCAGCAAAGAAAGGTACGAACTTGAATTATTGCTTTAATCCTTAGGTTACACTTTCTGAAGACCACTTACTCCTGGTCTAATGAATTGATAAACTTATCAATATTTCATGGCTTTCTTAAACAAACTATTTCTTAAGCTAAATGGTTCATCTTGATGTTTATTGTTTGTCAGCTTGATATTGAATTATTTATGTTTTTATAAATTGTATTGTATTCATAAATTTGTAAACTATATTCCTAATATACCTTTGGATAAAATAGGAATAAAAAATTGGATGATAAATAAACACATAGAAAGATATTCAGCAACAACGTGCAGCCACGCATTATTGTGGAGCAGCACCCAGCCTGCTTCATGAAAATGTGGTCCTCTGCGCCTGATATGGACTTGCAATGTTTTCAGGATATCCCTGTATTATTGTCCAGTTACTGATGTGTGTGAAGCTACAACATGCTGATAAACCATTCCATGAATATCAAATAATGAGATGACTATAACTTTCCCAGCAGAAGCAACCACTTTTGCTCTTTTGGGGGTTGGTGATGAAGGAGATTTCCACACTGAGCTTTGTTGTTTGCTCTCAGGAGCAAAATGATGTAGCCAAGTTCCATCAGCAGTGATTACGTTTGAAAGAAACTCCGGATCTTCCTCTAACGTCAACTTTAACTGCGCGTTACCTCCATTTCAGCGGTAGGGGATATTGAACATGTCTGAAGTTGCCTGGTTCTCACAGGCGGGAACCAGGAGTACCAACAATGAAATTACTACGTCGTGGTTGTTTCACATTAAGCTAAGAGAATATAATAATATTGAATTTTAGTGTGAAAAATTATGACGGTAAAAAATTATGATCAATCTTTATTAAACAACCTTCGTACATCTTGGATTTCTCTAATACCGAGCGCGATGGCTCACGCGGTTTTCTCTACGGCTGGCATTCGGGAGGCCCGCGTTCCATTCCCGTGGCCGACCTACCTTACCCACTGTTTTTTTGGGGATTTCCTGGGTCTCCAGGCGAATGCTTGTAGGTTAATTCATTCTCCGAATTTCCTGTCGTCCCACTTCATCTACATTATCATTTCATATTAACTTGGTGGCCTCTTTCAGCTTAGAAAGTAGACGGGTGTCTCGGAGGTGCATGGCAGGATGATATGCTGTGAGTAAACTACTTCCTCCTGCGGTAGGAATATTGCCGTTCTCCAAACCCAGGTCTCGTGGTGGAATGTTTTCGAACCGCAGTAGTTTGGGAAGTCCGTTGCCATGACCGGCGGGGGACAGCTCCCATCTAAGTGAAATATAGGACCCTGCTCTCTGCACAATCGCAGCTCTTTGGTTCGGCTGCCGACTGTCTCCTCATCCTTCCTCGCGGAGATGCTCCACTTGTGGGCAAAGATACAATGAGCCAACTCTGGTTGTGGTAAAAATCCCCTCAGAACTAATGCAGATCTAGGTCTCTATCTGATCCAAAGTTCCGGTCGGACCTCTAATGGCATAAGCGGTAGAGGACCAAGAATTCCCTAACACCACAGCAGTTGTTATAACTAGGGAAGTTACAGAAGACAAAGAAAAATACCACTAATAGCTGCAATAACCACAATTCAATATACATTTACAATACGATGCGTATTCCATAAAACAAATTCAGACAAATGATTTCACAAATTGTACACTAAGCAATCTATATTTCAAGTAGTCGATTTTGTCTTTATAGCACTTAATATAGCCATAATTTCCATGTTTACATTTTCACATGGTTTAAAGTTATATATATATATATTTAACATATTCATCGAGATGGATGCTCCTGTTTGGGTGGGGGTGTTTAAGAGTGTCATGCCTCTCCACATCTTCCACCTGTTGTCAAGATCCAAATACACTAAGGTAAGCAGGACCATTATTATGCGTTTCAGATGGGAAGAGCTCTGGAGTCCAGCTAATCAGATCCGTAACACACTCAGCGTTGCCAGCTTGTTACACCACTCCTTTTATATTTACCTCTCTCTCTCTCGCACACTCATACAACATGCACATCTCCTTGGCGCATTGGTAAGGGTAAGCAAATTATATTTTACAAACTTTTAGAATGATGTAGTTGACAAAATCAAAATTGGAGAAAGCATTTTCGCAAATTATGTAAATCTTAAAATTTAAAACTATAATTATAGTTAATGAATTACCTGTTTTTGTAATCCAATGGAACTGCCAGTGGCTCATCCATAGCGCTGTCAATGTCACTTCCGTTAAGAGGCAATTCGTCATTGTCACTGTCTTAATAGTCTGAGTCTTGCAAATTTCTGATTATAGGTTCCAAAATCTAGTCACGTGCTATTTATTTCTTAAAATCGTCTTTTTGAAGGTTATCTGTATGCTTTACGCAGTTTTCCCAGTCTTGTTGTGTTACCTTGTCAATTTCTTCGTAAACAAGCCGTTTAACGTCCGTCAGTTTACAAGTATTGTTTCTGTTTGCAACCCCCTCTTTTTAAATGAGCCGACACAAACTCAATTGGATTATATTGGCCGTGGTAAGGCGGGAGGCGTATTACCCCGTGTCCCGTTTCAATTGTAACTTGATCCAGCTGATACACGTTTTCCGTGTTTTTAAACCGAAGTACTCTTTACAATAACTCATTTTCAGTTTCTGTTTCCCAAAAATTGTTGAACGTATACAACTTAAAAATAGTACTTCGAGCCTGACTTCGCAATACCTGCTTTTTGACTCGCCACTTAATTCACCGCAAGAAGACATTGCACTATTTAACCCTTACTATACTGTTGTGTAGAGAACAACTGAATGACATTGATCTGAACTCTCCAGAGTAAATAAACACTTCTTATCCAGCATTCATTCTTAAACATGAGCATTTAGCATTCCACAGGATAACAGGAAATTAAGTGTTTGCTCTTTCTCGAATTTAACACCTTGACTTATTCACAGTAATTCTTTTACCACGTCATGTCAGTAGTTTAAATTTCAGTTCTGAGTAATTAAAAGTATATGTACATACATACACGCCAACCACTTTGAACTCTCTAGAGTAAATAGAGATTACGAACCATTCATAAAGAAGGATATCATGTGACAAGATACATTCTGCCAGGGCGGCAGCATATTTATTGTTTCCTCTCACTAGAATTGGATTTAAAGTAATTCTTTTATCACGTCATGTCAAACACTTACATTTCAGTTCTGAGTAATTACAAATATACGTACACACATACAACCCAACCAATGATGATATTTATACAGTGCTTACGTCGCGATTTATTGTTATAATACAGGTAATTGTGTTTTATTTATTTGTATTAGAAAAACTATTTGAGCTAAACATATGGAGTTTTCATGGTTATGTTAGATACATTACTCTCTATCTTCCACGTGGACAAGTTTCGCCAAAATCTGAATTTTTGTCTAAGTGCGAATAGTATTTCACACAGATTGATTAGGTTGTCGCTCGTCACACACCACTTAGTGGGAATGCAATACAACAACACCGCAGGACTCCGATTGGTTGCTCACCTTGTAGCGCTCAATGAGAAACACCTTCCCATTTGAAACACAAAATAGGCTATCAAGAGTACGGTTAATTCAAATAAGATATTTATGAATACTTAAAAGTTAGAGATGTGGTAGGGCATAAGCGATTAAAATCATCTTAATTACAATTATATTGCCAACTTTATGCACCTTAAGGTCAATAAAGCCACTTCCATTAAAGTTACGACACGAGTGAGAGCGGATGTCGCACATATACTCCCATCTCAGCAAATCCCATTACAGACTCGTGGCATTACATTTACATACCCAAAAAGGAATTCTAGCCTATGTTAATGTGTATGTAATTCTAGTTAATATGTTAAATTTCTAGTAGCAGTCGGTCCTTTAATTGTGCTGAAGAAACTGAATTTCATTTAACACTTTTTCCCCATTAGTCTGAGAAGTTAGTGTTGGATGGTGTCTGTATGCACTTGAGATTTGTAGAATAGCTTGCATTCAGGAGGGCCCAGGTTTAATTTTCTTTGGTTTTTATGATTTTTCCTTGTGGTTAGGCCCTCGCTTAAGTGGTTTCTCCTCCAAAAACGTTCCAATTCTTTTCTCTCATTTTCAGCTTTTTCCTTAGGTTGCAGGTGTGCTTCAAGGTGCTTGCAGTGCTTGTCTTTCTAGTCAACGGGTTTGCAGTTCGAACTCAAAGACACCTGACCCTGTCGCCTACTAATGACCGTCATACATCTATCTCCATACTTCAGAAATGGAACACTGTCGTTGAGGACCAATAGCAACCCTGATTTTCTCGAAGTGACAGTCGCATGTTTACTCCACGTGGAGTCTCACTTGCCAAAGTTCCAACTTCCAGTTGATCTGTTTCATTATGTGCAGAGATTCGTTGTGTGTTACGATGTGGAGACCGTGGGAGGGAAATGCAGTGGTAAATGCAAATGAAGTAGTAGATAACTTTCAGTCAAGTGAAAATAATCAAAGTGATAACAATAGTGTGAATAACTGGGCCGAGTTATATTACTGGAAAAGCCTCAAAAAACAAAGTAATAACGGGAACTGTTTCTAAGCAAATTCAAGCGTTTGTTTTGAACACAAATAAATATGTGCTGATAAATAATCTTGGTAAGGGGTCGTGCAATGAACCTGATGATAAATTCTGGGTATTCACAGAAATACAGTAAGAAATATTGTGACGAGGGAATGCCAAAAACGCTGATCAAGTGTGAAAAGAAAAGGAGACGTTTCTCTAAAGTATATAATTTCACATGCGATTTAATTCGAATTATAACAACTAGGGTGAAAATAATAGCTGAAACACATATTAGTGAAGAACAACATGGATTTAGAACAGGCAGAGCATGCATAGATAATGTCTTTACAATAAAACAAACTTTAGAAAAAGGAAGAGAATTTTATCTTGAAACCCATCTAGCATTTATAAATGTAGAAAAAGCGTTCGACAAAGTTAACCGGTTATTTTTATGGGATATAATATGTAAAAAGGTATACCCACTACACTTCGTTAAAATTATTCAAAGCTTATACAGAAATACGAAATTGGTAATGGAAATGGAAGGAGAAATAACAAATGAATTTGAAATAAACAAGGGATTGAAACAAGGATGTAGTCTATCTCCAATTATTTATATATATATATATATATATATATATATATATATATATATATATATATATATATATATAGATGAAATTATAATAGAATGAAAAAAAGTAGTGCATGAGGGGATTAGGTTAGGACAAGGAAGAGCAATTAAACGCTGTTCTATTTGCAGATGATACAGTTTTAAACTTTAACAAGGAAGATAGACTAAAGAAAGGAATATATCAACTAAACCAAATTTTTAAAAAATATGATATTACAGTCTCAAAGACAAAAACAAAAGTAATGGCATTCCAGGGAGAATACCCAATAAGGAGCAAAATTGTACTAGACGAAACTATAATAGAAAAAGTATCGCACTTTCAATACCTTGGCTATGATATATGCTATAAATCGGAAAATCAAGATATGAGGAATATAATACAAAAATTCGAAGCAGTTTGCGGAACAATTAAAAGAACTCTCAGGAATAGAGCAAGGAGAGAAACTCAAATAAGATTCTACAAAGCAATGGCAATCCCAATACTAAACTATGGAAGTGAGGCATGGATAATAAGGGAAAAGGAGAAGAGTAAAATACAAGCTGCTGAAATGAGATTCTTACGACCAATCAAAGGATGTACAAGAGAACATCATATTAGGAATAAAATTATTAGAAAAGAATTAGAAGTACAACCGTTATTAGAAGAAATCCAAAGATATAGAAACAAATAGGTCGAACACCTTAATCACATGCCAAGAGAAAGAATACCAAAACAAGCCTTCAATTATAAACCAAGAGGACGAAGATCAATCGGACGCCCCCTAAAGAGATGGATTCAGGAAATGTGACACCGGAACAGGCTTAAGCGTAACCCGTGAAGGAAGAAGAAGAAGAAGAAGAAGAAGAAGAAGAAGAAGAAGAAGAAGAAGAAGAAGAAGAAGAAGAAGAAGAAGAAGAAGAAGAAGAAGAAGAAGAAGAATATTTAATTCGCCGAGAAATTTATAGATTCCATGCAAAAGGGAGAGCGCCCACCTTGGAGGAATTGGTTGCACATTTACAAGAAATTTGTAATTTCTTTTATGGGCACTGCACTTTGCGGGTCAAAATTAACTGTCAAAACTAAGGAAGTTTCGCAGTAATGAACATAAGATAATTTTATGTAAAAAGCTGAAGCTGTTGACAGTGAAGTAAACTAGGTTATTAATAATAACTAAACACTAGTAACACAACTTCACTATTTACTTATCTTATTTAAATCCTGGGACTGGTTTCAAAACAAAACATCTGCTTCATTCTCAACCACTGAGCTTGACACTCACCAACTAACTGACTGACTGACTGACTGCCCGACCTTGACCACTACCGGAGTTTGAAGAATAGCTCCTTATCTAACTGCCATCTACCGGGTACAACACAAACTTATTGATGACATCTATTGGAGGGATATCAAAATTTATTACGCGATTCTTATTTTTCAAAATAAATACCTTCTCCCAAACCATCAAATCTATCGGTTCTTTCAATTGTTTCAATAACTTAACTTCTGAATTTACTTCATGATTATATGACCAAAAATGATCAGTCACTGCCGATTTCTCTCTCTGTCTATATTTAATATTTCTAAAATGTTCCTCCGCTCTGGTTTCTAAATTACGCTTGGTTCTACCAATATAGATCTTATCACATTCTAAACAGTTAACTTGATAAATACCAGATTTTTGTTGTCTGATTTTTTTTTTTTTTTTTTTTTTTTTTTTTTTTTTTTTTTTTTTTTTTTTTTTTTTTTAGAAAGCTGTAGCAAATTCTTTATACTGTAACTATCATGAGGTGCTAGTATTATATCCACTTCTTTGAAAATTTTTTGGAACTTTTTATTTGCCTATGGATGATAGGTAAATATTTTGAAAATATTTTTTTTTTTTTTTTACTTTTTTAAGAGTGGAAACACCATTACCATTTTTTGATAATTAAATGTGTCTACTCTTCTGATTATAAAATCTTTATTAAAGCCGTTAATTAAAGCAGTGTTTATAATATGTTTATATTCCGCACTAAATTCCGCAGATGCTTGCTTTGAAACTGGTCCCATGATTTAAATAAGACAAGTAAATAGTGAAGTTGTGTTACTAGTGTTTAGTTATTATTAATAAGATAATTTATTTGGAAGAAACCTCGTACGATACCCATGACGTATCGAGAAAGGTGGCAACCTTGCAGAGCGGTCTGGGAGAAGGAGGGCCGGGGTTGTAAAACGATTATAAGAGTTCGTCAAAGGAGTCGGCCGATGTGCACACGAGTTAACTAAACAGACTTTACCAGACAGATGGCGCTGGAAAATGTATTCGCCGAGAAGTCTTCCCAGTTACCAGGGTCTTCATCGTCCTCTCTTGGCAGCTCCAGCAGTAAGTTAAACATTCGAGCCAGGCCTGTGCACATCTAGAGAATAACGTGCAGTATATCACAGCAAAGAAAGTCTCCGAGACCGGAGAACATGGAGGTTGGAGGAGGTTCCCACGCCCTCCGTGCACAGGTTTATGACACCCCATGTCAGTTCAGTTACACACCATTTAAAAACAATTCTGGCGTCTTCTATATTTGTGAATAAATTTTCTCGGTTTTAGTGTAAAGAGTTCTACTCCTTGTGCAGCATGCGTTCTCTTTTACACTCAATCGCGTCCTTATCGTACTGTGTAAGGATGGCAGTGGATGACACATTCCTCTCAGGGACTTACTTTGTGTTGGTGGACTATAGTTCCTTCATCCCATCCTACCTCCTGAGAGGAAATAGCCACTTCTGATCTGGTGATGGAGGGTTCCCCTCCACTGCATAATCAATAACTACATCCTAGTTAACGTGCGAGATGATTATGTGCCGTAGTAATAATGGAAGGATGAAATTGAACAAAATTAAAGATTCATTCTTCAGCAACACAATTAACTTCCTCAAAAAGTTACTTATTATCTTTGGGACAAGGAGTTGAGTAGTTCGCAACCTTTGTCGTAAAACAATATTACTAAAGAGACTTAAACCTCTGCAGATAGGCTACTAGAAATTGTAAGTAATGCCTAGAAAGTTTCATTGTCTTCCACTTTGCAGAATACTAACTATTCAACTAAATTTGAACATTACAACTTATCATAAATCTCAAACAGTTTTTTCAAGAAATAACTAATATCTACCCTAACCATACATATTTGTACACTGATGGTTCCAAAATGGATAACGACCTTGGATGCGCTGTAATTACCCCGGATAGGAAGTTTTAATTGAAACTTCCCGATAGTTATTCTATAATCTCCAGCGAAGTTTGTGCATTTAAGCAAGCTTTGACATACACAATCAAATATAGTGAGAGTAGATTTCTTATAATTTTTTATCTATTAAGTTCTCTCCTAAGTCTCAGTAACCGATTGTTGCGTATAAGGTCTGAACAAGATTTGGTAAATATTTTAATTATTGGAAGTACAAATTTCATTTCGTATAAAGCTCCAGGCTTTAGCAGGAATTAACAAGTTCATAGGTTGGATGACTCAGTGATCAGAGTAAGCAGTGGTATTGATTGACCTGCCAGCTCATATGTTTTCTGTTAAATCGACACAAAAATTAAGAAGAGGCACAAGGTTGCACAAGATTGCACCATAGGATGTAAACCCTCTGTGAGGAACCGCTGAGTCGTATGATAGCAGACATTTTGGACGTCAGTTCTATTTAAACGATTACAGCCAGTAAGGAAGGGTTAGTTGGTCATCAGTTGATCAGTCAGTTAGGTGGTTAGTTGGAAGTTTGGAGGCTGCTGATCCACTGTCATCATATAACTTCTTAATAATTCTATCGGGTTGTCTCATAAATTCGTTCGATTCTTGTTACGTGTTTACGACTATGAACTCCTGAGAACACTGCATGCCCCCATTACTTATACGTCAAAGAATTTGCCTAACAATATGGGGTTTGTGTACAAATACAATAATTGAAAAGAATGCTATTAAGACAAACCACAGCGACCTCAAGGCCAAAGGTAAATAGGTCAACTTACGTAAGAATTGGTAACCAAACTTCAGTACGAGTTTGTGGATGCAACAGTGTGGAGTTTTAAAATGTGAATGTTAATATGGAAGGCAAGAAGGAACATTTTCGACATTTAATTCTGTTTTATTACCGTAAAGGTAAAACCGCCTCACAAACTCAACGGAAACTTTGTGCTGTTTACGGAGAAGATGCAATGACGAATCGGGCATGTCAAAAATGGTTTACTCGATTTCGAGCTCGGAACTTCTCTGTGAAAGACAAACCTCGTTCTGGACGACCTGTGTTTACGGATGAGGAAAGGATAAAGGACATGATTACGAACAACCCCAGAATAACAACTCGGGAGGTAGGTCAGGAGCTAAACTTATCTCATGCAACTGTAGCCGGGCACCTAAAGAAACTTGGTTACGTAAATCTTCGGGATGTATGGGTTGCGCACGAAATAAGTGAACAAAATTTAGTTCAGCGCGTTTCCATCTGTGACGCATTGATAAGACGCAATGAAACTGCCCCTTTTCTGAAACAGCTGCTTACAGGAGATGAAAACTGGATTGTGTACAACATCCGAAAGAGAAAGTCATGGCGTAAGAAAGGGGAACCACCACTCTCAATTCCTATACCAGGGCTTCATCCTGAGAAGATTATGCTGTGCATTTGGTGGGACTGGAAAGGAATTATTTATTACGAATTTCTTCCTCCTGGGGAGACCATCAGTTCAGAGAAATACTGTTCTCAGTTGGATCGTCTGAAGGTTGCCCTAGAAGAGAAAAGGCCAGAGTTAGCATCTAATGGTGGAGTTGTCTTTCATCAAGACAATGCCAAACCACACACTTCTATGGTAACTCGTCAGAAATTACGAGATTTCGACTGGGATGTGTTACCTCACCCGCCTTATTCTCCAGGCATTGCCACATCCGACTATCATTTATTCCGATGCCTGCAAAACTTCCTTAATGGCAAACGTCTTACTGCCTTGGAGGATTGCAGACCCGCCGTAGAAGAGTTCGTCAACCAGAATACTGCAAGATTTTGGAAGAATGGTGTTGATAAGTTTTCTGAGAAATGGAGATATGTTATTGATAATAATGGTGCATACTGCACAAAATAAAGTTTGTTTTGAAAAGTTCATTGCCTTGTTTACTTTCGATGACCTTGAGTATGTAAACAGATTACCCCTAGATAATTAGGCAACTTCGTGGCCGTAGTTGTGATACGGGTATACAGTGCAGGCGTTCTTTGTCATAAACACATAACAAGAATCGAACGAATTTGTGAGACAAACCAATACAAAACTTAACTCATCAAAGTGAACCAGCCACCTCTTGTTCAGAACACTACATAAAAGGTAATATTTATTTATGTATTAATTGATTCAATGTCTGTCTTGATTGCACTCTTTAAAGGAGAGCTTTGTTTGATTTGACTTTTCCAATCTTTAAAATATATTTATCAATGTTATGGAGAACGCATCACTTTAATTTAACCCTAATCATGTCCCTAAACTTTGACCTGTTTAGCTCTACCATCTGCTTCCTTATCCTTTCAGTAGCTACACCCCCAGTTGTTGATTAGGTTTGTAAGTCCCACACCCCTCTTACAATCCTGATTTGCAACAATATCCACAACCTTTATTTCATTGTTCTAAATAAAAAGAAAACTTGTTACTTTCATGTGGTTCCCTTCACACTGTAACATTAAGGGAAATTATGAAGCGGAAAAAGCTGTTAAAGAAGCAAGTCAACTAACAGACTTAGATGAACAAGAAGCAGTACCCTATCAGGATATTATAAAAAGCATCTTCAGAGTAATAATTTCAAAATGGAAACAGATCTAGAATAAATCGCGTCCAGAAAAGTTATATCTGTAAATGAAAGGAGCCACTATAGTCTGTGAGGTTTAACTAGTCGTGTGCCTTTTAGAAAGAAAGGAATACTCACCACTCACTCTATGACGTAGCAGGTAAAGCAGACACCCCCTCCAAGCATGCATCAGTGGCGGAGTGCCCCTTCTCCATTTCGTCCGATTGTTGCTCATCACCCGATTCACAGTCAGAAATTTCAATCGAATCTTCGTTTTATTCTTCCGAGTCCGAGTCTTATAAATTTATAACTAATCTGCCTGTAATTCCTATAACGAAGCCATTCCTGCATATGGGATTTGAGTGACGATGTAGTGGGTGCTTTATTAATTTCTATGGAATGATAAGGGGCATTGTCCATAATGATGACACTATTAGACGGGATGTTAGGTAGTAATGTATTAACAAACCAATCCATTTCTTCATAGTAGTCTTTGGTTGAATTTGACTTAAAAATTAGCAGGGCATTAGGAGTTAATCGTGCTGAATATTCAGCATGTTGAACTATAAATCGCTGTCCTCTGCCGATTGGTGTTTTAAGCGGGAAATCGCTTAAATTTTCATCAGCGATACACTTCCACACCGTATTTCTCATATGGTTTATATTTACCCACGTTTCGTCAAAGTACAGTATAGGTCTACCTGTAGATCTCAGTTCTTTCATTCGTCTTAAAAAATTAAATCTTTTACGAACAATATCCATTCGTTCCATTAAAACGGTCTTCCTTGTGATATTTTACTGTGACTGAAATTAAGCTTTTTAAGAATTTTTCTTAAAGACCACACGCTTCCTTTAAGCCTCATGTATGTCCAGAAAACTAGGCAGAAGGTACGTACGATACAGCGAATAGATTGTTCGCTTAATAGCAGCAGCTCTAAATGAATCAATTTCTGTTTTTTCGCGGTCTTCTATTGGGGCGCTTTTTGCCTGCTGTTTGCAGTCTATCGCTGCTAGCTTCTGCATTTTTGTGTTCTTTTAAATTCGTTCGACAGAACGAGAAGAAACAGCTGTAGCAGCAGCAGTTCTCTCAACTGTACTCGTCACTGAAATAGTCGGCTTTCCACATTTAAATGCTTCACATTCATCACTGAAGAAACTGTGAACTATGACTACAATTTCCCTAGAATCTGATTTTAGAAGTTTCCCTCGAGATCCAAATTCAAATAACACAAACACAACTAAAGCTACAAGAAAATAATTCAACATTATATACATATGTTGCAACAATGAAAACACGTAAATCCGCAAAACAATAAATTCACAGTTCTATCGCCCATACGCCACTGACGACCTTTAATCAACACACAACAGGGTGGGGGTTGTGAGCGTCTACTTTTCACGTGCAGGGGTTGCTCACCGGCCCACGTGTGGTAGACAAGGACAGCATTCTGTGTTAGACAAGGATAGTAGAAAATATGCCAACTTAAACCTCACACACTGTAGCTGTTCTGTCTACTCTTAGCAGGAAGGAGCAGGTCTCCGCATTGGTCATACAAAGTTAACCCACTCATACCTCCTTAGCCACGGCCAGCCACCGCAACACCCGCCTCACAGTAAACCATCTCCTCAAGAATGTAAAGAATACGCTTCATCACATTACTGGAGACTTATCCATCATTCTCAACACGCCATCCAACTTCAAACATGTACTGCTACTACAGTAGCCGATTAGACTGCGGTCTAATACCATGAACACCACGAGGTTCCATTTATATCAACCTTTATGCTTATTAAAGTAATGTTTTGCTAATGCATAATACTCAGGCAAGGTACTGCTAGCAAAATATAAGGTGTCACGGACTGTATTAATATACTCTCTGTTGACTCAAGAAGTAGGTGTGACGTCAATCCCTCCCCTCCTTGATGACTAGATGAATAATCTTTAAGCGAGAGACTCTCTCTCTCTCTCTCTCTCTCTCTCTCTCTCTCTCTCTCTCTCTGTAGCTGCCCGCTGATGGGGTAGGATGGTTTTGTAGGCAGCTCCGCTTCTGGGCAGGTAAATGGCCGTTTTGGCCGCCTTTGTAAATCTGTTTGTTGTAGTAAATATTCTTATTAATTGAAAAAAATAATAATAATTTTTTTTCCTTTTAAATGTGTATGAATCCAAATATTGGAGATGTTAATCTTATTTTCAAGAAGACGGCATGATGTTTTATATTCTTTTAGAGACAACATACATTTTGAATTTATATATCTGTGAACAAAACAAACGTTTTTTTAACAATGAAAGCAAGATTATATCAGTTTAAATGTACTGTAACACTATTTCAACATTAATGTAATATTGTTTTAAAGATCAATGTAGCCATTGATCTATGGGGAAGCGAGAGAGAGATGTCACGGACTGTATTAATGTACTCTCTGGTGACTCAAGTAGTAGGTGTGACGTCACTCCCTCCCCTCCTTTATGACTAGATGAATAATGTTTAAGTGAGAGACTCTCTCTATAACTGCCAGCTGATTGAACAACATGTATCTCTAGGCAGCTCCACTTCTGGGCAGGTAAACGGCCGTTATGGCCGTCTTTGTAAATCTGTTTGTTGTAGTAAATATTCTTATCAAGTGATTTCAACTTTTAATTAGCTTTACCCTAACTTTTTACCAATGACCTACTATAGAAAAGATCCCATCTTCTCGCTAAAGCAAGTAGTTTTGCTCTGAGTGTTTGCTCCCGAGTGTTCGACCTGACCACGTGTTTCTTAGTTATTTACAAAGCAAGAACACGTCGTCACAAAAGTACTGCTTTTTGCAGCATATGTCTGTTGATATCGTTGTAGATGTCATTTTACTTAGCTACATATTGACTAGTATACTGTTTCGCATTACTTTATTTTAACTTGAAAAATTTCAAAGCTGTCTAAAATTGTGAATCCTACAGAAATGTTAAAAGTGACTGTTGGTCTATTAAGATTGTTATAACCGGAACAAAACTCCACTTTAACACTTGTGCCCTAAATATCTATGATTAGCATCTGCATCTGCTTTACTGTAAGAAGAAACTTTAATTAAAGACAAGAAAAGAGACATAGATGAAGTTCGATAAAGGGCCAATACGCTTATAAAATGGACAGTAACCAAAAGCAGGAAAGCGGTAAAAGGAAATGAAGTGAGCCTTATAATAAACTTGTCAGGATGTTTATAAGAATGAATAAGAAGAGAATTATAAGGATAAGGATGGAGATAAGTATTTTAGAATAGAGTACAAAATTTTAGAAGATGAAAACAATGCAAAAATTGAACAGGTAGAGTCAGACTAAAATATTCAATGCCATAGCCGGGATTTGAACCACGGATTTTCTGGTCTCCGTCCAGCCGCTCAAACTCATTGAGCTACAATGGTCAACGTACCAACATGACATTAAATTCTCCAACTGACTCTTGTGGTTTACCGGAGAAAAGAAGAGTCAGTTGGAGAATTTGATGTCATGTTGGTACGTTGGCCATAGTACAGTCTGTGAGGTTTAAGTTGGCATATTCTCTACTGTCCTTGTCTAACACACGTGGGCGAATCAGCAACCACTGCTTTATCGTGATTCGTGGAAAGTAGACGCTCGCAACTACCCACTCCGTTGTGTGTTGATTAAAGGTTGTCAGTGGCGTATGAGCTATAGAACTGTGATATTTTTTTGTGGTTTTACACGATACAAAAAATGTTTTCATTGTTGCAACATGTGTATGTAATGTTGAATTATTTTCTTGTACTTTTAGTTGTGTTTGTGTTGTTTCAAGTTGGATCTCGAGGGAAAGTCCTAAAATCAGATTCTAGGGAAATTGTAGTCATAGTTCACAGTTTCTTCAGTGATGAATGTGAAGCATTTAAATGTGGAAAGCCAACTATTTCAGTGACGAGTATCGTTGAGAGAACTGCTGCTACAGCTATTTCTTCTCGTTCTATCCAACGAATTTTAAAAGAACACAAAAATGCCGAAGCTAGCGGTGTTAGACTGCAACATTAGGCAATAAGCGCTCTAACAGAAGACCGCGAAAAACAGAAATTGATACATTCACAGCTGCTGCTATTAAGAGAACAATCTATTCGCTGTATCGTACGGACTTTTTGCTTAGTTTGCTGGACCTATATGAGGCTTTAAGAGCTAAAGACTTACTTAAAGGAAGCGTGTGGTTTTCAAGAAAAATTCTTAAAAAGCTTAATTTCAGTTACAGGAAAAAATTCGCAAAGAAGACGCTTTTTAATGGAACGAATGGATATTGTTTCTAAAAGATTTAAATTTTTAAGATGAATGAAAGAACTGAGATCTACAGGTGTACCCTGAAGAAACTTGGTGAATATAAGCTATACGAGAAATAAGGTGTGGAAGTGTATTGCTGATGAAAATGAAAGTGATTTCCCTCTTAAAACACCAATCGGCAAAGGGCAGCGATTTATAGTTGTACATGCTGGATTTATTCCTAATACCTTGCTAACTTTTAAGTAAATTTCAATTTAGAAGACTCGGAATCGGAAGAAGAAAACGAAAATTCGTTTAAAGCTTCTGACTGTGAATCCGGGTATGAGCAACAAGCGGACGGATTGGAGAAGGGGCGCTCCGCCACTGATGCATGCTCGGCTGGCGTGTCTGCTTTGTGTGCTACGTCATAGAGTTAGACGGTGAGTATTCCTCTCTCTTTCTAAAAGGCACACGACTAGTTAAACCTCACAGACTGTAGCTCAAATGGTTAGAGCGACTGGACGGAGACCAGAAGATCCGTGGTTCAAATCCCTGTAACGTCATTGAATTTTTCAGTCAGACTCTACCTTCCCATACTTTAGCCTACACAGGGACTGTGTGAAAAAACAATTAATTTCCAATACAAAAATATGTTCAATATATTAAGGTAGAACAGAATGTCAAGATAAGAGATTAAAGAGAATGGATTTTCTTCTCTGGTAGGATGGAATAGATTGATAATGGGAGTAAACCGGGTAGATGATGATAATGAGCAATTGAAGTAAAAGTTAAAAATCTATGAAACGAAGAAGGTAAGGAAATTGAAGTTTCATTTATTTTCTTATATATAATACACCTATTCAATATATACCTGTTTATTATATACCTATTTATAATACAAGGGGTGTTCAAAATGAAACGAGCCGGAGTCTGGTATGCGCAAAACGGTGACAGCATGGTAAATAATCGTGGCACGTGTAACGAAGTGTTGTTCCGACCAGAGCGTGGAAGTTCACAGCCCGTCGCTATATAGCATGCGTGCACGTCGCGTGGCTAGCAGCAGCATGCATCCATCGTCCAACGCCGCCGGTCGCATTGCAAACAGTGGAATGGAGGTGTCAAAAGAAGAGCAAAGGGGTGTTGTTTGTTTTCTGAGAGGGGGAAAGAGAAGGCGGAACGGACATTCATCGACGAATATCACAAGTGTACGGTGAACACCACATGTCCCTTGCAAGGGTCAACGCGTGGCACAAGCGCATCAGCGGATGACGGGTGTCGTTAGCCGATGATGCATGGTTTGGAGGACAACACTGCTTTACCGATGACATCGTCCAGCTGGTTGATGCACTCATTACCCAGAACCGCCACGTGACAGTGAAAGCCAAGCCATAACCGCCGAGGTCGGATTCAGCGTCGGAAGTGTTCACACCACCATGCAGGAACTACTGCTCTTGCGCAAAGTGTGTGCCCAATGGGTGCCCCAAAGTCTTCAGTCACACCAGGAAGCATGTGTTGGTCATCTTCAGCACTATGTTAGGGAAGGGAATGAGTTCGTGCCACGAGTGTCGTCACTTCCTTCAAACCAGAATCAAAACGACAAAGTCTCCAGTGGAATCATCCAGAGTCACCACCACCACAAAGAAAAAAAAGGCCAAGGCCATCCACACAAGTGCAGGAAAGGTTATGCTGAGGTTCTTCTTAGACCAAGATGGCCCCTTTCTGACACACTTTCTGCAGCACGGGACAAAAGTGAATGCCCAGCGTTGGCCTTCTTTGAAGTCCTTGAATCACCTAAACACTGTTGCAAAGGTAGTGCATCTTCACTGTACGCTCTCCAGCTTTTCATAAGTTTCGGTGGCTGTATGGTTTAAACGAAAACAGAATTTGATTGCGCTGTACTGCTCCTGTCGCATCACCTTCATTGTCTTATATGCGGAATGCACATAGAATCTACAAAATAGGGCATTATTATCAACCTACCAATACGAGAGTGCTGCCACCTACCGAAATTATGCATAAAAACACGCTCTTTTCAAATATGTATGTTACAGATACGAAGCTGTCACGGAAGCTACAGGAAAAAATCAGCCTCAGTCTGTGTTGATCAACCCTCGTATTTATAAAATTCCCCTTGTTTGTTTGCTCATGAGTTCCACCTTCAGTTATATCACGGGGGATTTACAGAAATTTGATATTAAGACATAATGCTTATATTATTTGATGGGTCGAAGGACGTTTCCAAGGAAGCAAGTCACCTCTTTTGTGTTGATGTGGAGCTTCAGAAACATTGGTAGAGGAGTTTCAGTACATCTGGTCTTTTTCTTCCAAAACTATAATACTTTGTTAGTACATAGACACAGAGCCGTTTGAACTTCTTCTTCTCTACAGTTGCATTTTGTGTACGGTTCATTTTTGTTAATTTGAAACAAGTATAATCTAAAGCAGTCATAGTTGGTTAGAAATTCAGTGAGAATATGATTTGTCTAAAGGGATATGGATAGATTACTTCATATGTTTGGGATAAGTGGTTTGGTGTGGGTAGCAGTTTCGGAGTTTATGTACAGTCCATCATGTGGAACAGTTCTTGGTTCATTAGTGAATATGAGAAAAATTAAATGAGATATTTAACAGCGAAGGAGTGGAATTCGGTTCAGGAATGTCTAAGGACCAGTTATATTAATCATGAATCTTATTATTGACTTAGTTGAAGTAACTGATGACTGCGAACAAAACATCGTATCAGGAGATTTGAAACGGAACGATAAAATCGTAACTGAAATTGCAAATTATATAATTTCAAAAAGGTTTTTGTATTACTACAACCAGGCGTTCTCAAAATACAGAGACGAGATTTGAGATATTATCATGCAACAAATTGAGATAAGTAAATATTCATATATTTTGAAGATGAAAAAGTATTGTAAGCTACAATTAGGAAAAGGAACAGCAACACAATGCAGACATTAAATGTGTACTTTTATAGAGAAATGTACAGAGAAACCGCCAAAATTACTTTGTTCTGCACATGATGCATACCTTATATAAGATATTCTGTCTCACTCTTCGAAGTTAAATAAATCAGTGAACGGGAGCCTCTCGAAGCAATTAGGAAGTTGGGTACCAAGTTACAAGACCGCACATTTCCGCTGATTTCAAAGTGGGCAAGAAGGTAAACCCCAGACCTCGCACATAACCCAACCCAGCTACTTCAGCCACTCGCTTCGGGGAACTTCTCTTAAGTCCACAATCAATACCTTCACCTGGCACCAGGTAGCTACACAGCTTACAAACCTAAATGTGTTTACCCTCATTCAAATTTTTGAAGCAAATTCAATTTCTTTGTTATTGGATACTCTTGTACAGTAGTATGTGAGTTCGGATCTGCTTGCATGAACGTTTATTGGTATTAATAAACGGTGTTAAAGCCGTATATGCAGCTTCCCATATCGTGTATGAACGCTCAGAAAAGAGGATTTCATTAAATTAAAGAGTAACAGGTTCCTTAACCAGAGTTGCGCGGATATGTTGTTCGAAGATGTATATCAAGAGTGCTAGAAGCCGATGGGGAGATATCTAACCAAACAGTGACCGCCTCGGTTGCGTGGTGGTAGCATGTCTGCCTCACGTTCAAGAAGTCCCGAGTTCGAATCTCGGTCAGGGCGAGTTACCTGGATAAGGTTTTCCCGGTGTTTTCACATATCCTGGAAGACGAATGTCGGGTGACTCTAAGCTCCATGGAGCCCAAGCTCATGAGCATCATTTCACACATTTCATTCATCGTCCGATATAACTTAACGTTGGAGGACGTAAATTACACAAAAAAAAAAAAAAAAAATAAAAAAAAAATAAAAGACAGTGAAAGAAATAACATCAACATATGGAGTCTTGATGACAAGTTTGTATGGAAATTATTAAAGTAAAACCTACTAGTTAATTTGCATTAACTACTGCGGTACCATGAACACAAATAGGTACTCACCATAATATTAATATTATTGTTACTTTGTGGGTTGGTAAATTAAATGTCCAACTTGCAGAACTTCTAAATGTTCCTTATTTTCGTAGAAATACACTTCTACAGCTCAGCCAGAAACAAAATGGCGTAACAGACAGGTACGCAATCTTCCAGGCTGTCTGCATAATGCTCACTTGCAGCTTCACTCCTTAGGGCTTCCTGACGGAACTGAACTGACTATTATGTGTTTCAAATGTGAAGACTTCTGGAGTTCAACTAATCAGATGCTGTATCGCACTCAGGGTTGCCAGCTTGTTACCCCACTCCCTTTATATTTCCCTTTCTCCCTCTCGCACACTCATTAAACATGCAAGTCTGCCTGGCGCAGACGTAAGGTTAAGAAAATTATATTTTACAAAATTTTACAATGGTGCAGTTGCCAAAATCAACATCGGAAAAAACATTTTCGCAAATTATGTATATTTTATATACGATAACCATAAGTACAGTTTATACATTACCTGTTTTTCTATTCCAATGGAGCTGCCAGTAGCTCATCCATATCGCTATCAATGTCACTTCCGTTAAGAGATAATTCGTCAATGTCACAGTCTTCATCGTCTGAGTCTTCCAAATTTATGATTATAGCTTCCAAGATCTCGTCACGTGCTATTTGTTTCTTAAAATCATCTTCTTGAAGGTTTTCTGCATGCTTCACGCGGTTTTCCCAGTCCTGTTGTGTTATTACTTGTCAGTTTATTCGAGAACAAGTCGTTTAACGTCCGTCAATTTAAAAGTACTATTTCTGCTGGCAACCCCCTTTTTATTTCAGCCCACATCAACTCAACTGGATTATATTGACAGTGGTGAGGTGGGAGGCGTTGCCTCGTATCCCATTTCAATTGTAAGTTGATCCAGCTGATACACGTTTTCCGTGTTTTTAAACGGAAGTACCCTTTGCAATAACTCATTTTTAGTTCCTGTTTCAGAAAAACTTTTGAAGAACATGTACACCTTAAAAATAATACTTCTAGCCTGACTTTGCAATACCTGCCTTTTTGACTCGCCAGTAAATTCACCGCAAGAATCCATTGCACTATTTAGCAATTTATTTTATTTAACTCTTACTCTACTGTTGTGTGAAGAACAACTGAATGATATACATATGAACTCTCCAGAGTAAATAAACACTTCTTATCCAGCATTCATTCATAAACATAAGCATACAGCATTCCACAGGCTAACAGGAAATGAAGTGTTTGCTCTTTCTCGAATTTAACACCTTGACTTATTCACAGTAATTCTTTTATCACGTCATGTCAGTAGTTTCAATTTCAGTTCTGAGTAATGAAAAGTATATGTACATACGTACACACCAACCACTTTGAACTCTCTGGAGTAAATAGAGATTAGGAACCATTCAAATTTTGATTTTGGCAACTGCATCCAGGTAAAAGTTTGTAAAATATAATTCGCTTACCCTTAAATCTAGCGCCAAGCAGGCGTGGATTTTGTACGAGTGTGCGGGGGGGGGGGAGAGAGAGAGAGAGAGAGAGAGAGAGAGAGAGAGAGAGAGAGAGAGAGAGAGAGAGAGAGAGAGAGACAGAGGGAAATATAAAAGGAGTGGGGTAACAAACTGGCAACGCGCCAACTTAAAGTACATGTGGGCCTTACTCTATATAAGACACTGCTAAGGCCTATTATCACGTATGCAGTCCCCGTGTGGGGATATGCTGCAAAAACTCACACAAATCACAAGAGCTACAAAACCGAAATATCAGAACAACTGCAAAGCAACCGCCCGTAGCACCGGCCAATCTCTTGCAAAACGAATTAAAACTACACTCGATTGAGGAATTTATCAAAAGACTCAGTTTCAAAGTATATAAGCGCAAAGATAAAAACACTAATGCACTAATACAGCAACTAGGCGCTTACGAAACCGAATACAATAAACACAAAAGACCGCTGTCCATATTTGATAGGACCATGTGGATGTGAGACCCAGAAATAGACATCCAAGAGTATCTAAACACTCTCGTAAAGCTTTCACAGAAGAAGTAAGATTACCCGTGACTATACACCACAACCTGACATTTGGCAGTTCCACAAATCCTTGCTCTTAGTCAAGGCGGCTCTGGTGTGGAGACAACCCCTCCCCCCATACTTACACGACATATCAATATAAACAATGGTTATGATCAAGCTTATGCGAACAAATTCAACTTAGCATTAACCTCACACTAGACGCAGCTTACGCGCAGTACTAACAATCATACATATGTACACACTAATTTTACCTGTAAGGATAATGCGTGACTAACGGTATCCTAGCGCCCACTACTGGCATTAGTGACACGTTCTACACGCTTAAGGGTGGACAGACCATTAACTAAGAACTATAAGTACTATAACTTACACATGACTATTCCCTCTATCATTGAGGATGCAACCACTACGTTAGGACGGCGTTTCCTATTGGAAACGACACTACACCTCACTACATCCCCACCATGAACCCGCGAGGGCATATTCAGGGCTTCGGCCATGCTTATGTCCTAGCATCCAATCTCACCTTGGTTAGGCCATACGGCCAACCTCTACACGCTCTCCATGAAACCGCAGAGATGTTTTTAGTTGGTAGTACATTCGGGTGAAGAATTAAAACCTGAAAAAGGCGCAACTTAAGGGGTGTCGGCATCCCTGAGCGCATCATGGGGTATAACGAAGCCGAAGCTCCCCATGCCCGATGAGCCACCTCCTGGATGTGGCCCCGAAAAGTTAGTCCTTTGTCCAGTTTTACACCTAGGTACTTAAAGAGTTTGTCCACTCTATCCTTCTGCCAGAATAATTAAAGGAGGGGAGGTTGGCGGGAAAGTGATGGTTGGCTTTTCTCTGGGTTGATAGACAATCGCCAAAGCCTACACTAACCATGAATGAGGCTTAGGTGTCGCTGTATTGGGTTGAAGGCTCTGCGTGCGTTTCTATCTGTGTTGTATAGTAGCACGTCGTCTGCATATTGGGCTATGTTGACGTGTACCTCCGTGGGGATATTCGCCACATACACGCTAAAGAGTGTAGGAGATAAGACAAAGCCTTCGGGGACGCCTCCTCTGATGGGTCGTCTGGTAGATAGCTTTCCCGCCACAGTAACAATGAAATGTCTGTGTTTAAGGAATGAGTGTAGAAGATGCATCATGTGTGCAGGAAGCCCCAGGGTGATTAGTTTATGTAGGAGGCCTGCATGCCAGCTGGTAGAGAAGGCCTTCTCGACATCCGGAGATACTGCCGCGGTGAATGCCCTTTCCTGGAAACCCAGGGCAGCGGCCTCCACCAAACGGAGCAACTGCTGTGATGTCGAGTGCCCAGGACGAAAACCAAACTGATGGGGAGGGGTAGCTTGAATGTCCCCCAGTAAGGGCGACAAGCGGGCTAAAACAAACCTCTCGAAAACCTTCGAGAGGACTGACAGGAGCCTAATGGAGCGGTAACTGGCGGGCAGAGCCGGATTTTTGCCAGGCTTCATAATGCAAATCACTCGAGCCACCCTCCACTGTCGTGGAAAGTGGCCCAGGGCGAGACACATCTTAAAAACCGAGTAAGAAAGAGCACGGCTTTGAAAGGAAGGTGGCGGAGCATGATAGGGGTCAACCCATCAGGTCCCGACGCCTTTTTGTGATTTAGACGCCGGAGTGCGCCCTGGAGCTCACTGGGTCTAATAACAGGAAGTCGGTCCGCCTCAGCCAGAGGACGTCGAAGGTACTGAAGAACCTCCCGCTTGACGCGGCCAGTGAAGTAAAACTAAGAAGGAGGGGTAACGAGACTAAATGACGTCAATAGCTTATAAGAGAACAGGTTGGACTCCTGCACTATAGACTTAATAATGGGTTGAGAATGTGGTGTCAATGTAAGTGGTTTTAAGTATCAACCACAGAAGTAGTTACTAATCCACTATCCTGTAGTGTACAGTGTATTGTTATCCATCAATCAGAAAAAAATTTGGCGTATTTCCTACTTAAACGTGATATAATAAATAAACTTTTCTAAATAAAGCAAAACAGTATAACGGTGTGAAGGATCCTTATTAAGCTGGCAATTGATTTTCTTTTCGTATCATCTGCCTTCTCTTTTATCTTACTCTCAACAAATTATACGGAGAAGTTTAATGAGAAGAAGCGAAAAGTAGGCAGTGCTATCTTCAGCTATGTTTGAAATATTAATTTCACTTTTATCTCTCCGAGTTTCCCTACTTGTCCCTTTTTCATTTCCTGGTGCTCTTCATTTCCTTTTATTATTAAGAGTAAAAGACCAAGGAGAGCTCTCCACCCTCAAACTAAATAGATAAGGAATGAGAACCAACAATAATTATAAACTCAAGACGCTTTTGCTGGGAAGAATTATTACATGGCAAACAAGAAACAGTGCGGAAATCTCTCCGCAGTTCATCACTTATTATTCAATGAAAACTAGCTGCTTAAAAATGAAACATCAGGTTAAGGATAATTTTGGTTATACTCATTACGTAACACTTTTTACACTATCAGTTGCGCATGAGATACAGGAAAACCAGTCTCCTGTGCTGAACACTGATGAATTTTTGTGTTCATTTTATACAAACACTTATTCGTATAAAAGGGTAGAGCCAGACTGAAAAATTCAATGCCATAGCCGGGATTTGAACCACGAATCCTCTGGTCTCCGTCCAGCCGCTCTAACCATTGAGCTATTATGGCCAATGCGCCAACATGACATTAAACCCTCCATCTGACTCGCGTTTTTCCCGGTAAACCCACAGGAGCTCTCACAAACACACGAAAACTACTTTAAGGCGACTTACTATGCTGTAAGTACTTTAAGGCCCAGATATGACATTAAATTCTCCAACTGACTCTTGTTTTTCCCGGTAAACCACAAGGAGTTCTCATAAACACATCAGACAACTACCTTAATGACGACTTACTATGCTGTAAGTACTTTAAGGCCCGGATATGACACTAAATTCTCCAACTGACTCTTGTTTTTCCCGCTAAACCACTAGGAGTTCTCATAAACACATGAGACAACTACCTTAATGACGACTTACTATGCTATAAGTACCTTAAGGCCCGGGTATGACTTTAAATTCTCCAACTGACTCGTGTTTTTCCCGGTAAACCACTAGGAGTTCTCATAAACACATGAGACAACTACCTTAATGGCGGCTCAATACGCTGTAAGTACTTTAAAGCCCGGGTATGACATTAAATTCTCCAACTGACTCGTATTTATCCCGGTAAACCACAAGGAGTTCTCATAAACACATGAGACAATTATCTTAATGGCGACTTACTATGCTGTAAGTACCTTAAGGCCCGGGTATGACATTAAATTCTCCAACTGACTCGTGTTTTTCCCGGTAAACCACTAGAAGTTCACATAAACACATGAGACAACTACCTTAATGACGACTTACTATGCTGTAAGTACTTTAAGGCCCGGGTATGACATTAAATTCTCCAACTGACTCTTGTTTTTTTCCGTTAAACCCCCAGAAGCTCTCACAAACTCATGAGAGCTACTCTAATGACGACTTACTATGCTGTAAGTACTTTAAGGCCCGGATATGACATTAAATTCTCCAACTGACTCTTGTTTTTCCCGGTAAACCACAAGGAGTTCTCATAAACACATCAGACAACTACCTTAATGACGACTTACTATGCTGTAAGTACTTTAAGGCCCGGATATGACACTAAATTCTCCAACTGACTCTTGTTTTTCCCGCTAAACCACTAGGAGTTCTCATAAACACATGAGACAACTACCTTAATGACGACTTACTATGCTGTAAGTACCTTAAGGCCCGGGTATGACATTAAATTCTCCAACTGACTCGTGTTTTTCCCGGTAAACCACTAGGAGTTCTCATAAACACATGAGACAACTACCTTAATGGCGGCTCAATACGCTGTAAGTACTTTAAAGCCCGGGTATGACATTAAATTCTCCAACTGACTCGTATTTATCCCGGTAAACCACAAGGAGTTCTCATAAACACATGAGACAATTATCTTAATGGCGACTTACTATGCTGTAAGTACCTTAAGGCCCGGGTATGACATTAAATTCTCCAACTGACTCGTGTTTTTCCCGGTAAACCACTAGAAGTTCACATAAACACATGAGACAACTACCTTAATGACGACTAACTATGCTGTAAGTACTTTAAGGCCCGGGTATGACATTAAATTCTCCAACTGACTCTTGTTTTTCCCGTTAAACCCCCAGAAGCTCTCACAAACTCATGAGAGCTACTCTAATGACGACTTACTATGCTGTAAGTACTTTAAGGCCCGGATATGACATTAAATTCTCCAACTGACTCTTGTTTTTCCCGGTAAACCACTAGGAGTTCACATAAACACATGAGACAACTACCTTACTGACGACTTACTATACTTTAAGTACTTTAAGGCCCGGGAATGACATTAAATTCTCCAACAGACTCGTGTTTCTCCCGGTAAACCACTAGGAGTTCACATAAACACATGAGACAACTACCTTAATGGCGACTTACTATACTTTAAGTACTTTAAGGCCCGGGAATGACATTAAATTCTCCAACTGACTCGTGTTTTTCCCGGTAAACCACTAGGAGTTCACATAAACACATGAGACAACTACCTTAATGGCGACTTACTATACTTTAAGTACTTTAAGGCCCGGGAATGACATTAAATTCTCCAACTGACTCGTGTTTTTCCCGGTAAACCACTAGGAGTTCACATAAACACATGAGACAACTACCTTAATGACGACTTACTATACTTTAAGTACTTTAAGGCCCGGGAATGACATTAAATTCTCCAACAGACTCGTGTTTCTCCCGGTAAACCACTAGGAGTTCACATAAACACATGAGACAACTACCTTAATGACGACTCACTATGCTGTAAGTACTTTAAGGCCCGGGTATGACATTGAATTCTCCAACTGACTCGTGTTTTTCCCGGTAAACCACTAGGAGTTCACATAAACACATGAGACAACTACCTTAATGACGACTTACTATACTTTAAGTACTTTAAGGCCCGGGAATGACATTAAATTCTCCAACAGACTCGTGTTTCTCCAGGTAAACCACTAGGAGTTCACATAATACACATGAGACAACTACCTTAATAACGACTTACCAAGCTGTAAGTACTTTAAGGCCCGGGTATGACATTAAATTCTCCAACTGACTCGTGTTTTTCCCGGTAAACCACTTAGGAGTTCATATAAACACATGAGACAACTACCTTAATGACGACTTACCATGCTGTAAGTACTTTAAAGCCCGGGTATGACATTGAATTCTCCAACTGACTCGTGTATTTCCCGGTAAACCACTAGGAGTTCACATAAACACATGAGACAACTACCTTAATGGCGACTTACTATACTTTAAGTACTTTAAGGCCCGGGAATGACATTAAATTCTCCAACTGACTCGTGTTTTTCCCGGTAAACCACTAGGAGTTCACATAAACACATGAGACAACTACCTTAATGACGACTTACTATACTTTAAGTACTTTAAGGCCCGGGAATGACATTAAATTCTCCAACAGACTCGTGTTTCTCCCGGTAAACCACTAGGAGTTCACATAAACACATGAGACAACTACCTTAATGACGACTTACTATACTTTAAGTACTTTAAGGCCCGGGAATGACATTAAATTCTCCAACAGACTCGTGTTTCTCCCGGTAAACCACTAGGAGTTCACATAAACACATGAGACAACTACCTTAATGACGACTTACTATACTTTAAGTACTTTAAGGCCCGGGAATGACATTAAATTCTCCAACTGACTCGTGTTTTTCCCGGTAAACCACTTAGGAGTTCATATAAACACATGAGACAACTACCTTAATGACGACTTACTATGCTGTAAGTACTTTAAGGCCCGGATATGACATTAAATTCTCCAACTGACTCTTGTTTTTCCCGGTAAACCACAAGGAGTTCTCATAAACACATCAGACAACTACCTTAATGACGACTCACAATGCTGTAAGTACTTTAAGGCCCGGATATGACACTAAATTCTCCAACTGACTCTTGTTTTTCCCGCTAAACCACTAGGAGTTCTCATAAACACATGAGACAACTACCTTAATGACGACTTACTATGCTGTAAGTACCTTAAGGCCCGGGTATGACATTAAATTCTCCAACTGACTCGTGTTTTTCCCGGTAAACCACTAGGAGTTCTCATAAACACATGAGACAACTACCTTAATGGTGGCTCAATACGCTGTAAGTACTTTAAAGCCCGGGTATGACATTAAATTCTCCAACTGACTCGTATTTTTCCCGGTAAACCACTAGGAGTTCACATAAACACATGAGACAACTACCTTAATGACGACTTACTATACTTTAAGTACTTTAAGGCCCGGGAATGACATTAAATTCTCCAACAGACTCGTGTTTCTCCCGGTAAACCACTAGGAGTTCACATAAACACATGAGACAACTACCTTAATGACGACTTACTATACTTTAAGTACTTTAAGGCCCGGGAATGACATTAAATTCTCCAACTGACTCGTGTTTTTCCCGGTAAACCACTTAGGAGTTCATATAAACACATGAGACAACTACCTTAATGACGACTTGCTATGCTGTAAGTACTTTAAGGCCCGGATATGACATTAAATTCTCCAACTGACTCTTGTTTTTCCCGGTAAACCACAAGGAGTTCTCATAAACACATCAGACAACTACCTTAATGACGACTTACTATGCTGTAAGTACTTTAAGGCCCGGATATGACACTAAATTCTCCAACTGACTCTTGTTTTTCCAACTAAACCACTAGGAGTTCTCATAAACACATGAGACAACTACCTTAATGACGACTTACTATGCTGTAAGTACCTTAAGGCCCGGGTATGACATTAAATTCTCCAACTGACTCGTGTTTTTCCCGGTAAACCACTAGGAGTTCTCATAAACACATGAGACAACTACCTTAATGGTGGCTCAATACGCTGTAAGTACTTTAAAGCCCGGGTATGACATTAAATTCTCCAACTGACTCGTATTTTTCCCGGTAAACCACAAGGAGTTCTCATAAACACATGAGACAATTATCTTAATGGCGACTTACTATGCTGTAAGTACCTTAAGGCCCGGGTATGACATTAAATTCTCCAACTGACTCGTGTTTTTCCCGGTAAACCACTAGGAGTTCTCATAAACACATGAGACAACTACCTTAATGACGACTTACTGCGCTGTAAGTACTTTAAAGCTCGGGTATGACATTAAATTCTCCAACTGACTCGTGTTTTTCCCGGTAAACCACTAGGAGTTCTCATAAACACATGAGACAACTACCTTAATGGCGGCTCACTACGCTGTAAGTACTTTAAAGCCCGGGTATGACATTAAATTCTCCAACTGACTTGTGTTTTTCCCGGTAAACCACTAGGAGTTCACATAAACACATGAGACAACTACCTTAATGACGACTTACTATGCTGTAAGTACTTTAAGGCCCGGGTATGACATTAAATTCTCCAACTGACTCGTGTTTTTCCCGGTAAACCACTTAGGAGTTCTTGATTAAAACTTCTCGGGTTACCAGCCGTGTGATGTTGATGAAATTGTTCGAGCTTTCGGCCATCTTGACTCTGTGGCCTTCTTCAGGATGTTAGCTAAAGTCATAGACGGGCAGGTATATATACTCTCCATGTGGTGGGTGGGCCTAAGTGGCGCGGGCCAATGGGAGCGCTGTGTCTTGTGATTGGTCCGACGGCCTACGTGGTGTCTTGTGATTGGTCCGACGGAGAAATGGAAGGTCTATTGTTTTTTAACGTCCCAGTCCATGCAGAGCTGAGCCATAGGCCATTGTCTCTATGAAAAATTATTTGGTTCCAATTTGATCTCAATCGCCTCTTTTATCAGTCTGTCATAAAAACTATTACTACGGTGCAGAACCGTGATCTCGTCAAATAAAATTCTATGATCATAATCAAGGCTGTGTTGAGCCACTGCTGATTTCTCAGGTTGAAGCAGTCTCAGATTACGCTTGTGTTCCGCGCATCTCTCTTCTACCGTTCGGCCTGTTTGTCCTATATAATCTTTCCCGCATTGACATGGGAGTTTGTATACGCCGGGGGTTTTTAACTCCAGGTTGTCCTTCACGGGCTTCATGTATTGCCTCAACTTCCTTGGTGGCATAAATATCGTCTTGATTTGATGTCTTTTAAGGATACGTGCAATTTTGTTTGGTACCGTGCTATAAAATGGAATGAAAGCCTTCCCTTTTGGTTTTTCTTCTGTGTTGTTTCTGTCCTTGGTGTGGTCCATACGGTTCTTAACTTTCCGGTGTGCTTGGTGAATCTCCCTGCTTGTGTACCCATTCTTTTTAAACGTGTCAATTAGGTGGCTTAATTCTTGAGATCTATGTTCTTCATCCGCAATATCGTAAGCACGATGAAATAAGGTGGTGAGGACGGTTCTCTTCTGACCCGGGAAGAGTAAGTGGTCATAAGTAAAGGAATACTCAGAAGATGACATGCAAAGAGCAGTATATAGTTTAAACAACATAGCGGAAACATATAACCTTTCAGTCTCAGAACACAAAACTAAAATAATGGCTTTAAGAGGAAAGAACAACATAAGAGCAAAAATAGTTATAAAAATAAAATAATAGAACAGGTTAATAGTTTTTATGTGGAAAACTACCTACCGCAGAAATGGTAATATTTTCCGGAACCTTTGCGTAAATAACCCAATTAAATCAGATTACTTTTAGGTAATGCGTCAGAACATATTGTCAACCAGGCACGGCCAACTGACGGCTGAGTGAGGGCCAAGAAGTTTTCGCTCACGCCTACCCATTTATCTTGTAGCGCCAACTGAAGGGATCGCAGGCTACTGTTCCGTCTCTTTCCCCTCCCCCTGAGTTCTCGAACATCCAGGATATTTCATCTAACCCGAAACCTTCTAGATAGGTCAGTTGGTCTTATATAAGCGACCCATCGGGCCGCACATCCCGCACCTGCACCATCAGCCGCTTCGCCGCACTCAACGAGGACCTGAAAACCATTCTTCAGAATTTACAACAAGAGGTGCAGAACATCAGCGAATGCCTCGTCTCGCTTGAAACCAAGATAGCCGCAACCGCCTCCGCCGATAGCCTACACGACCTGCACGCCGAGGTCCGCAACATCACTCCACGACTAACATCACTTGAAGACTCCGCCACGACTACAACCGCCATGAATCACCGTGCCATCCAGGCCCGACTCGTTACAATAGCGCCAAACATCACAGCGATTGACGAATCAATCAAGAGGCAACTGAATCACACCAATCCATACAAGACCAACTGACTACAGGACTCAAAAATATCGCGCAACGCCTTGACAAACACCTTCAACTCACCGCTGCCTGGGACAACAGCCTGCTTCGCGTAGAGGAATTCCACAAGACACTAGACGAGACTCTTGACCTTATCTGCATCGAACTACAATCCCGCTCAGCAGACGCAACCACGCTACAACGCCGACGCTGCGTTTCCGGAACGCTCTCCAGGCCCGGACCCTTCAGGAAATACCGCTGAACTTAACACCAGTAATTGTCTTCTATTCCGCCATTTAATTCACATTTTGGCTTCCAGGGCGCAAGCCATGCCTGCCATCCTGGCCTTGAAGTTACGCCACGCAGCACGATCCATGCTGCTTAAGAAACACAAGACACTTTCCCGAGTGCTAAACGCGGAATCTGCCAAAAAGCCATCTAATTTCTCTCACCTAACCCCGCTTCCACACATGAAGCGAAGACCTTTGTTTCTGTTTTAATAAAGCCTTTAACATAATAACAAAAATTTAAAAAAATGAGTTCAGTTCTTGGCGAGCAGCGTGAGGAGCGCCCAGTGACTAAACGGACTGGAAGACTGTGAACGTGCATCAGAGGAGTTGTACGTAACTGTGAGCGTGCAGTGGACCTGTGACAGACGAACTGACGAATTGTAATTGTGTGCATTACGTAATTCTGTGTAATCGGCAAGTGTTCCGACTGTAATTCGGTGTAAATAAAGAACATTTTTGAGTTGTGCAATTGGACTTTTAATTTCACGAACCCACAAAGTCACAATATGTATTTTAAAAATTGCAAGAATTTTGAGGGGTGATATGCTTGTACTGGAGTTACACGAACCATATATTCTTAATAAATCTTTCGAGGAAAATAGAAAACAAACCATTAGGTCTCCCAGCTGTCTTCCAACACATGTTTTGCAGTTCGTTCATTCGCATTGTCGTTACAAATGATTAAGTGCGAGTGGAGGAAACTGAACTTTGGTATTTTTAAAAGCAGAGCTTTTATGTAAGGTGCTCTCGGCTAATTTCGCATCAAATTTTTTTAGAAATAGCTAAATGACTGCTATCATACGATGAACACACGTTTGAACTTTTTTACACGGTTTAATAAACCGGGGTAATTAGAATGCAATTTTTTTGTTTTTTGTTTTTTTAACTATTTAGTGAACTCGGAAACTTTCGCAGTAATTCTCTGGTAATTTCGCAGTAATATATATATATATATGTATATATAGTGTAAAAATTATACTAATTACAATACCCTTATTACAAATTATTATAACAGTGCAATATAACAACACTTTATCAGTTACTTTCTAATCACTGTTGTCGTCAGTGCAAGAATGACATAAGAAATCCTTGCGGTAAGACAAAAGATAAATTGTCCATAATCGTGAACAAAATTATAGGAAGTTAGTGATTTCGGAAATAGGTATTCAGGAACAAATACAATGTTTTCTTTAGAAAACCCTCAATATTTTATTAATGTATGCTTATAAATGAGTACAAAAGTTACCATTAACAAAGGGAAATGTACACTTATCCTCATTATAATGAATAATTGTGCAGTTTTAAGTTTTCGAACTTATTTTGTGATATGAAACTCCCGGAAACAGTTTCTGCCCTTGCTAATACATAAATATATTTGACATTTCTCACACCTGAAATATGATTTATCTTTGCAATTTTCATATTTGCATCTTCCAGCTTCCTTTTCCCTGAATGAACAGGCAGGTGGTCTATGGTATCTAAACGGATGTCCTTACTTGGCATTCTTTCATACCTCATTGTTGTTTTCTGTATTGGTTCCTCCTCCTCTTTTTCATTGGACGCACGACCACGTTTCCTTCCAGGGACTGGTTTACCAACAAAACAGAGGCCTTCGGCAACTCTTACTCTGAAGTGCAGTAGTTCTAGGACATTCTTCTCCGGAATGTTACAGTTCTTGGCATCTATTCTGTATTGAAGCCAGCTGTTCACAATGGCTAAATCAACAACATGAAATATGAGGCGCAATGTCCATTTTCTGGATATGATGAATGTCCTATTGATGCTTATTAGAAAATCCATTTTGTACACTCCCCCCATGGAGGCATTGTATACACAAATTACCTCTGGACGGGGAACTTGTATGTACTCTTTCTTTCTTTCATACCAACGTTTTACCAAATCTGTTTCACCAATTCCAATGAAATGGGACGCCATGTTTACTGGTCTGTTATCCAGCCACTTTATAATCACATCATCATGGCTACTTATTTCCTTCATGTGTACTCTTGTTTTTTTTATCATATCCTTGTCTGAAGAAAGGGAAGGTTTATAAAAATCTGTTTAATTGTGCTGTACCAGCTGCCAGAATCTGTTTCTGTTCACATAGTTCCCCATTTTGCAAACAATCAAGGACAAAAGTAATAAAGACATCATTTGTGACCTTCATTGATGTACGCTTAGACCTACAGTAACCTCCTTAAAAAAACAGGAACTTTAGATAAAAATGGAACAACTAAGTGTAGGCATTAACCCTAAATAGAGGTTATGTTATTGCCTGCCCATGTGGTCCCTCAATAGAATTGCATGAACCCTAAATAAAGGTTATGCTATTGCCTGCCAATGTGGTCCCTCAATAGAATTGCATGAACCCTAAATAGAGGTTATGTTATTGTCTGCCCGTGTGGTCCCTCAATAGAATTGCATGAACCCTAAATAGAGGTTATGTTATTGCCTGCCCTTGTGATCCCTCAATACAATTGCATGAACCCTAAACAGAGGTTATGTTATTGCCTGCCCATGTGGGCTCTCAATACAATTGCATGAACCCTAAATAGAGGTTATGTTATTGCCTGCCCATGTGGTCCCTCAATACAATTGCATGAACCCTAAATAGAGGTTATGTTATTGCCTGCCCATGTGATCCCTCAATACAATTGCATGAACACTAATTAGAAGTTATGTTATTGACTGCCCATGTGGTCCCTCAATACAATTGCATGAACCCTAAATAGAGGTTATGTTATTGCCTGCCCTTGTGATCCCTCAATACAATTGCATGAACCCTAAACAGAGGTTATGTTATTGCCTGCCCATGTGGGCTCTCAATACAATTGCATGAACCCTAAATAGAGGTTATGTTATTGCCTGCCCATGTGGTCCCTCAATACAATTGCATGAACCCTAAATAGAGGTTATGTTATTGCCTGCCCATGTGATCCCTCAATACAATTGCATGAACACTAATTAGAAGTTATGTTATTGACTGCCCATGTGGTCCCTCAATACAATTGCATGAACGCTAAATAGAGGTTATGTCATTGCCTGCCCATGTGTCCCTCAATACAATTGCATGAACGCTAAATAGAGGTTATGTCATTGCCTGCCCATGTGTCCCTCAATACAATTGCATGAACGCTAAATAGAGGTTATGTTATTGCCTGCCCATGTGGTCCCTCAATACAATTGTCCTGCATCATGGACACTGTTATACGTAAGTTTTCTATGTATTTCAAGGACCTAAAGCAAAAATGTTTATATATTCTTTTTCTCTATAGTGTTTTACATACAATGAAGCAATTTACAAATTCTTATATGCCTATATACAATAAAAATTTTAATATAACCATAGCCTTACCAGGAGCATTGCTTGAACCAGCTGACATGGTGGCCTCTATCTTCATTTAATTTAGGCTCACTCATACAGGTGGCTCCAAAAGGCAGTTAATTATAATGATGAAGCATAGCTGATCATGCACAAATGCATAACAAATTGTTTCCTGATAGCAACGGATTATTAAAAAGTGTGTCCATCATAGACACTGGGACTGAAAGGGCTAAACTGATTTTAGATGAACCAGATATGCAGATATGAAGAATATATTTGAAACTAGTCAGCTATTCACCAGCTCAAGCGGATTTAACTCGGCCAAAAGGATATTTCCTTAGTAATACGTGTAATTAACTAAAAACAATTTTGTCTGAAATGTAACTCTGAAAGCTGTTTACTGTTATTACTATAGGTAAATACAGCCACTCCAGAAAAGGTTAGCTCTGTCACTGCTTTTTTCATCCCGCTGTATGCTTGAAAGGGTATGAATGGGGATTTAAATGAAGAAAGTCGCCTGCAACTTCAAACAAATTTTGATTGCAATTAAACGAGGGAAACCTCAGGTGCAAACTAGATTGCAAGCATGAACGCATGACTGGCATCACTACCTCACTGCTTACTTCGTAATAGTTATAAACATACAATATACGAGAGTTGAAAACAGTAAATCTGTTTTAGAGGACAGGTCCAGAGAAACTCGTGCAGTTGTTGCATAGATATAGCAGACGCCAGATTCTAGGAGCTTAAGAAATGAAATGTGTAGTATTTAATGCCCGCTTTTACTACATACGGCATCGCAGGCGGTGACAGTGAGGATACATGAGATGAAGATGGAGCACTGGTGGAATGAGATGGCAGGGGAAACCGGAGGTCCCGGAGAAAACCCGCCACAGCGCCGTGTTGTCCACCACAATTCTCACTTTGCGGTCGCCTGGGATCCAACCCGGGCCGCCTTGGTGAGAGCCAAGCGCTCTAACCACTGAGCCACGGCGCGGCCGCTAGGAGGTTAAGATAAGGTCTAAACTCAAGAGGTATTAACTTTAAAATCTATATTTGTACTAAGATGAATAACGATTCTTTTGGTTTTGTCTAGTCACAGAAATGGGAGCCGAGCTGTTATGTACGAGGGTGGGTCAAAAAGTAATGCCTCCTTTTTTTCTCTCTCTTTTAATTGTCAAGAAAATTGAATCCAATTCACATAGCTTGAAAGCTACAACATTGACGATTAATTTGTCACTATTCAGTATAATCTCCGTCCTTCTCCACAGTTTTGGTCCACCTTTTTGACTAGGGCATGTATTCCAGTGTGGTAAAACACACGGTCTTGCTTCCTAAGCCATTGACGCACGGACGTTTTCACAGCCTCCTCATCTTCAAAATGAATCCCACGATGACCTTCCTCTAATGACCCAAACAGATGGAAGTCTGATGGTGCCAGGTGACGGCTGTATGGGGGGTGAGGTAAGACTTGCCATCCCAATTTCTCAATTTCTGCAGTGGTGTAACGGCTGCTGTGTGGTCTTGCATTCTCATGCAAAGGAGGAACACCCGCCACAGTTTTTGTTGGGTGAATTTGGCAAAGACGTGGTTTCAGCTTTTTGAGAGTTCTGACATATGGGACAGAACTTATTGTGCATCTCAGCTCCAAAAAATTAATCATAAGCACGCCCTCTGTATTCAAAAATACTTTCGCCATAACTTTCCCTGCCAACCGCTGAGTATTGATTTTTTTTCTTCGGTGCGTTGTATGATGCCATTCCATTGACTGCTTCTTTGATTCAGGGCTAAATAAATGAACCCACGTTTCGTCTCCGGCGACAATTTGTTCCAGAAACTCCTCTTCCTCAAAATTGAAGCACTGCAAGTGTTCGGAGGCTATTGTTTTCCTTGTTTCTTTGTTTTGGGCGGTTAACAATCTTAGCACTCAACGAGAAAAAACTTTTGAGTAACACAGTTGTTGAATAATCGTCATCACACTGCCTTTACTGAGGGAAGTAATGCGACACAGTTCACCTGTTGTTACTCTTCGATCACCAAGAATGATGTCATCGACTCGCTGAATGTTGCATGGAGTCACTGCAGTCACCGGCCTGCCGCTTCGCTTTTCATCTGCCAATGGTGTTTGCCCTTCAGCTTCGTTACAGCGACGAACCCATCGTCTAACAGTGCTGACATCCACCGTTGCATCACCATACATATTTTTTAGCCTTTCGTAAATGCGAATTGGCGTTTCACCTTCCGCAGTCAAAAATCCAATTACAGAACGCTGTTTAATACGATTGTCGATGTCAGCCATTTTGTAAGAGGATGCAGTGGTGCCACCTGTTGACTTAGGAAGTTACTACTGCAGGGGATTGAAGAAGAAGGTTTGAGGAATTGCGCCAAATTCGAAGTTTTCATATGAATTACTTATTTAAGGAAAAAAATAGGAGGCATTGCTTTTTGACCCAGCCTCGTAATTTCAAAAAGTGCTACAGTAGTCGAAAGAACTTTGAGAGAGTAGTTTTAGAGTCATACTGTCAGTCTTAACTGCCATAAAAATGTGTCAAACGTAACTACAGTTTCAACAATAGAATTGCTGGCTGGACGGCGTGGGTTAATATGAGTCAAAGCAGTCAAAATCAAATGCTTCTCCTGACTTACGATGCATGCTTGATTGGAATAAATTTACATATTATTTTGGTCTGTTATAACTGGAAGTGGCACTTGCTACTTGGTGTGAAGTTACAATTTGGATGCCGAATAATACTCTTCAAGATCCTCAGGATTCACAGATGTACTACGGATTATACCTGGTTCGTATTCCCAAAAATTTAGTTTCCTCTACCTACCACAGCCACCACATTCCTATAACAGGATTGAAATACCTTGCGATGATGCTAAGCTTGATGTGATTTAGAAGTGGAGATGCACCTTGTGAAGGTTTCCTCCTGCTATCAGACGGGCTCCAAGGTTACGCCTTCCCAGTGTTCATTGAACAGGCCATTGGTGTTGGCGCTTCTTGGGTTTCAGCACCATCAAATAATTATGTAACATTTGTTAACGTTAGTGACCACGTACAGAATTTCGTGGATATAATCACCCTTTGATTTTTTTCCTCATCTCACCCACTTATCCTCCCCGGTGACAGGTGAAGTACAACGAACCAAATCGGTCTATTTGAAGTTCTCTGCCCGATTTTTGTGTTATGAACCTCTACCATTAATCTAGAATACATTTTCTCTTCCAAGCAAATATATAAAGTCATGATTATTGATTAACAGCAACAAGCAGTTTATAAACCAACGATTTTATAATAAATAATTTCCATATTTTGACAAAATTGTTAACCCAATGTGAAACTAAATCATCTCCACACAATTAAGAAGAGTTGTCAAATTACTAAAAGTGAGATATTTCATATTTAGGTATGAATAGCTGGTATGCTTTATTTATAAGAGTAGTCACTCAACGGTTTTGATGTTCACCTTACCTCCAAAAGTTTTTCGACCTTAAATTTAGGTCATCTTCAGTGAATTCTGCTGCAGCTTCTCAGTCCAAGCTCTATAAAGTTTAGAGTTTCCGAAGTTCATCTTTCAGGATAAGAGAATAACCGGGAAGAAACTTTATCCAGAAAACTCCTTGGATGAGATTCGAACTCAATACCCCTTCAACGTGGGTTAGGTACCTACCACCACTACACGGAACCACGCAATTTTGTGGTCGAGGGGTCTTCATGTAAATGTACGTGTCCAGTTTTAGAAAGACGCTGAAGCTGAACACCGAATTTCCTAATTACTTAAGAAGCTATGAAATTTAACTTTTCGCTTTTGAGTTAAGACGCGTACGTGCACACGCAGGTTATTTTCTAAAGACTTTTATTCGACTTAGGGATCCTAAAAACATGCATTTCTGGTGAAACCTTGATGTAGAATTTTTGGATGCAATGCAATACTTTCCCTACCTTCTATAGGTACGGAGGCCGACAGATGTATTCGAACAATATAACATGTAACAATGCACGTACTATATATATTGTAATATTTATTTGGCAGCGTTGAATTGCTAAACATGTAAACATAAACCTCTTGTGTCTCGGAAACAATATTTAAAATATCACTTTGCTTGTATGTATTACACAATCTGTACTGTATTTATTATATTGTCCCTCTTATTGGAGGACATAAGTATTCAAACGCACCCAACCGAACAGAAAGATGATTGGACGTACCCTACACGCCCCTACCACACAGCAGTTGTGTTTATGATATGTGTGCTCAAAGTTATTCAGCCAATTGTGAACTCACAGGTAATATGGGACGTAAAGGTAAGGAGACAACGGTGACAGAGAGGAATATCGTGATAAATATGTAAAAAACAAAACAAATCTCTCTATCAGGTTTCCAAAACAATTAACAGAAGCAAAACTACAGTGTCTGCATAATTCAGCGCTTCAAACAGACAAATACTATTGTAAATAAACCTAGAAATGGCACTCCTTATAAATTTGTCATCAGAGACAGGAGGCAAATAATAAAAATGGTAACGCAGAATCCGAGAATCACTGCATCTGAGATTAGAGGATGCCTTGAGCAATATTCTGGCACTGTGGTTCACATCAGAACAGTTGAACGGGTTTTAAATAGTACTGGATACAATGCCCGCGTTCTTAGGAAGAAACCATATGTTTATAAGGTGAATAAGAAAAAGCGTATAGAATTTGCTAAACCTTATGTGGTGAAACCAACAGAATTCTGGGATAAGGTTTTCTGGTCGGACGAGAGCAAATTCTGCTTGAGTGATGGACGTCTTAAAGTGTGGAGACTGCCAAATACAGAATGGGAACCTAAGAACATGGTAGCTACAGTGAAACATGGTGGCAGTAGTGTGATGGTATGGGGCTGTATAGCTTCATCTGGCTTTTGGGAAATGGTGTTCATAGATGGGATCATGGATAAATTTGGATACAGGAGAATTCTTGAAAACAATCTTAAAAAGGGTGCGGAGAAGCTGGGATTGCGGCATGATTATTACGTCCAGCAGGACAATGACCCGAAGCATACTGCTGAAATTGTAAGGATTTAGATCGTGTACAATACTCCTCACACTTTGAAGACATCCTCCCAATCTCCAGACGTAAATTCTACTGAGAACATCTGGAAGGAACTCGAGGAGCGTGTGAGGAAGCATCACATCAGAAGCAAGGACCATCTGAAAGAACTTCTTCAAACAGAGTGGAGAAATATGGACTCTGCAGTCACTAAACAACACATACAGACAATGACCAAACGATTATCAGCAGTAATTCAAACAAAGGGGATGATAACTAAATACTAGATGTTCTCTGTTCGAATACTTATGTCCAGATGTAAAGCAACTGTTTTATTTCTCCTTGTAGTACAAATTAGTTTCATTTGCTATTTATGAGTTTATATGTTTAATGGAAGACTCAAGTTTATTTGGTACCAGTTTTATTTACGTATAATTACTCTGCGTAGCTTTAAAATAATATAAGTGATAAATATGTTTACGTTCGAATACTTATGTCGGTCTCTTTACATATGGTACACAAAGTAAAAACTATTCCTACTCATCAATTTATGGCATTAAAAGCAATCGCTTGAAAACAGTACTAAGTTATGTACATAAGTTTTGAGTATACAGAATATAAAATTCTTACCTGTATCCGGCTCCCCAAGATCTGCGAAGGTAGTGTTGTACGATCGGTTCATGGCGGTTCTAAACATCTCATCATGGCCGTAATATGTACTTCCTCCAGTCTCTAGTAAAGTCACATCACTGGTAGCACTTCCAGGACTAGAAGTTGTGTTCTGAAAGACCTCTCCTGCCTCTTGCAAAAGTTTTCGCCTTACTTCCGGAGGAAACATTTTGTATTCTTTCGCCTTTCACTGTAATTTTATTTCACTGGCCTTATCTTTGAGTCTACTTTCTTCACCGCCGCTTCTACCTCTTCTGCGCTTTATCATGCTGTTCAAGTATTGCTTCTTTTTGACTGGCTTTTATGCTTTTAAAATTCAGCTCAAAAATTGTAACCAAGAATAAAACTTTCTGCTGAATATTAAATAGTTAGTATGACTTCTTTAAAGGAATCCAACAGAGACGTTCATTTCCGAAAGCGCGGTGTGTATATTACCAACTGCTGCCATTCCTGCAAAAGAAAGAAAATCATATTTCAAAGTTTCGAGGAGAATTAAAGCGATTTTTCTTCTATTGCTGAATGTCATTTCAATAGAGGGCATTTACTCTGAAGATCAAAGTGTTGGCATGCATAAAGGAACACAATTCTATATCTATGGCATACATTACTCTCATATAACACTTAGATTAAATAACAGTAGGACATCTTAGCAGTACGTCATATATTTTTTTTGTTAAGGATAGGTTTGAATACCGTTTATTGTTTTCCATTTAGATAGTGGCAGCGGTAAAATTCGGTTGTTACTTAAATAATTCATCACAAACTGTTAATTTGTTGTAATAGTAGGACCACTGATAGGATTATTATTACTATTATTATTGGATATGTAAGTCACTGGGGTACACTGACTCTTAGGTTACTAGTTAGTTAAGAAATATAGGTTAGGTATATCTCCTCATTCATATAGTTTTTAAATAATTGTTAAATTATCTCTCAAATTCATAATACGAGGGTTGTTCAATAAAGAATGATCATAACCTTTTTAAGGTAATCATTTTTCGCAATAAAATTCAATGTTATAATATTCTGTTAGCTAGGGCGCCGGGGTAGCGCGGTGGTTTCGTTCGCGGCTCCCGTTCTAAGGGTCCCGAGTTCGATTCCCGGCTCTGGGGTTGGCGATTTTAAGTCGGCCCTATCCACGCCTTCACCTCTGTCTAGCACACGTGAAGTATCCCCTATGCCCAACGTGGTTCGGAGTCCACGGTAAAAACTGTAGGTCCTCTCACCTCACCGCCATCTTCACTATCACCCTATCATCGGAGGTAATGGACACCGCCCTCTGGGTGCCTCCACCTGAGAAATGGGTCCGGTCATCACTTGGTGGGGTGAGGTTACCCCGAAGGCCAAGGTTGCCATGTGGGGAGTGTTAGTAACTAACTAACTAATATTCTGTTAGCTTAATCTGAAACAAACACGCCGTAGTAGTTTCATTGTTGGTACTTATGGTTCCCGTCTGTGAGAACCATGTAAGTTCAGACATGTTCAGTATCGCCTACCGCTGCAATGGAGGTAACATGCAGTTAAAGTTGATGTTAGAGGAAGATCCAGGGTTTCTTTCGAACGTAATCACTGCTGATGAAACTTGACTACATCATTTTGATCCTGAGAGCAAACAGCAAAGCTCAGTGTGGAAATCTCCTTCATCACCAACCCCCCAAAAGCAAGCGTGGTTGCTTCTGCAGGCAAAGTTGTGGTCATCTCATTCTTTGATATTAATGGAATGGTTTATCAGCATATTGTACCTGCACACACATCAGTAACTGGACAATACTACAATGATGTCCTGAAAACATTGCAAGTCCATATCAGGCACAAAAGACCACATTTCCATGAAGCAGGCTGGATGCTTCACCACGATAATGTGTGGCCACATATTGCCAATGTTGTTGCTGAATATTGTCGCGGCAACAGTCGTAAGAGTTTCAGCACAAATAGATAATAGACGTCGGATGATGTTTCACGAGCTTGCTGATGGCTGGCCACGACATTCCTCAGGTGTTCTTCTAAAGTCTGGATGTATCTCTCGACCATGCCGTCCGACTGTGGATGTAGGGGTGTTGTGCGGGTCTTGTTCACCCCAAGTCTTTCTAGAGCCTCTTTCATCAGGTTGAATTCAAAATTGGTGCCCTGGTCGCAGTGGAGCTCTAACGACACCCCAAATCGGCAGAACACTTGCTCCACGAGGCAGTCCATGATTGTCTTCGCCTCATGATTCGGAATGGCAAACTCCTCGAGCCACTTGGTGAAGTAGTCCTCGACCACCATCAGGTCCTTGTTGCCTCGGTTGGAAACGGGATATTTGGTCCAGCTAGGTCGACGGCGATCCATTGGAATGGCGCTCCGACGTTGTACTGCATCATGCGACCCCGGATACTGGTCTGGTGGCCGCGATAATATCTTCTAAAGATCAACATGAAGGACATCCCTCACCCTCCCTAAAGTCCGGATTTAGCCCCATGTGACATTTTTCTATTCTCTAACTTGAAGAAACGTCATGCTGGGAGGCATCATCTATCATCAGAAGCAGTGGTGATGGCTGCGGGAGGGATTTTGAAGGATCTCTCAAAAATGGTTTCCAGCATGTCTTTGAAGACTGGCAGAAAAACTGGGACAAGTGCATCGCATTCAGGGGAGAATATTTTGAGAAGGATCATCAAAATTATGAGGATGAGTAAAGGTATGTTGTCGAAAAAACATGTGATGGTCCTTTATTCAACAGACCTCGTAATTTTTAAATTGCAGAATTATAATTTGAAACTTGTAAAATATAAAACTCTAAAAAAATTGTAAATGATTGGATATCTTTCCTGGTTTAGAATCCATAAGCCAGGGTAAAAGAAAAGCAGATTGTATTTATTGATTTTAGTACTTGCGAATATTGCATTTATTGGCAATTATAAAATCAGCAAAGTTACACACTTGAATATGAACAAATAAATTGCACAACAAATGTAAATATTCCGTGAAATACCTATGCGAAACATGGGTTGTAGATGCTTTATTTAAATAACAAAAGGTTTAAATGGAATCATGACTCAACATGCTTACTGGGGCTACACCTATAGTTACCCTATAACCATTTATGAAAGTGAGTCCTTTTTATATATGAAAAAGTTGTGGGATTTTCGACAAATAAAAAGGGTAAAATATTACATAAGTATCTCCAGCTTGAAAACTCACATAGGCCTCATACAGAAACTTAAAAATAAACTAAATTCGCCATCCAAAATAGAACCCCTATTATCTCTTTAACAACCCACTGAACAACAGTAAATTAGAATGCAACATTCACTTAACTGCAATTTTAAAATTACAGAAAATTTATCCTCAGAAGCTAAATACCCGGGGCATCCAGAAAGTAAGCTCTGTTTCAATTTATCTCCGCTGCAGCACTGCGATCGCAGTTCCCAACATGCGCGGTAAATGCTCTGTATCAAAGAGAAAAAACGTGAGCCACTATGAGATCGCTATCAGCCACGTACGCTTTGTTGTTCTTGTTTACAATGTCTGTTCTTGAGAACTCTGATAAAAATAAGTAATATATTTATTTTCGGAAGAAGTATAAATTTGAACAATAATTTTAAATACCACGCAGTTCAACATTATAGTATCGCTAACCTATGAAAGGTAGAAGTATTTCCTTCCAGATAAACCTACTTTGCGTATAGGAAATGTATTTAAAAAGAAGAAAGGGAGATTAAAATGGTTGAGGTGTGGTGTGCGAGAGAGACAAAATAACGTTATTAAAAATGATCGATAAATACAAGGTTGATACTAGAGAGTTATATAAAACCGCCTACATTTCATGTGGCAAAGTTGTTTTTATTTTCTATTGAGGCTTAAATACCTGTGAGCCGAAATCGCTGGTCAGGTATAAGGAAACGGAATCGTCCTGGTGCAACTAACTGATAATAAACTCGCCTCCCTCACGTAGGCCAGTCTTGCTCGCATCGGAAAACTTTGCTCGCGTATGTACCACTAAAGCCTTTGGCTAAGTTGTCGCCACAACGGACCATTTCCAGAGAAGCGAGAAGGACTTTCCTCCTCTGGGACAGAGAAAACAATTAAAACATATGGACAGTCCTGTTTCTCTGAGTGCTTGCTTGAAGCTGATTGTAGCCGTAGTAGTTACATGAAGTTCCGGCTAATGGCTTTTGAGGAAATTTCAGTCAACCAGTTGGAGCGTGCCGTTTCCAACCACCAACTTTTGGCAGGATTGGTTTGCTACGACGATGCCTAGATACCCAAGACTGCGAACTTGGTAATTAATTGACAAATGAATGTCAGACTTACCATCTAAGGGAGCAGGAATCGCGCGTTAGGATGTTAGAAAACGAAGCAAAGCTGAAAACCATCTGATCTGTTTACATGTAAATTACACCAGTGGATCAAGGACCTTATGCGCATTGGTAGGCTACAGATATACTAGAATATTAGAATTTGTAGCCTAAACTCTTTTACATGTGACCATTATACTCAATGTTCTTAAAAAAATTACAAAATATTACTTTTGTATCTCCTTGTTAATACACACAAACCTTCATTATCCACATCTTGTAACAATAGTAGATTACAGTAACAGTCACACTTGACATAGCGGAAGCCCACCTCGGTAGCGTGGTGGTAGAGTGTCTGCCTCACGTTCAAGGGGTCCCGAGTTCGAATCTCGGTCAAGGTGAGTTACTTGGATAAGGTTTTTCCGGGGTTTTCCCTTATCCTGAAAGGCTAATGTCGAGTAAATCTAAGCTATGGACCCTGGGCTCATTTGAGCATCGTTTCGCCCACTCCATTCATCGTCGCATATGACTTAACGTTGGAGGACTTAAGTTAAAAAAGAAAAAAAAATTAAATTGTGATAAGTTTAGAGATGCTTTTGAATTTCGTTCCTGTTTTCATAAATATGAAAAATAAAAAAATAGGGTATCACTTTGAAGTAGAAAATCTATGTAAGTATTTGAAAATTCAAAGTAGTGACACACACCTTGGGAATTTGCTCAAACTACAAAAAGTTAATTGGCATAAATAGTGTGCTTTAACGGAACCTTCGTTTTGTTTCTTCTGTTTTACACTTAACCAGAAGTTAAGTTGAAGATTCGTCATGAATAAATGAAACTTAGGATGATCCCCAAAAAATTCAATATATTAATTTTCCATAAAAGTTCTGAAACAATGTTTCAGTCAAAGTACTTAGAAGTGGCTAATTTTCTAGAACTTCGTGTATTGCAAACTTAAATCTTAAACAACGATTTTACATTTTAATCAAATTCTCGTTTTTGGGTAATGCCTTTCAGAGGCGCGCACGCACGCACACACACACACACACACACACACACACACACACACACACAAAGCTTCTCTCGAAAAGAGTTTTTCGGATTCAGGCTCCTAAAAATGTGTCATTCTTGTGAAAGCTCAACATCAAATTTTTAAATGGCATACGATACTTCATCTACTCACTGTAAGAATAATAATTACTGCCTTAAAATGGCACATATAAAACAATTTTATTGCAAAAATATGCAGAGGGGATAAACCACTACACATAGGAAAAAGCTCCCTCAACATCCCGTAAGTCAGTCCTGTGGACTCTAGTATGCCTATATGGAAATTAATTGCTCTTTCACACTGGCCAAGTGTAGCCTAAAGTGTGCAAAGATAGACTCAGACTCCTGCCATAGCTGGGATTTGAACCACGTATCTATTGGTCTCTGTCCAGCCACTCTAACCCTAGATCCACTATGGCCAACGTGCCGACATGACATTAAATTCTCCAACTGACTCGTGTTTTTTCCGGTAAACCACTAGGAGTTCTCATAAACACATCAGACAACTACCTTAATGGCGACTTACTATGCTGTAAGTACTTTAAGACCCGGGCTTTATAGTTCGGACCACTATTAGGTCAAATAATGGAAATTAATTGTTCTTTCACAATAGCCGTGTGTAAGCTAAAGTGTAGAAAGATAGTCAGACTGAAAACTTCAATGCCATACGCGGGATTGGAAGGAAGAAGGATTGGAAGGAAGACGAAGGAAGGTCGGTTATCTATGAAGATGAGACATATCTACATACGAGAATCGGCTAACGCACTTCCATGCGCTACAAGCCACAAAGGCATCACCCCAGATTTTTATTTTCCTTTAAATTAAAATATTCGTGAAAGCAAAGAAGTAAAACAGTAAAAAAGTGGCTAAAATGAGGAAGTGCTGATATATCGTAACGGATGCGTTTTAGTAAAGACGAGTCTGTGAAATATGGCCTTGCTGCATTGTCTTCCATCTTCTAGCGCTAGGAGAAGATACAAGTGACATTTGGGCATATACTCTCTCCAGTGCGCGAAGATAGTAGGTTACCGGCACAGAACTATCGTCGCTACTGTACCCGGGACTTATTAGGCAACCCTCTACCCCCTCCGGGTGGCCGTAGCCTGGCCGTAGTTACCCAATTCCCCGTGGGTGTCGGAAACACACTGCCCCGTCGAGTCCAACTCAATCCGAACAACTACCCGACGGTTTTCCAACTCATTTATTTAATAAATTAATATGTAACCCAATTCTGTTTATTTATTGTCCAGAAGTTGACGCTGCTATATATACTGCTAGTGTTGTAGCGTGCATGTAGCGTCTAACTCGTGGCGAGTTGACTAAGCTACGCCTTGTAGTTTACAGCAGGATTAAACTAGCGCGAGACAGAGTATAATATGCTGCTCATCTTCGGAGAAACTATAAGGCCCGATTTCACCAACAGATGTTAAAATCGACGTTAACAAATGTAACGTAACAATTGTAATAGCGCTAACAATGTTTTGCATTTTACCAACATGTTTTCTGAAAATGTTAAGAAACACATGCTAACGCCAAGAAACTTGTAAATATTACAGTTATAGAAGGCTGTGGATGAGTCGTATTATTTTATGAACGTATTACGATGCGCTTTTGATTTCATTTTCGTCTGCAGTGCAGTCTGCACACAGATATAAAAAAGGTGGATAAACAAAATCATTAACAAAAGCCATGCAACAAATTTCTCATAAATGGAGAAAGGATTGTTAATTGAATTGGTGACGAAGTATAACGATATTGTGGAAAATAGGACGGATGAAAAAGAGAAAGATGCCACACGCGGAAAAATTGGAAACAAACCTAATTCAAATGCATGTGTCATTACTACAAACGAAACGTATTACGTAAATTTAAAACGACGAGCGTAGAAGGACAAGTGACTAGTCACTTGCACGTTTCAAGACGGCAGGTGGACAGTGTGTTATCCACATAATTCAGTGAATTATAAAATCGCAAGGTTATTAATACTTGAAGCTAAGGCGAGATCGGCATATTCCTTTCGATACATGTTCTAACTATGTATTACGTAAGCTTAGAACGAGGAGCGAAGAAGGACAAGTGACTTGAACGTTTCAAGATGGTAGGTGGAATGAATGTATAGTGTTTAACGCCCACTTTTACTACATACGGCACCACAGGCGATGACACTGATGATACATGAGATGAAGATGGAGCACCGGTGGAATGATATGGTGGGGGAAACCGGAGATCCCGGAGAAAACCCGCCCCAGCGCCGTGGTGTCCACCAAAAATCTCACTTTGCGGTCACCTGGGATTGAAACCGGGCCGCCTTGGTGAGAGCCAAGCGGTCTAACCACTGAGCCACGGCGCGGCCATGGGAGGTGAATAATGTATTATCCACATAATTCAGTGAATTATAAAATCACAAGGTTATTAATACTTGAAGCAAATGCGAGATAGTCATATTCCTTTCGATGCATGTTCTAGCTTCTCTTGTACTTTCGCAGTAACCTTCATAGCAACATGTTTCGACAGTCTATACCTCCGTAAAAAATTTTCTTCGGATAGTTCCTCAAAATCATTTCTCCTCATAGGTCGTAATCTGTTGCGGATTCCATTTAGACGGTCTTAAATATAGCAAATCGACATCAACAGCTGAGTGTATGCTCGCCATCTTCACTATTTACAATAGTTAAGGACTTAACACCAGAAATTTGGCGTGTTAGTTTAACAAGAGATATAACACGAGTGTTACGCTAACACTTGTTGGTGAAATGCAATTTTTGTTTTAACTATTGCAAAACTCATGCTAAATCTTAACATATGTTGGTGAAATCAGGCATAAGAAAGACAAAAATATATTTATGGCTCTATCAGCGACATTACCGCATTAGAAATCACCTTTCCTACACCATGTTTTCAAGATTTGAGAGAATATAAGTGAAACAAACAGCTTCCTTACTAAAAGCCACCCATGGACCTCCAGTACGTCTTGTACACCAGTTTTAAATGTACCCAAGATTTTAGCACCGCATAACAAGGCGATGCACAAAAGCTATCGAAGCTACCGTAAGCTATTTTTGGGCACCTACACTAATTGATCAAAATTTTGTCTGTGTACCTAAAGTATTTTACTTCTTTCTTTCACCTTTTTTAATCCTTACTGTCTACATCCTCTTCCAATTTCAGAGCCCCTACCAAACTCATAAAGCGATTCTGAACGTGTTCAATATCAAAGATTGATTAATGGACATCCATCTTGAAATATATTTGTTTACAACTTAAGAGGAACAACTATACTGACTGCAATTTTTGACAAGAATCGCTCTATCATCAATTTATCGTGGAAACAAATGCGAAGGCAATAAAAGTAGGCACTGGAAAATCTTTACTGCAACATTTAAGATTGAGTGTCCATTTTCTCTTCGGAAACCATAAAAACTTTATAGACTGAATAAAGACATATGCGTTTGGAAGTCCAGTGCATGCATATAAACTTGAGTATTGTCAGAGTGCCAATCCCAGGATTGAGCACTTATCCCTAAAAGCTTGTTTTAGTGTTCTTCAAACCATGAAGCTAGTAATATCTCTACAAAAATCTAACTTCTTCGGAAGAAGTAAAAATAACATCACTTCCGGAAAACAGGCCATTTCAAGAGAGATCTCAATCACATTCTGTAGTGAATGTATACAATGCAGCTAAAATGTTTGAAATAAATTACAAAATGCCCTGATTTTATGAGGTTAGATATTATAGCTAACATATTGTAGCCAGCATTGTATCTGTATTAAGAAACATTAAATAAAAGTATATTCTACCCTGAAATCGTTGTCAGTCAATGTAATTGTATCTCAATTACGGCATTGACTGAAGGATGTATGTCTACAGAGTAGGAAAAAGGTATACTCAATATTTGGTCATAATTAACTTGTAATAAATTGAAGTACGAGGCATGGTTTTTTAAGTCAGTACCGTTTTGCGATTCCGCCGTCGCAGCGCTACGGTCGGCGTTCCACGCATGCGCGCTGGTTACCTACATCTCTTGTCTACGCACTGACGCCTTTACTGTCTAATTCTTCACTGTATACGTTGGTTACTGAGTGTTTAAGATGCCTCCGACAATCGTGAGTCCCGCCGATTGTGAAGTACGGGTTGTTGTACGATTTCTTAGGCGTAAATCCGATCGATATTCATCGTGAGAACTGTGAAGTTTACGGACAAAACATTATGAGTGATGGAATGGCAAGGAAAGGGTGAGAGCATTTAAATATGGCCGCACAAATGTGCATGATAAACGGAGTGGGCGTGCTTCGGTTGTTACTGAAGATTTGGTGCAGAAAGTGGACGAAAGGGTGAGAGAAAACAGACGCTTTACAATTTCATCATTGTGCGACTATTTTCCTCAATATTCTCGTAGTGTTTTGTATCGCATTGTGACCGAGAACTTGAAGTACCGGAAATTGTGTTCACGTTGGGTTCCGAAAATGTTGACGGATTTGCACAAAACCCAACGTTTAGGCAGTACAGGTACCTTGAGCGGTACCACAATGAAGGTGAAGATTTTTTAGATCAAATTGTTACTGGTGACGAAACATGGTTGGCCTACGTCACACCAGAATCGAAACAACAATCCATGGAATGGCGACATTCATGATCACCGACAAAAGGGAAGTTTAAGCAAACAATTTCTGCTCGGAAAATCATGTGCACAGTTGTTTTGGAACAGAAAAGGAGTACTGCTAGTGGAGTTTCTGCCTCGTAATGAGACAATCAATGCAGCGTCTTATTGTGAGACACTGAATAATCTGCACCGTGCAATCCAGAACAAAAGACTTGGCAAGTTGAGTAAGGGTATCTGTTGTTTTGCTGCATGACAATGCTCACCCATATGTGGCTAATCGGACCAAAGATCTCATCAAATCTTTTCAATGGGAAACTCTAGATGATCCTCCATACAGCTCCTTTCTGGCGCCCAGCGACTACCATTTGTTCCTGCACTTGAAGAAACATCTGGGCGGTCAGCGTCTTCAAGACGATAACGAAGTCGAAACAGTTGTGATACAGTGGTTAACACATCAGGCAGCACAATTTTATGAGTAGGGTATTCCAAAACTGGTGCCACGTTATGACAAGTGCCTCAATATTCACGGAAATTATGTATAAAAGTAGATTATGGAACATACTTTCATGTAAAAGTAAAATTTTTGCGATATCTATGCACGTCTTTTTTAAGTCCAAAACGGTACTGACTTAATAAACATGCCTCGCATTAGAGTTACATTTAGTGAAAATATAGCTTTGTGTTCAACTTATTGAAATCAGTTGAGTTACTGGAAGTACAGACAAATACAATTAATGATATCGAAGAGTATATCACCTGCCCTAATGTGTTAAGTGATATACTAATAAGGTGGGGCAAGATCTTGTTTGAGATAAAACTCCTCCATATTTAGCCAAAATCTCTTATCGGTTTCTTCGAAATATGGTATTGTAGTCCCTATTTTTCTGTAAACTAGACACCAGTCCGTACTTCATTATAGTGTAGACACTATCTCAATACATTACTAACATATGAATGACCAAATAGTGTCTTTCATTTTTGCAAAATTCTACATGTAGTTAATAGACCATGTATTCAATAATAGAATTCACAGGTCACACAGTTTTAAAAATCGTGGTAGACTATCACTGATCTTGCTCAAGTTATTCTCGGGAAGCAAGCCAGGTGAAAACACGATTAGACATAGACATTTTGGGAGTTTAACTTCTTCTCAGCTTCCACGTGGTTTCTCTATTTCCAAGAAGCCATCGAACTTCTGAAGGAGCATTTTCCCGCTGAAAACATAGAGCTCTTCCAACATATCGTGACCTCCACTTCCTTCTTGTATGGTGGTACTTTCTTTGAAGAAATAGACGGAGTAGCAATGGGCTCCCCTTTGTCACCAGCTATGGCTAATTTCTATATGGAACACCTACCACATGAAATACTTGCCACAGCTCCACTTAAACCATCTCATTTCTATAGATCCGTGGATGACACTTTTGGAATAGGCCCACATAAATCAGACACTTTGCCTAGCTTTCTTGCGCATCTCAAAAGCCTTGGACTTCAAATACAGTTTACCATGGAAGTGGAGAAGGATGGAACTCTTCCATTCCTGGAAATTCTTGTTTAAAAAAACAGCAACGGTACACTGGGGTATGCTGTATATCTCAAGCCTACACATGGCCGCGCCGTGGCTCAGTGGTTAGACCGCTTGGCTCTCACCAAGGCGACCCGGGTTCGATCCCAGGTGTCAGCAAAGAGAGATTTGTGGTGGACAGCACGGCGCTGGGGTGGGTATTCTCTGGGACCTCCGGTTTCCCCCGCCATCTCATTCCATCGGTGCGCCATATTCATCTCGTGTATCATCAGTGTCACCGCCTGCGGTGCCGTATGTAGTAAAAGCGGGAATTAAACACTACACATTTCATTTCATTTCAAGCCTACACACACCGATCTCTATCTGAACGCTCATAGTTTCCATCAAAAGTCTCAACGACTGGGAGTTCTCAATACACTGTCCCACAGAGCTTTGTCTATCTCTGATCCCAGCCACTTAAAACAAGAATTACAGCACCTGAGAGGCACTATCCGTCAAAACGGCTACTCCAAATATGACGTTGAACCCTCGATTACCAAAGCTAGGAAAGGGAAACCTGTAATACAGCAAGCGTCAGATAAGCCTACAGCTACAGCCTGTATCCCGTTTACTGGCAATCTATCCGGCAGAATCAGCAGAATTTTCGCCAAATACAACAGGACCATCCACATACGACCTCCGAAGATTAAACATCTGTTGAGACTAGTGAAAGAAAAACTGGACTTGCAAGTTCCGGGAGTGTACCGCATTCCCTGTGAATGTGGGACAACATGTATAGGACAGATCGGAAGGACCATCGCTATTAGAATAAACGAACAAGAACGGAGCATTCGTTTAATGCAACCTGAGAAGTCTGGACTAGCAGAGCATTGTTTTGATAGCGACCATAGAGACAACTCTCCGGAAACGGCCATCTTGGGAGCGGAGAATTAAGGAGGCTTTGGACATTTCCTCCGAAAGTAGCACGCTTAATCGTGATACGGGATTTTAGTTCAGCTCCTGTTGGAAACCAGCCTTAAAAATGGAAATCCATCGATTTAAGAACCACAGACCAATACAGCGTGATAATCAAGTTAAGTAGTTATGTTTCTCTGACACAATTTTCTATAGTCACGCCATATCCTGACCTGGCATTTAATTTACTGAAAACAGTCTTTTGTTCAGTAATGCGAATTTTGATAGTGTTTTGTCTTTGTTTATAGTTGTGTTATATCCAGTATTTCATTTGTGGTTATAACAATTTATAAATATCCTGATGATGGGAGAGATGTACACTCCTGAAACGTTGATATCTAATCATCATTTCACCTGGCTGGCTGCCTGAGAAGAAAGTGAGCTACAGGTCTTATTTTATCACTGATGTTTTTGAAATGAAATTGCCGTCGTGTTTGTTATTTTTAAGATGTATAATTGAAAATTACTTTCTTAAAGATTGAGACCAGCAACATAATGATATTGGTATGTAATAAACACAAGTAATATTGAATAAAAAAACTTACGGTATAACCTTAACCTGTCCGATTTTCATGTTTCTAATTATTTAAACGTTGCATTTGTAAGCAGCCTTAGTTTTGATACGTTCATGGACATCTACCGCTAATGTTAAACTTCACTGTAGTATCCTTGAATGCTCCATAATTCTAACTCATAAAATAATTAAAACTATCCCTTTACTACGACTTAAGCCAGTATTATTGAGTAGCATTTACATATAAATTATTGGAAAATAATGAAAGAATATCGAGAAATTGCATCTTTATGTTGAAATCTCTAAGGATGCCAGCTTTTTAATTTTCCATTAGTAAGAGATCATTGGAGAAGTTCTATGTTGAAGATCTGTTACATTATTTAGTTAAAGAAATTCGAAACTCAACAACAAATTCATTAATTCATGGCAGGGTTGTTCGGGAAAATTGAATTTATAATTAAAATTGAGTAAATGGAGAACTGGTTTTAAATACATATAGCATGCTAACTCAGAAAATTAAAAATGGGACAGAATAAATGAATTTAGTAAAATTTGTGTTTCAGATACTAATATGAAGCTTAATAATGTTACAAAAATAAATACTGCACACTATTTTCAATAAAATAACGAAGAGAAACCAATGCGGTATGAAATAATAGAGGAAGTTGCTGAGTTCACACGGATATATGTTACAAAGTAAGACAGTTGATGCCACGCCTTGGTGGAGTTGTGCTAAAGTGTCTGCCTCACGTTCAGGAGGTCCCGAGATCGAATCTCTGTCAGGGTCAGTTACCTGGATAAGGTTTTTACTGGTATTGTCCCTTATCCTGAAAGGCTAATGTCGGGTAACTATAAGCTCTACCGTGTCTGCCTCACGTTCAGGAGGTCCCGAGTTCGAATCTCTGTCAGGGTGAGTTACCTGGATAAAGTTTTTACCGGTATTGTCCCTTTTCCTGAAAGGCTAATGTCGGGTAACTATAAGCTCTACCGTGTCTGCCTCACGTTCAAGAGGTCCCGAGTTCGAATCTCTGTCAGGGTGAGTTACCTGGATAAAGTTTTTACCGGTATTGTCCCTTATCCTGAAAGGCTAATGTCGGGTAACTATAAGCTCTACCGTGTCTGCCTCACGTTCAAGAGGTCCCGAGTTCGAATCTCTGTCAGGGTGAGTTACCTGGATAAGCTTTTTACCGGTATTGTCCCTTATCCTGAAAGGCTAATGTCGGGTAACTATAAGCTCTACCGTGTCTGCCTCACGATCAGGAGGTCCCGAGTTCGAATCTCTGTCAGGGTGAGTTACCTGGATAAGCTTTTTACTGGTATTGTCCCTTATCCTGAAAGGCTAATGTCGGGTAACTATAAGCTCTACCGTGTCTGCCTCACGATCAGGAGGTCCCGAGTTCGAATCTCTGTCAGGGTGAGTTACCTGGATAAGCTTTTTACCGGTATTGTCCCTTATCCTGAAAGGCTAATGTCGGGTAACTATAAGCTCTACCGTGTCTGCCTCACGATCAGGAGGTCCCGAGTTCGAATCTCTGTCAGGGTGAGTTACCTGGATAAAGTTTTTACCGGTATTGTCCCTTATCCTGAAAGGCTAATGTCGGGTAACTATAAGCTCTACCGTGTCTGCCTCACGATCAGGAGGTCCCGAGTTCGAATCTCTGTCAGGGTGAGTTACCTGGATAAGGTTTTTACTGGTATTGTCCCTTATCCTGAAAGGCTAATGTCGGGTAACTATAAGCTCTACCGTGTCTGCCTCACGTTCAGGAGGTCCCGAGTTCGAATCTCTGTCAGGGTGAGTTACCTGGATAAAGTTTTTACCGGTATTGTCCCTTTTCCTGAAAGGCTAATGTCGGGTAACTATAAGCTCTACCGTGTCTGCCTCACGTTCAAGAGGTCCCGAGTTCGAATCTCTGTCAGGGTGAGTTACCTGGATAAAGCTTTTACCGGTATTGTCCCTTATCCTGAAAGGCCAATGTCGGGTAACTATAAGCTCTACCGTGTCTGCCTCACGTTCAGGAGGTCCCGAGTTCGAATCTCTGTCAGGGTGAGTTACCTGGATAAAGTTTTTACCGGTATTGTCCCTTATCCTAAAAGGCCAATGTCGGGTAACTATAAGCTCTACCGTGTCTGCCTCACGTTCAGGAGGTCCCGAGTTCGAATCTCTGTCAGGGTGAGTTACCTGGATAAAGTTTTTACCGGTATTGTCCCTTTTCCTGAAAGGCTAATGTCGGGTAACTATAAGCTCTACCGTGTCTGCCTCACGTTCAAGAGGTCCCGAGTTCGAATCTCTGTCAGGGTGAGTTACCTGGATAAGCTTTTTACCGGTATTGTCCCTGGTCCTGAAAGGCTAATGTCGGGTAACTCTAAGCTCTACCGTGTCTGTAGGCCGCGCCGTGGCTCAGTGGTTAGACCGCTTGACTCTCACTAAGGCGGCCCGGGTTCGATCCCAGGCGACCTCAAAGTGAGATTTGTGGTGGATAACACAGCGCTGGGGTGGGTTTTCTCCGGTATCTCCGGTTTCCCCCGCCATCTCATTCCACCGGTGCTCCATCTTCATCTCATGTACCATCAGTGTCACCGCCTGCGGTGCCGTATGTAGTAAAAGCGGGCGTTAAACACTACACATTTCATTTTACCGTGTCTGTCTCAAGTTCAACAGGTCCCGAGTTCGAATCTCGCTCAGTGTGAGTTACCTAGATAAGGTTTTTTTCGGGTTTTCCCTTATCCTGATAGACAAATGTCGGGTAACTCTAAGCTTCATGGACCCCGGACTCAAATGAGCATCACTTCACCCATTTCAGTCATCGTCCGATATGACTTAACGTTGGAGGACATAAAGCTCTATGGACCCTGGCTCATTTGAGCATTATTTAACCCATTCATCTTCCGATATGACATAACGTTGGAGAACGTAAATTACAGAAAAAGAAAAAAGCAGATATTTCTTTTAGCCATTTCTTTCCAGAACTTCCCATCATTTCGTTGGCTATCAGCTCCAATACATCACATTGTGTTGCTTCAGGTCATTCAGGCCCATGGCAATGAGGGAATACATACAGCATCCTTTACAAATCTCACAAAATGATGTTGGAGGCTCTTCGATCCCAGGTCAATTCAGCATTGACAGATCCTGATTCATAGTGAGATAGATCGAACGTTCTATTCGGGTGACATTCAAGCGCTCGTAAATAAGTTGGTGAAAATGGGGAGGAGCACCATCCTGTGGAAAGATTGCGTTAGGTAGGTATTCTTCCAGTTGATGCATTAACACCTTCAAGTAGGTATGGCCTGTGACAGTACACTTATATCAGGACGCCATTAAGGCAAGAATATTGCATTTAGTTACACCTAAACGAGATGGACCTGTACTGGAATTCAGTCCGCAAATCTTGATTTTAGAACGTCAACGTTTACCCAGCTTAAGCTTTAAGAGAAGTGGTCACGGTAAGTGCAGCTTCACTTGCAGGGATACCTTTACAAATAAAAAATAATCACCACCCACTCTCTGTATGCTTATACAGCTATAATGTTTATTGTGGACAAGTGTCAGGTACATGAACATAACACCAGAACCAATATGAATTACTATAGAGATAGTGGAACTAAAACTGTCTCTCAAAAGGATGTACATATACTAGGAATTAAACTTTACAATAAACTGCCATCTGATATTAAATCAATAGCTAGCATCTCAAAACAGCAGTTTAAATGGAAGTTAAAGGCTTTCCTCATAAATAAATGTTTATATAACTTAAATAAATTATGACATTGCAGCTTTAATTATACTTGAAAGTGATAAATTCATTAAGCTGATTAAGGGATCATATGTAGAATTAGTTTCTAATGCTGTAATTGACTCTGTAAATTAGATTCTAATGTTGTAGAATTGACTATGTACAAGTAGTATTAATGATGAAAAATTGACTATGTCAGAAATTGTAACCAACAATCTATTGACAATATTTATTTGCTTTTTCTACTTTAGACTTTTGTTGGATCTTGTATCTGTTACAGTTTTTAGTCTTATGTAACTTTTTATATTTATCTTTGTATCTTGAACTGACGTGTCCTATAACATATGTATTATGTTCCAAAGGATGAAATAAATACAATACAATACCTGATTACTTATACTGCACTCCTTCCGTATGAGGCCACGGGATTATCCAATAATTTAGCAAGTTCAAAACAAAGCCTCATAGAGACCATAGAGACATAAAACGAAAAACGAAAGCAAGAACGTATGATTCAGTAGATATACCAGGACAATGAATATTTATGAGTGGTGTGTTTTCCTTGTTTTTCACTCTTCCTTGTTAGCTATCGGCATTCATTCGGTGATATTAGTGCAGTGGATGTATGACAAGTTCGACCTACTTCATAGACAATGCTACGGGGGATTAAGGAATAGAGCAATAACAGTAGAGCTCTGAAAAGCGGGTTAATATGACGAAACGGCTGCCCTGCATCATTCACTAGCCCAGCTAAGCTCTGCAAACTCAATTAGAGCAGTTTCCGAATGATTAAATGAACGTCGTTTCCTTCCATGTTCATTGTGCTGTAGGTAGGGCACGACAAGGCTATCAGAGCACTGCTGGGGCAAGTTTTGACGTTTCCCCCTATTAAAGGGGCGATACAGTTCCACCTCTCGCTGTACACTCTCTACACAAGTTTCGGAGATGCATGCTTTAAAGGAATACAAAAATATTTATTGTTTATACTTTATTTTATAAAATAAAATTATAGCAAGGAAATAAATATAGTATAAACACAATAATGTACTTCGTAACATAAATACAAAATTTGCTGTTGTGTATTTGCCTGTGCTGTTCAATATCTTGATGTGAAGTTGCTAACTTTTTCTTAGCTTTACTTCATTTACAGCAAAAGGCCTTTCTTCTTTAAATTAATTTTCCAAATGAATATAACTTAAGAATTTCACTTTTGAATTCAATACTGTGACTTTGTGGGTTCGTAGAATTAAAATGCCGAGTTGCAGTAATTAAAAATCTTCTTTATTTTCGTAGAAATACTCTTATAGATTACAGCAGCATTACGTTACGTACACCATCAGTCTACCAAAGTCGATGACAATAAACAAACAGTGACGGCAGATTACATCCTTAGCTCTCGTTACAATAACACAGCTGGCTGTCTCTCATTTAACAACACTATTTCACACTCGCAACTCACTCTGCGAGCCGACACATCCTTAAATACTTGATTCGTAATTCCAGACTCTTCCAGAAGAATAAAGAAACCGAATAATCAAGATATTAACAGAAATTTCCATTTATCTCAGTTTGTTTGTTTCGGCAGACACTTATGTGCCTGTTATCTTTGTCCGCGGGCTCTTCGTTTTCACACTGCCCCCCTATTAGTCCACACCTGGAAGAGCAGCCGGAAGAACGAGTAAGGGCCGTCGTGGAGAGGGGCACGTCGGCTCCATCACCACCATCCCCTCGAGTGACACTGCGCGCCGTCAGCCAGCGTATGGATGACAGCCTCATCGCGGACGGTTGGTTGAGATGGGAGTCGTGCCGCGTGCTGGTGGACACTGGGGTAGCCGTGACCATCATCAGACCTGACGTGGCGAAGGGTTTGCCGACAAGGAAGCTGAGCCGACCATACCAGCTTGTCACGGCATCGGGCGACACCTTGCCTGTGGAGAAGGAGGCCCTTCTAAAGTTGACCTTGGCAAGGAGTACAGTATGTCTGTGGGTGTTCGTCGCGAAGGTGGCTGAGGAGGTGATTCTGGGACTGGATGCCCTCAGGAGCCACGAGGCGTGGTCGACGTCGGCAGGAAGGTCCTGTGGCTCAACGGAGAAGTGGTTATATTCCGTCAACCCGAAGAGCGCCTTGGAATCTGCAGGGTCGTCTTCAACGAAGACGTGGTTGTCCCCTCGTGGAGCGAGGTGTTGGTGACGGCGCGATTGGAAGGCCAGAGAACCAGGAACATGATGCTGGACCGGAAGACGCCTGTACGCGGACTGTGTGTAGCCAGGGCATTGCTGCCGTGCTGAGAGGAGGTTCCACTGAGACTACTAAATCCAACGGACACCGATCAGGACGTCCAGGCCGGGACGGAATTGGGAACGTGCAAGCCCGTGGTGAGCGTAACAGCAATCGACAAGACACAGGAGCTGGTGCCGACGCAACACCTGGGGCCCCGGCTAGAAGGCCTACTGGAGACGGCGGCCGAACACCTGACCGCAGAGCAGCTGGAGAAAGTTCGAAAACTTCTAAGACGATACCAGCGCGTCTTCAGCCAAGGTGATAGTGACTACGGCCGCAAGGACAAAGTGCTTTACCGCATACAGAAGGTGCCCCGAGGAAAGATGTTGGTGGTACACCTGGATTGCCTGGCCCGCTACGATGGTGCTGTTCGGGATGACCAGCCTTGAGGAGGGAGCAGTGTTACCCAATCAGCAAACTCTACGGTACCGATCAATAAATGCAGGGGAAGGCCGGTGGAGGGGGTCATGTGGCATTGGTACCGCCTGCAGAGGCGTGACAGAGTGGAGGGAGGGGAAACCACAGGGGTAGCTGAATCTTCGTTTCCCCATTCTCCTGCCGCCTGAAAGAACGCGAAACCTCGAGAATGTTTTCCCCCTCCATGGGAAAGAAATCTCTAGAAGCATTTAGCCACCTATAAATGGAGGGACTAGGCGACCGTGAGTTCAGTTCAGTTCTTTGCGAGCAGGGTGAGGAGGGCCCAGTGAGGGAACGTAACTGCGTGCAGTGAACCTGTGACAGACGAACTGGTGAATTGTACTTGTGTGCATTACGTAATTCTGTTTTATCGGCAAGTGTTCTGATTGTAATTCGGTGGAAATAAAGAACATTTTTTGAGTGGTGCATTTCACGAACCCACGGAGTCAGAATATTACCAGAAATTTCCATTTATCTTAGTTTTTGTTTCGGCAGACCCTTATCTGCCTGTTATGTGTCCGCGGGCTCTTGGTTTTCACACTGACCACCTATCAGTTTCTTTTGTGTAAACAATCCACGTGATCGTAGATACAAACTGCGTACAGAACTTATTTGACAATCTGCTTCATATTATTCCAGAAAAACGATTGAAGAAATAGTTTAATTACACATTATATTCAGGTAAAGGTTAATGGAGAAATTCGAATTGATAGTCAGATATTTAAAATCTGTTACTATAAGGTAGCCTAGAAATTGCTTACTCTTTCCAAGAAATTAGGGAACAAATGAATGATAAATCACTTGGAAAAGTGGTAAGGATCGTAGATACGGGTTCGCGACAATACATAGAAATATTACAGTAAAATTACAGAATATAATGCATAAACGTCCTGAGATATCCTGAAAGCAAAATACAGTTAATGCTTTGAAGCTCTTTGAACCAATAAAAATTCCTTTTAGAATACTGAGAGAGAGGATGGCATGAATTTAAGGAATATTCCACACTCCCACTTTGAATATGACATCTTTTCTTAAATTTTTATTTTCTTAAAATATTTCGAGAAGATCAGTTTGACTAGAATACCACATATATTTTTTTCATGACAAATGATACAAGGAGTTGTCTTAAAGCTTTAATTATCACCTTTTAAAGAACGTGATAGAGTTTGTGTTGATATTTACTCTTTAGTTCTTCTCTACGTAGTCAACATTAATATTTACGCATTTTTCCCAGTGTTTTCGGACGTTCCGAATACCTTGCTTGTAGAAGTCTGCAGAATTCGCTTTAAACCACTCTTCCAGTTCTTTAATGACGTCATTTGTGTTGATAAATCGGTGACCAAGCATCGGATTCTTCATTTCCGAGAACAAGAAAAATTCACTTGGTGCGAGATCGGGTGAGTAAGGTTGATGCTGCAATGTCTCAATGCTTCAACCTTTATGACAAAAAGGGTAAAAACCAAACCCACTCATACGAGATCTTGGCACATACAACACAACAGGTCTCAATGCTTCAACCTTTATGACAAAAGGGGTAAAGACCAAACCCACTCATACGAGATCTTGGCACATACAACACGAAACACGACACACATAGAAGACCACTGTCACTTTTTGACAGAACACTTGGCCTGGGGGAACCAGAGATTGATATAGAAGACTTCCTAAACACGTTAGTGCCACCTTAAAATCCAGCCATGGCTAAGAGTCTCTATCGACCTGACAAGTGGACCTTGAAGTCCCTGCTATCTAGCGGGGCGGTCCTGGGGTTAGCCCCCCCCCCCCAAAAGTACAATTTAGACAAGCTAATGTTACACGGCAAATGAGCTCACACTTAAATACCTATTACATACACTAATTATAGAATGTAGGACATGGATTGATCTACAGTCCTAAGTATTAATAGGACTCACAGATTGCAATGCAAGCGTAGACATTAATTACATTGACTTTAATACACTGATTACTAAATATGACTTAGGGCTCGCACGTACGGCCCTGAACAACATAATCCAAGCACCAATGACTTCATCCTCTGTTTTAGGACTGCGACAGCACATAATCTTTCTTAGGACCAAGTTTCCGGCTGGAGACAGCGAATTTCCAGACACTACCACATCTGAAATTCCAAGGGCACGAGCAGGGCCTCGGTCATGCTCATGTCCTGGCGCCTTCTCTCCCGAATACTCACCGGTGGAGGTTTTTTAGTGGGCAGGGCTGGTGGTTCGAACTCCCCAGAGGAGTCCCGCACTCCAACCCCAGGGTTAGTGCATAAAGGAATTTTTCCTCCACTCGAAAAAAAACCACCACATACTGGAAAACCTTAACTTGTTCTTGAATTGCAATGAAACTTGTTACATTGTGGTAAATTAATACCATGTTGGACATTTTTCAGGGGCTTTTATTAGTTGAAGTATTTGACGGAGATATCTTGGTAAGCTGTAATATCATTGTAGAATTGAAGTGAAGACATGTGCCATTATACTTTAGTGTCACAGTGGAGGGCATGTTGGGAGTTGCTGCTTACTGGAATCTTCAGTTAATGATGACTGAAGTCACCGTTATCCTAATCACTCTGCTCATATGTATATTCGCTTGCATTTTCTGTGCTTTATGTGAGGCCTGTGTGCCAAAATGTGGGCACGGATTATAGCTGGAAGTACCAGAAAATGAGTCCTGAATACCTAGGAACATACAGGCATAATAACAGAGTATTGTACGGAGGGATTGTTCACCCCAGATCACCAGACCACCACATTCCCTTGTTTTATCAGTTGCAACTTCAGATGAATGAACTGGTGCATTGTCAGTCAGAAGACCAACAACTTTGGAGAGTATACCGCGTCGTTACTTAATCAGGGCTGCTCGTAACTTGTCCAGAAGATCGTACTAGTCGACCACAATATGAATGCACTCGGCGAGAAGCGTTACTAAACAGTTACGTCACAAGTGGGCGGAGTACCGCAGACACAGTGCAGATACGGCAATCAACGAGATACTTCCAGTGTGATGTGCAAGATGTACTGCAGTTCAACACGGTGCTTCTTTGAACCTTTTCTTATGCAGTTAAAATTCGAATAGTATAGTGCAGTTACAGTGCTCGTCTGACAAAATTGGCGTGTGCTTGTGCAGAGTTTAATTACTGAAGCAGCTACAAAGTTAAAAACAAGAAAAGTATCCCATTCTGATGCAAAGTATATCATATCAGGTTATACAGTTCTGTAGACAAGAAAAGCAGGAGAGAAGGTAACTCGTACCCCTTGAAAAAGCAGCAGTTAGGACAGCAAAAATAGTGGGAAGGTCTAGGAAAACCATCATGAACATAAAATGCTTCATCAACTCGGGTTAAGGTTACTAATTCAAGGAAAAATCGGTAATCACGCAGAACCATTTCTCTTGATGAATTTGATAAGTGCAAATTTTTGGAGTACTATGAACAGAAAAAAAATTCATACTTTGAGGAAACTCCTGAACTTCGCTAAATAATAAATAAAATTTCAGGTTGGCAAAGAAACATTTAGAAAAATATTGACCAAAATTGGATTTCCATTTAAAAGATGCACAAAAAAACAATCTGTGCTAATGGAGAAGCCACAAATAGTTGCAAAAAACTTGCAGAATACTTAAGGGATACTACTAAAAATGAAAAAGGGCCACGTAAACCAGTAGTTCATACAAACGAGGCTTGGGTCTGTACTCACTAAACCCTCAAGAAGTGCTAGCAATATGACGAAGTACCAGGGGTTTTGACTAACACTAGTGCTGGTCAAAGAGCAATTGCACATGCATGGGGATCCATGGGATTTATTGAGGGAACTGAATTGATTTACGATTCAAAATCGAAATCAGCAGATAACAATGATGAAATTAAAGTGGGTAGAAGAGAAATTAATACCAAATATTCTACCTGAAAGCATTGTTTTCCCATACCGTACAGGAAAATAAGGCCCCTAACACTTCATCTCGAAAGGCACAGGTTATTCGTTGGCTAACACTAAAGAAAATTGAACACGATCCGTAACTGACAAAAAATGAACTTCTAGAGATAGTGAAAATTAATTTAAAAAGTCTGTTTATTGAATTAATGTAATAATGGAACAAAGGGATTTTCCAGTCTTACGTCTTCCTCCGTAACACGTGACCTTAACCTATAGAGCTATCTGGAATCAAACAAAGATTGCAGCAAAACTTCGATTACTTTGAGGAATCTGAAAGCTATGACAACAAGCTGCATAGTTCAAATTACACAAACTGAATGGATAGTAGACAAATGAAATGCATTGAGCAAGATTTTAAGCGCCGAGATGGGTTAATGGAGGAAACAATTGAAGATATAATTATAAACGTGGGTCTAGAGTGCAGCGATGATGACGATAAAGACTGCAATCGTGATGAATGTTATTTTGTGAATATGAATATTGAAGCAAACGGACGCAGTGGCATGGATATAGCAGATGAAGGACCGAAACAAACATTCCCAGACTTGCTACTTCTGAGAACTAACCTGAAGACATCAGCAGGCGTGTACTGTTTTAATTGTGTGACTGTACATTCCCAGTATCACCTTTCCCCTCGCCCCATGCGGTTCCCTAAGCTTCATGTAGTAAACAAAACAGTGCTGCCCTCCTTCAAGTGCATTCATATCTTGGCCGACTAGTAGTAGTATCTGACAGTGAGGTTTTGAGCCTTGGCAAGATAATCTGTAAGGATGACATCACGACAATCCCAGACCGCTTAGGTGAGAGCCAAGCGGTCCAACCAATCAGCGAATGCTAGGAGAACAGTTATCAAAATTAAATAATTCGCGAGAATACTGTATTTGGCTTGTATATATTTTCAAAATAATCCAAATAAAATTTCAAATAACTAAACTTACGAAGGACACCTATAACCTCGAACGCTCGAAACAGCACGAAATATGCGTAGAATAACAAACGACCATTAAAACAACAGTGGCCTCTGTCATTTCCATACACAACTAGGCACTTGTCTGCTAGCTCCATTAAATATAAGTTTATTACCGACTTTGTAAGACTGCATCGTGCCGAACCACACGTGAAAGTACATGATTGATATTCAAACTTAACTAAGATTTACTATCACTTGCTGTACCAAAGTATAAGCCTATTATGCAATATATTTGGCGAGATGCAGGTTACACCAGTCAAGAAGGTGTTCTTCACAAGAAATATGATTAGTGAATCTAGTGTATTTTGTCACACTGAATTCAGATATGTAGTCAGAATTATTCCATCAGGCGCAGCTTTTTTGTGACAGCTACTTTTTGAAATTGGATTTTAGCGTTTTCTTTTACCAGTTATAGGAAACTTTACCTCATATGTTGCGATTTTATCCAAGCTGTATATGAGGAAATGATTTGTAATATGCCGAAGAACCATAAAACAAGGCTGTGCAGGTTAATTCATTTTTGGACATGTACAGACGTCTTTATCTGGCATTGTGATGTGTCAGTATTGAGCTGACTATGGGTATGTTCAGTAGTGAAATATTTCCTTCCTTTCCTTTCGGAAGTGTGTTGTGTAGGTAGTATTTTAGTGCTTTCTATTTTCATCATGCCAAGAAAGTACATAAATCATGTAAACAGTTTCTGCTCTATTTGTGGTGAGCTGACCAAGTCTCAGAGGCGAATTTTGACCCCACATTTAAAGAAGAGTTATCAACCTTACTTTGCCTGTCAGGCTGATGGTTTTGATAAGAGCTGGGCACCAAGTGCATGCTGTGTTTCGTGTGTTAGAGTGCTAACTGGATGGAAAAATGGTACACATCGTATACCATTTGTAATTCCCATGATTTGTAGGGCACCGAATGATCATTTAAATGATTGTTATTTCTGTTCGACAAATATAAAAGGAATCACATCTAAAACAAAACATACATTTAAAAATCCGAATTTTCAACCTGCAATAACAACTGCCTTACACAATAATACAGCTCTCTGTATTTACCAGTATATGCAGATATGGCCTTAGGTGATAGCTCTGATTCTGACCTAACTGAAACTGAAAATGCTTCAGATGAAAATAAAAATGATCCTATATATGAAGCCAATACCTGTTCACCAGAACCATACTATCCCAATCAGAAAGACCTTAATGACCTGATTCGGGATTTAAATCTGTCTTAACAGCAAGCTGAAGGTTTAACTTCCAGTCTCAAAGGGTGGAATCTACTCCAAAAATAGGTAAGAATATGTAGTTATCGTGGCCGCCATAATGACTTCAAGGACTACTTCTCTGAAGAAAATGGTATTGTGTTTTGTAGTGATATTTGTTCAGTTATGGAAACTCTTGGGCTTCAGACACAGGCCAGATGAGTGGCGACTATACCTGTAGAGCACGCCGCTGATATGAAACAGACATATCAAAAGATGAATCTAATTTTAGAGAAAGCACAATATGAAAAATATGAATTAAATATCTGTGGTGATTTAAATGTCATTCCTTTATTGCTTGGTTTGCAACTTGGTTTCACCAAATTTTGCTGTTTTGTGCCTCTGGTACAGCAGAGATAGGAACTCTCACTATGTTAAAAAATCATAGCTTAAACGTGAATATCTTATCACTGGTCAGAAAAATGTGCCGTATGTCCCTTTAGTGAATCCTGAAAAAAATATTACCTCCATTGCATATTAGGTGTAATGAAAAAGTTCGTCAAAGCTATGGATAACCAGTCTGATGGATTCTTGTCCTGAAATAGAAATTCTCCAAAGTCAGTGATGCTAAACTTAAAGAAGGATATTTCATAGGCCCAAAAACCCGGCCATTAATGGAGGATGAGCATTTCTAAGGACTGTTAAATCCACTGAAGGAGGCAGCCTGGCATTATTTCAAAAGTACGTTTCAACTTTTCTGGAAACCATAAAGCAGAAAACTATCGTGATCTTTTGCGTTCTTATAAAGCTATGGAATGCAACATGTCTTTAAAAATTCACTTCTTTGACTCTCACATAGAATCCCCCCCCCCCCCCCCCAAAAAAAAAACTTCGGAGCTATTAGCGATGAGCAGGGTGAGCGTTTTCATCAGCAAATTTCAACTATGGAAAAGAGCTACCAAGGCAAACGGAGTTGCAATATGCTGACTGACTATTGTTGGACCAAGAAAGGACACGTTTCAGATTCAAAATATGCCCGAAAATCACTATCTACCACTTTCTAGGTAAGTCAGAATGAGTAGTTATAATTTTGAGTTAGATAGCTAGTTACGGATTTTTTGTAGAATATTATAAAAATTCAAATAAATATCACAAAAAACCCCTGCCCGATGGGAAAATGCTAAAATTATACTTGAATTCAGTACGGAAAAGATGTCTAGAAAATGTTATTTTAATTCTTGTGAAAGAAAAAAGTTCATTTTTGTCCACTAGTGTTATGAGATTGACATACCAGTATCAGCATTTGCAAATGTAATTAGTGTGGCTTTTCGTATTAGACTACGTGAATGCGAAAGTGATTTGGAATGTGATAACGCGGCTTTAGTGATGTGTGAACATTGCTCTTCCACTTTGTTTTAATCACTTCATTGAAATCATCCATCAGCACTTTCAGGACTAATATAGTCACCATCAGATGTGATTTATATGTATGTTTACCTAGCGTTGCTATTAGTACTTTTGACACTGCTGATTGGAACTGTAATTACATTCTAATATCATTGAATTACGTATTATTTTCTTCCTATTGATATCTCGTCACTTTGTTTGCCTCTATTAAAACGTCGTTGACGTAGAACGCAACATTATGTACAGAAATCACACATACCACTGTTTTGTTTATGATGGATTGTTATTCTAAGCATGTTTCCGTGCGGTTCCAAGCGTTCGAGCGGATAATACAAAAGTCTTTGAAGTATTAATAATAAGAAACTATATAAGCAATTTACAATTACAAGAAACCAATACATATAATTTATTGAAATATACTATCCACACCAAATAAACATTTTCCTGACCTGAAATATTTCCAAAGCATTTACTATTATTCGTTTCATTCTTACAATATACAAGCTGTACCTTAGGAGTTATCTTACGTTTGTCTTTCTTAAATTGATGCAATAATAGAACAATCGTATACAAGGTTTTCGCGTGTCTTTGCGACAGCTTTGTCTGCGGCCTGAGGCCTCTTGTTCCTTCGTCTCATTCCTTATCCTAAGAGCTAGTAGCCTTTAGCCTCGTACTCGTGGCCTTTAGCAGAAGTACAAGAAAAATTAGCGGAAGATGAATAATTTGTGCAATAATTGTGCATGAATAATTTGATACTTAGAAATAGCACCCAAGCGATATCATGTAACTGTAATATATCATTTTTTTAAACTCTGAAGTTTTATATCTTCCCTAAACCATTCTAAAGCGCATAATGTTGGGTGTTCTGTTTGTAAAGATGCAGCTGTGTATAGATTTCTTATAGCAAATGAGTTGGAGTTAAGACAATGCATCTTTTGAAACCATAAAATTCTACAATTTCCATTTAAGTAACGTGAGATATTTATTAGAAATATGAGGCTGTTTTGTATTTATCAACAACTATTTTCTGGAAATTAATGTGTGCTGAGTAAAACAAACTTATGTCCTTCGTTTATCTTTATAGAGAATCACACAATGAAGTTTTTAAAATTCAAAAGCATCTATGCTACAAAAGTGCGTTAAGTCGTTTCTATTTCATTATTTTTCATATACATAATATATATCAGAAATAAAAATATTTAATGAATGTAATTTAAATATTTCAAGAATAGGTGGGAACTCTTGTCCTTCGTGAAACTTTGATGAAAATTACACGTCAAAGGATCAAATATTTTGATACGTGGAGAATGTTAAGGTAATTCAAAGTTTAGAAAAAAGTAATTTTGAGATAAACTACGTCTAAAACTAATGTATTGTAGCATCAGAATATTAAAAATACCACGTTGTATTGCCGTTATTAAAAAATCAAACACATGAATAGAAATCTGGAATATAAACACAATTTTCTTATTTGAAGATAGAAGCATTTTCCGCGCTCAGGAGCCGTGGTCTGATGGAGTTGGATATCCATACGTTTCGTTCACGTCTACGGTGAACATCATCGGTGGTGGCGTGGTCTGGGTGAAGTTTCAGTCACATCTGACTCACTAGAGGTCCCGAGGTAGACCTAGTTGGGCAGGGCTTCTCCCCGTCCGGGTGTCTTTATGCCGAAGTACCTAGCCGCTTTGTGGCTTTACCTGCGAAATGAGCTAAGAGCCAAGAGCCAAGAGCAGGTGTAGGTCGCCCGGGTTCTCCCGGGCGGAGGGTTACACGCCACGGACGGCGCAGTTGGCCGCTACTGATGCTTCTGGTGCCGAGAAATTCCCCCTTGGCGGGGGGCCAGTGCCCGTTCTACCTCACTTTGTGCGGTCGCTAGCGATTCGTCAAACAGAGGGGGAACCAGTAGCGAGAGACCAGATGGGAATTAGGGTTTTAGGTTTAATAAGACCAGGTCGTGTGCGCACCCCAGGACACGACTGCAGATGTTAACCTTCCAGCCGCGGCCAAGGCGCGAGATGACCTGGCGGTGATTGGTAGGGGCAGGAGGAGAGGCAGACTTTACCACCCAAGGGCATCCTTGGGTAGGCGATAGCTCCTCCGTCTTCTGGGCGGACGGTGGTCGTATTGACCAAGTGAATTCACCAGCTGGTTAGGGTGAGGAGTGATCTTGGCATACAACGTGCGTGTTCGTTCACGCATGACGTCTTCGACGTATGGTATGTCAGACTGGGTGTGCAGGAAGTGAGATGGGAACCTGCGGTCGGTACCGCAGATCATCCTTAAGGTCCTGTTCTGCACGGCTTGCAGTCTGCGGAGGGTGGTATGAGCCACCGAACCCCAGACCTCGCATCCGTACAGGATCAGAGGCGGGACTATCGCATGGTATGTCGGCAGTTTGAGGCGGATGGGCATGGTGGATGCCGGCCTTTGCCCTGACATGCGGAGTGAAAGTGAGTCCGCGGTAACCGCCGTAACCGCCGTAACCGCAGGTCACCTTCTGGGCGCCAGCTACGGGTCTTAGCCAGCAGGAGAGCGGAGCTCTTCTGCGGGCTAATGGCCATCCTACACTTCTCACTCCACCTGCCAATGGCGTGGAGCTGACGCTGTAGAGGGGGGAGGCAGTAGCGGACGTTCTTGTTCTGCGCCAGAATGCGGACGTCGTCGGCATACTGACACAAAACAGTGCGCGGTTCCGTAGGTAGGTCAGACATGTAGGCGGCGAAGAGTAGCGGGGGCAGAACACTGCCTTCCGGGACTCCAGCCGCTATGGTCTGACAGAGGGTTGCGTCCCCTCGACCCGCACCCTGAAGGTGCGGTCCTTGAGGAAGCTGCTGAGTTTTGCAGGTAGGGAGGGGGAGTTGTGCTTCTTTGAGTTTGAACAGCAATCCCTGTTGCCACGTGGTGGCGAAGGCCTTTTCCACGTCCAAGAGCACAGCGATGGTTTTGAGGTTGTCCTGGAATCCCAGCTGGCGATGCGGCCGTATTCGTACTTGGTCTGCCGTCTCGTGGTTGGCTCGGCTGGTGCTCCGTGGGCGGTGGTAGGCGGGGACTAGCTGCTCCAGTGTAGTCGGAACTAGATTGGTTCCCGTGTTTTCTGTGAATATTGTAGTGTTTGATCCGCTCAAGAATCGGATGCCAGTTTTGTTTAATTTTTAAGCTTCTTCCTTCCTGTTAAAATTGTAGGGGTGTTTGTAAATCTCTGGAGCTTCCCGTTGTACTCTGGTGTGATAGTGTGGCATACATGAAAGGACTGATGCTTCCTGGCATTGGATTAAGTGGTCCCCTTCTGCCCAAAATGCATGTTCAGCAACTGTGGACTTCCCAGGGTGGCCTAGACGACATCTCTTGTGTTCCGTGAGCCGGGTGTTGACGCTACCTTGTGTATTGCCTATATAGACCGAACCACAAGAGCAAGGTATTTTGTACACGCCGGCCAAAGTAAGTGTGTCGCTACGATCTTTAGTGGAACATAACGAACTGATTTGTCTTGATGGCTTGAAGATTGTTTGGCATTATGGCGCTTGAGTAGGCGTTCAATCCTGTCTGTAACGTCAGTGAATCAGATGTGACTGCAACTTCACCCAGTAGAGTCAGACCACGCCACCACTGTTGATGTTCACCGCAGAAGTGAAGGAAACGCATGGATGTTCCAACTCCATCAGACCACGGCTCCTGAGCCCGGAAAATTCTTTTATCTTCAAATTAGACTCCGGCCGTGAAAGCTTACGATTATTCATGACAATTTTCTTAATTTTTTTCGATATTTCGCACAATTTTACAAGAGCATTGCCTTAAACTTTCAGCTATAATATTAACATTTGCACAGTAATATAACATTCAAGCATGTATGTTTAATACAACATTCATTATCAGCATATAAATAATGAAGTAGTCTATGTACAATCCACAATCATGACGCTGGGAACAAAGTGTTGTATGGAATGTATCACATTATTTCATTATTGAAATAAAGTGATACAACATATGTGGTTTCAATCATGCCCAGTATCTTCATTTAATTATAAACACTGTTTGTTTGGAAAATCGGTGAGTAATAATAACCCCGTGACATTAGAGCTGGATAGACCAATTCGCTTGATGATGGCATATGAATTGTAGATGCAGGCAATCAAGTTATGGGGGTACGTATGAAATATTCAGGGTCTTACATCAAACGTTTTAAAGTTAGAGAAGTGAACCTTAGTTTACTCATTTAAGATAATACAGTTAATATGCACAATTGTTTTCATAATTTTCCATTGTTTATAATTAATGCTACATATTTTTATATATGCAGAGATATTTACAAATTTAAGCCCATTTTTTTCTTCAAAATTCACATGTGCTATCTTTCTGAAATTTGGTATGTTATTTTAAAATACACTATAAATGAATTTTCTGGATTTAGATTTCTTACTGAAGCAGCATAGAATTAAAAAATGTAATCATATGCATCCTTTAAAAATTAAAATAATTTCATATATTTTGTATCATCACATTCCATCTTGAGCTTAATCTTAAATTCTAGAACCAAAAAAATGTTCATTGTGGCATTAGAAAACTGTGTGCTAAATTGCATAATTGTAGATGAAGTAGTTTGAGAGAAAAATGGGTTGAAGTTGTAGAAAATGCAAGTAATGCAATTAAAAATACAATAAGTATTATTCAGTTTGCTTTTTAATTTTAAGTGAGAACTTCCCATATCCATAGTCTGTATCCTCATTCTGGGCTTCTTCAGCCTTTCTTTTTAAATTCCTCTTCTGTCTTGCTTCTTTATGCATTAATTTCATAGCTCTTTCAGCATCAGCGATGTGAATGTTGTCGATACTCTGCAAAATTGTTTCCTTAAACACACCAGGTTGATACCCTAACTGATGCATAACTTTCTTTCTGTCAACATCCCCATCATTAAACACTATTTCAGCATCAAATGTAGCAATTTTCACCACTATAGAAGACACAAATGATGTACTGGGACAACCTTTCCCATATGAAGCTGTTGAGGCTTACATTTGGGTTTTGTGCCCCTCCATAGAGACATTTTTTTAGCAAGTCTGGGTGTGCTAAGAATTGGTAGGTGGGCTTTATAGATTTCAAGACAGCTGATGGAAGACTATGTGTTGCTACTATGCAATACTAGGGCATTTAATTTTTAAACGTACATACGGACCACGTAAGGTAATAATATTTTGGTGTTTGATAGCTAACACTATATACTATTTTACAAAACAACAAGAAATTGGATGTTTTGATCATTTTATCGTATATCCCCCGTTAAATATACGGATATAATATGAAGGAAATTGAAACCCAAGCCCTTGTTCACAATGTCAAGATTTGGCACTACAGAGGAGTGAGTAGGAATATTCAAACTTCTTAAAATTCATAACGATCCACATACAACTGAAAACATTTTAAAAATAACAGAAAACTAAAATTGGATTTACTACAGATGAATGTTTTTTTGTTTCCTATGAAATATTTTTAATATACAAACATATTTTAAACCTCATAAAAATACCAGGACTAGTATTTCCATAAAGTCATTTATCTTCTATACCCACTTAGGTGTTTCTAAAGTGAAACATTTGATGCTAGTCTAACCGATGGATGTTGCCGTAAGCGCCATTTTTTCATGTTACCAAATAAGGATAGAGAAAAAAACTAAACTTTTATTTCTTACCGGAAGGAAAATAAGTATTCGACAGTTTAGTGTGATGTAAACCCCCCTATGCCTCCTTTTATTTATTTTCAATGCAGTGGAATTGATGAGTTACTAGACCATTGAATTACATTTTACCGCATGTATGTGAAACAGCTTTATTGCTTTGTAATTTAAGCGTAAATTAAGGCAGATGGAAACAATTTACATAAAATGCATAATGAGTTCACATGGTGTACTGAAGTCTATTTGGACTTTTTTTGTTTTGTTTTTTTGCAGAGGACGATCCAATTTTAAATATAAACTGAAATTAGTTTTAATTTAAATCTCTCACAGTGCGTTACAATATGAGGGCTGTACAATAAACAATAATCACGTTTTTGACGACGTACCTTTTCTCATGCTCATAATTTTGATGGTCCTTCTCAAAAGTTTCCCCTGAAAGCGATGCACTTGTCCCAGCGTTTCTGCCAGTCTTCAAAGATATGCTGGAAACCATTTTTGAGAGATCCTTCAAAATCGCCTCCGCAGCCTTTACCACTGCTTCTGATGATGGATAATGCCTCCCACGAAGGCGTTTCTTTAAGTTAGGGAATATAAAAGTGACATGGGGATAAATCTGTACTATAGGCAGGGTGAGGGATGCACTTCGCGTTGATCTTTGCAAGACATTCAGCAAAAACATTGGCAATATGCGGCCACGCATTATCGTGGTGCAGGTTCCAAATGTGGTCTTTTGCGCCTGATATGGACTTGCAATGTTTATAGCAGATCCCTGTAGTATTGTCCAGTTACTGATATGTGTGCAGGCACAACATGCTGATAAACCATTCCATAAATATCAAAGAATGAGGTGACCACAACTTTCCCAGAAGAAGGAAACACCATGTTAAATAGCGAACTATTTTTCACCGTACAATAGTCTATACTACATTAGCAGTGGTGATAATATCACGTGACCGTTTAGAGATACGGTGCAACCTTATGTGATGCAAGGATTAGTTCCATTGTGTCATTAGATGTACGGCACATTTGTCCGTCTTGCAGGAAATAACCTTCTCTCAATTCGATATTGTCTCCGTAGAACTTCAGAGAATATTGTGAGACGAGTGCAAACATCTAACATTTTCTCTGAGATGTAAATGTGATCTCACATGTGTGTTTTATATTCTCCCAAAGTTGCACGTTTGTCTTTTTAGTGATTCAAAGGTTATGGAGTATTGAAGTGGTTGAGATTTATATGCATGGCACTATTACGAGTTCATTTTAATGAAATAAATATATGAAATACTGACAACCCCATAACTCTGTGTACCTAATGCAGCATTGCAATTTTATAACTAGTTTCATGTTTCAATTCAATATCCCCTAAAAGCCAGAATTTTCTACATTTTAAGCACAACATTAATTATGCTATTTTATGAAACTGCTAAAGCTATATGTATCTTATCTTCAGTGAAACAATTTTATATTAAGTTAGGATTTTAACAGAACTCCAAAAGTGACAGTTTTAATGTTTATTTAACTGTTTCTTTGCACCAAAAAGTATGTTACAAAGCGTCAATAACTATTCGAGAAGTGACCTATATTTTTCTCTATGCCAAGTTTTTGTGTGTTTGTTACGGTTTAGGAATTTTACAAGGTCTTTCAGACTGAAATATGTCACGTGCTATTCCCTAAAATTTAAGATATACATAATGCTTGCTACGAAAATATCTTACACTCATGACATTTTAATAGTTTCTTATATAATAGGAGTAATAAGAAGATGCATTTAAAAGACAATTTGTTGCATCTTTGGAAGGTACAGAACATAAACGCCAAAATTTCTATTATCTGGCTCTTAGACTTTGATAGACCCAATTTACCAAACATACCTTTCTGGGAGGCTTACTGGGCTTATACGAAATTTGTGAATGAAGTTAGACTGTAATTTGAGTTATTTTTTATCATATTTTGACATCAAACATGGTGCTTTTAGCCTAGTGTGCAGTGGAACCAGCAATCAAAGTTACGAAAGTTATAACATTCTGCCTTTAAGTTTGTGGAAGGTATTTAAAATGAAAGTAAGGAAAGGAAGAAGGTGTGGTTATTTAAGCGTAACGCAACAAATCTATATAATATTCTTAAGCAAAATAGCGTCTTCTTCTTGGAAAAAATACTAACATCTCTTCTTTGAAAATGAATAGAAAATGCTAAACGAAAGGCTAATTCCTTATCTGAAGGTAACAGAGTTTCGGATGGAAGTAAGCTGGTTTGAGTGGCTGCTGCACGAAGCTGGACTGAAGAGATGAGCGGGATGTCTGGTTATCGACCAGCCAACAGACTCCACCCCGTTCTTCTCTCTGGCCTGGACTGTATGGAAGCTGTGGCACATCGCCACCGATTGCTCACCCTACACTTAGCTTTATTATAGTTGGCGCCTTTACAACTTTTATGTTCGAGAGCTTTCCTATTTCACCTTAAGGAGACCTATCTCTTAAAACTTATCAAAAATTATTTCAAATCTTCCAACGTTTGCATTTTACATTACTTTCTGTTTTCTATATCGTCTATGGTTTATATAAGTTATTTATCCAAATGTTTATTTTTTCAGTTGCCTTCCTTTCAACAGATATAACGACTTAGCTACGTTAACCATTTTGGAGGGAATAGTATTAGTGAAATGTTTTAAACCTGGAAGCTAAATACCGCCTGAAGTGGTGTTTACAACTGCGAGAAACAACAAAACATCGAAAGGATTTTAAAAAATTGAACAAATATTGAAGAACTTGATGATGAGTTACATATAAGCGTGATCAAGCAATAGCCTGAGATAAATATCATTATAAATTGTGAAATTTCTAAATAAAATTTCAACTAAACTAAAGCATCAATCAAGGGAAAAACCAAACGAAGATTTAAAAACACAAATAAAATACCAAAAAGTATACAAGTTAATATCTTCATTAAACTTTATGATATAGCTTTGAAGAAAAAAGAAACTTCTCTATCGCTTAGAAGCAAATGTGAGAGAGTGGTCATTTTGGTAGCAAAGTAAGTGCACTTTTAGATTATTTCATGAATTCCAGTGTTAGAAAAGCAGTAGAAGAGAATCTTATAGTTTGCTGCCATATGAATTTGTCTAAATTAAACTCCATTATGCAAAAGAAACTGATGTAATAAACATAAAAAGCTGTATCATTTGTTTCAACGTTCTAGGCTAGCTACTAAGTCAAGTATAGGTGATTTAAATCATGTAGTGTTAGCATATAAACAACAGAATGCATTTGAAACCAGTGGTATTACTTGTGTTTCTTATTTGCTTATTAATTATAAGAGCTTTGTGACTGTTTTATGTAATTTTACGTCCTCCAACGTTGTCATATTGGACGGAGAATGAGATGGGTGAAATGATGCTCAAAGGTGTCCAGGGTCCATGGAGCTTAGAGCTACCAGACATTTGTCTTGAAGGATAAGGGAAACTCCCGCAAAAAGCTTATCCGTGTAGCTCACCCTGACCGAGATTCGACTCGGGACCTTCTTGAACGTGAGGCAGACACGCTGCTATATACGCAACCGAGGCGGGCATTTGTGACATTGTTGTACAGCAAAGCCATGATGGTAACGATAACAGATTAGATGTAGTAACAACACTCCTGGCATTGAAGACAAAAGCTGATTCTTACCGGAATTTCTGTGAAAAGTCTCTTAAATGTGTTTTGTTGCCGATGTCAAACGCTGGCAGTGACAGATTTTTTCCTACATATAACTTAGTTGTGACAGACAAAAGAACAAGCATGAAAAGCGAAAATATCACAACTTGTTGTATGCTGCAATTTGGCGATGTCTGATGTGTGATACTTGATTCAGTTACCTACTATCTGCTGATTTAAAATAAAATATTTTAATTTGGAAAAGAGCGGTTTTAGCAATTGTACTTGTCTACTCTCTGTTTCATATAACCTTGTCCCGCTGACATGTATCACTCCGCGTGCAACTACCTTCCCCCTAACCCAATTTGGCTAATGCTTTCGCGCCATAGGCCATAGGCGGTGCCTTCCCGTCACATTTAAACCTGCAGTAAACGACATAATAATTGCCAGGGGGATAGATAAAATCATAAAAATAAGAGTATGAAGGCATTCAAAAATAATGAAGTTTATAATGAAACTGAGCAAGTTGAAACTGAATGAATGAGCAAGGAAACAAACAAGTTTATAATGAAAGGCCTTTGGAATTTTCCAATGATCTTTTAAAACCAGCACACATACCTTGCATAAATGCTTGGCTTTCAGTCTAAAAAGTCGTGTCACGCCGTACTTGTCGTTTGTCCTTCATTCACCCAAGTCTCGTCATGGTAGTATATTTTGCGATTTGTATCCCGGTACACTCTGATTGTCCTTAAATAACGTCTTCGCCACTCAGCAATATGGTCCCTGGAGTGGTAATTTTTCCTGTTGCCTCAATTTCATGTCGCGATGTTCCTACACCTTTAAGTTCACAGCACAGCTGTTCGACTCCTATCACTGACAAAGACGGATTCTTCTCTGTGAGTGTATTAAACAAATGCATCACAATTCTTTTTTCGCCGCTTTGTAAAGGTTTTCCCTTGCGATGCTTCAGCGAAAAACTGGCACTAGACTCGGCCATTATACATATAATAAGTACACGCGCAATAAACGATCAATAAAATAATTTAGCTCTCACACTCGGCACAAAACACCTTCGAATGGCGATATATGACTAATCCAGTTCAAAACAAGGTCAGTGATGAAGGTCATATAAACAAATATGTCATCACTAGCACTAAATCACGTGCTAACGTGCCATGTGCTTGAGAGCAAAGGAACCTCCTCTTTACTTCGTTTAAGAATTAATATACATTTCAGATAAATCAACTCTGTTGCGTAATATATTTAATTGAAACAGTTACGAAAGTATAAATTTGACAATTAATTTCCATAATATAAGTATATATCACCATGATAAATAACGAATTAATTTTTACGGTACAACAGTCTATACTGCAATAGCAGCCAATGAGAGATACGGTCGTGTGACCGTTAAGAGATACAGGGCAAGTATATGTGAAACAGGGATTAGTTACCTGTTATTTTTCATTGAGCCATGCCATTACTCCAGTAATTCTTTCCCAACAATTTGCGCGAAATTAATGCGAATTTATGGTAAAAAGCAAAACACCACCAATGAAAACTATTAATGCACATCTTATAAGTAATTCTCACCACAAGATCTTGCCTCTCGTTATATGGTTAAGGTTCAGCTATGGTTTTCAGTTATCCTATAAGATGAAGTCGCGGAACTCTGAACTCATTTGAGCATCAATTCACTATTCCATTTATCTTCCGACATGACAAAGTTGGGGGAGTTACTCAAATTAAAATAAACAAGACAGAAAATCTACTATAATCATAAAAGCTTTCCCCTATTGAGATAGGTTAGAAAAGAGACCTTCTGGCCTTGTGAGATCTTTAAACGGAAAATCCCGTTCCTAGTCAATAGTCATGTGAGTAGAATTCCAAAGAGCTCTTTGGAAACAAAGTCCTTAAGACATGCGCAGGTTAAGAATGCGGAAAATCTTCTGTGACAGTGAGGGTCTCTTCTACCATGAAGTTGTACCAGAAGGTCAACAGCATATAATTCCTATGTCGCCTTACAGATGCAGTAAGAAGAAAAATCTCGGAAAAATGGACACAAAGAGCTTGGTTTCTTTTGTGTGACAACGCACAATCATATCGATCAGAATTGATAAAAGATTGCCTTGCCAAGCACAATTTCACTTCTTTGGAACATTCCCCATACTATTCCATCACGTGACATTTATCTAGCTGGGCTGAACATTTATATTACAACGGCATATTCACGAGCTGATGAAGTTATACAAATACGTCGATAGAGTTCTTGTTCCACAAAATAGCCTACAGTAATACCTAAGTGAGTTTACACGCACAGACAGAAGTTCTGAGTTACTGACCAACTTCTGGACCTTTTAATAGATCGTTGATGAATAGACAGTTATGTTAGAACTGAATCTTGTGACGTCATGGTCGTCACTCCCGAATTCCATGTATCTCACTGAACGGCCCAGGGAATTTTTAGGCTGTTATGTTGCCGCTTCCCAGTGCAGCTTGGCTCCACAACTCTCAGCCGGCTACATAAAACCCTCGGTTTCGAGCATGACGCTGTTACGGCACTCACCCTCCGGAACCTAACTAAATTCATTTGACATAGATCTACAATGCGTGCCTTTACCTCCACCACTTTCCAACTTATTGGAAGGAGGTGAGGGTGTTCTGCATTTTGAAACCCGCAAGGATCCGCTCTTTCCATCTAGCTACCGTTCCATCAGTCTCCTCAAAATCGTCTCCAAAGTTTTTGAGTGATTGCTCCTGGCCCGACTGATTCCTCTCTTCGAGAAAATGCACCTCCTACGGGATCACCAGTACCGTTTCCGCCGGGGCCACTCCACGACTCTTCTGCTGCTGCGACTGATAGAAAAGGCTGCCCTGGGTTTCCAGGACAACCTCAAAACCGTCGCGGTACTCCTGGACGTGGACAAGGCCTTCTCCACAAGGTGGCACCAGGGCTTGCTGTACAAGCTAAAGGAAGCACACCTCCCCTACCCATACCTGACCCTGATTACTATTTTCCTCCGGGTGCGGGTTGAAGGTGAACTTTCCTGCGTCAGACTCATAGGGCCAGAGTCCCGGAAAGCAGTGTACTGTCACCGTTACTCTTTGCTACCTACATGCCTCACTTCCCAACAGAACCTCGCACTGTCCTGTGCCAATATGCTCACGACGTCTTCAACTTGGCAAAGCACAGAAACGTCCATTACTACTTTCCTCCGCTGCAGCGAACACTCCGGGGCGTCAGCACGTGAAGTGAAAGATGGAGGATGGTCATTAGCCCGCACAAGAGCTCTGCCCTTATGCTGGGGAAGGTCCTTCGCTGGTGCCCGGAAGGACCGGTTGTTGAGGCGAAGTATCTCTTGGGTTCGATCCGCCAAATACCTGGATGTCCGACTGGACCGCGGCCTCACCTTCACCCCACATGCAGCCCTCGGTCATGCAGCGCTCAGGCAGTTGTACTCCATATTCCGGTCAATCATGCCCGCTCGCCTTAAACTACAGGTGTATCGTGCGATCATCCCGCCACTGATCCTATATGGATGCGAGGTCTGAGGCTGGGTGACTCGTACCACTACCCGCAGACTGCAAGCCATGCAGGACAGGGCTCATATAATGATCTACGATACCGAACGTACGTTTTCATCACACATCCTACACACCCATTCTGGCATACCTTACATTGAGGACGTTGTGTGTGTACGTTTGCGCACATTGTATGCCAGAATTACACTTCATCCCAACCACCTAGTTAACACACTAGCTCAATATGATCACCATGAATCTAGAAGGAGAAAGAGCTCTCGCCTCCCCAAGGACACCCTTGGGTGGTGAGTTCAGCCTCTCATCCCTTCACTGCCGAACTCCGTCTCTCCCGGCCATACTGGGACTGGATTTGACTTGTCGGCTGACCTCCGCCAGTCGAGTCCGTCCTGTGTGGCCAGAACACGACCTGAACCTAAATGTTCCTCAGCCACCAGAACTCTCGCTCCTGGCACCGCCACGCTGGTCGAACCCTGCAAGCAGGCTGTTCCTGGCGTGGCGGCATCGGGCACTGGTTTCCTCTCTGAATGCTCATCCGGCCACCAGGAGCACTAGCAGAGGTCGAATCAGGTCCATCATTTGACAAAAACATCAAAACTTGAGGAAAGACAAATTCTATAAGACCGCACGAATGAATCCGCTCAGCGGATAAGTAGCGTGGCGCTGTGCCCACCGCCCTGAAGCAACCGGACGAATTGTTCTCGCTCATGGCTCATGACTAAAAGGAGTGCGCCAGGCAAGGGCTCGCCGTCAGGACAGGTACAAACAACAGAGCTGGGGAGTTAGCCTGGTAGGTGATCAGGTTACGAGAAGCTACGCAAAACAAATGCATGCCGCCGAGTGGAACTTATGTCGGAAGATCTTCGATACCAGGAGCCGAGACACCAGAGGAACCTACTGCTTAGTCTGTACCATTTTCATGGAGGGTGAGAACTTTCCAATCATTTATTCAAACATTCATTCAAATTATGTACGCTCGTCCTTAAACGGAATTCAATTAATAGCAGAGAGAACCACTGGGTTTTCACCAGAGCCACGTGTAGAGGTGGACTTACATATTACGTAACTCATACCCCTAGTGGACTATACCAGAAGTCGAAAGGGGCTTGTTCACAAACTGTATTTAGGGATTGATTTTGGTTAAGCGAAGCTTGCTAAATTTTGAAATATTGAGTGGTAAAGTAAAGTTGTTCAGTTAAAATTAAAGGTTCATGGAAGGCTATAATTGTCATTTCAGATGTGATTCACGAAATCAACTCTTAATTGTTACCCTTTTGAATTTATGTGAATTTATTCATTTATCTTATTTATGTGAATTTATTTATTTATCTTTTGGCTTAAAATATATTCAAGGAAGCTAAGTTGTGTACATGACTGAAGCCCGAATCTCCCACCGATCCCAGATCCAGTGCATTTTCCCAAAAAGTTTGCTATGTTACTCAAACATGCTAAGTGGGGGGAAAGAAAAGGAATTAACCCAGTCGCATTGTGAGCTGTAGTGTTCAGAAAGCTACATTGCACACCATAAGCAACAAGTTACAACTCCAAAGGCTACATTACAATACATTTCTGTCCAAAGCATGATCATTTCATTTTAGACATGCAAATAAATAAAACCAAAACCTGAGCACGAATTCCTTCGGAGCCATAAATACAAATGAGAACATCCCTTCAGTAGACCACGCAGGGGATAACACTGCATTCGTTAATTATTCATTAGATTGCAAATAGCACGCGGAACTATTATTTCATATGAAAGAACTTCATATCAATCGGCCATAATAAATGCCAGCTTTTTGACTTATTGACACATTGTTTTGAAGTACTAAACTACATACACAGAATTAGCTCCGGAATTCGTCGGTTTTGACCACAGCTCTCCGCTTTATAACGTTGTACCTACCGTGTACTTCCTAATTTCAGTCATCAGATCTCTTCTGCAGATACTGCACGTTTAAGACGCCTTAATAAGGAACACGCGTGACAGATTATAGCCAGATTAAGAGCTCATTTCAATACGTTAAGCAGGCATCCTAGTGTTCGCGGGGGGCCCAAAAGAAACCGGATTGTTGTCATAAAAATTGTATAGATGAACCTTTTTACAAAATTACTTCAGTCACTTTCAAAATACTCTCCATTACATGCCGTGAACTTGTCAAGTCTCTTTTCCCACTGTTGGAAGCATGTTTGTAACCCTTCAAGTTTGATATTTTCCAGTGACCTTTGTGAAGCTGTTTTTACCTCCTCCACAACGTCATAACGCTCCCTTTTTCATATTTCTACGGATGAAAAAGACGTCAAAAGTCGCACGCGGCTAGGTCCGGCGAATTTCGGAGACTGGGCAATGACAGAGCACCTCTGAGATGGCAAATAGTGAGTCACTCGTAAGGCCGTGTGTGCTGGAACGTTGTCGTGATGCAGAAACCAGTCACTTGATCGCCAAAGTTCCGGGCGTTTCCTCCTCACATCCTCTCACAGATGCCTTAAAACATCCAAGTAAAACTGCTGATTAACAGTCTGGCCAAGCGTTACGTTTTCCCGATGTACAATTCCACCAACATAAAAAAAGACAATGATTATAGTCTTCACATTTGACCTCACTTGCCTTGCTTGTTTGGTCTGGGAGAGTTGGGAGTCCTACACTGCCTTGACGCTTGCTTGGTTTCTGGGTCATACCCGTAACACCAACTCTCATCCCCTATAATGACTGTTCAAGAAGTTTGGATCACGTGCAATCTCTGTTTTCAAGTCCTGACACACATTCATGCGGATGGCCTTGTGCTCCTGTTTGAGAAGGCGCGGAACAAATTTAGCAGCAACACGTCTCATGTGGAACTCCTCCCTCAAAATCCGCTGGCACGAGCTCCAACTGATTCCTGTCGCTGCTGAAATTTGGTGGATCGTTTGGTGACGATCCTCGTTGATCTTTTGGCGGAACTTTTCAATCTTCTCCCCATTTCGCGATGTTGAACGGCGTCCAGAACGAGCTCGGTCTTCAACACACTTCTCACCACGTTTGAAGCGCCCAAACCACTGGAAAACCTGTGCGTTGCTCATAGCGTCCACCTGAAAAGCTTTCTGAATCATTTGGTGTGTCTCCGTTGCAGTTTTAGTTAAAGCAGGAAACAAAATTTCACACACACACATTCTTTGTTCTTTTAATATTGCCATAACGACTTAGCAGAGATAACCCGCCAACAGTCAGAGAAACACAATACCACACTTGCATGTTCAGCTCTACACTGACGCCGTCAGCACAGCCGATTCATGAAAGTCTCTAATAGCACCATCTAGCCTGAGAACCCTGCACTACGTCTACGAGGGGCAGTGCCCTTGGAGTCCAGTTTATTTTGGGTCCCCCCCGTTGTATAATCTTTATTATACTATTTGCAACTGAGTGTTACTGTATCTAATAGTCCATTTCCTTTCTTGGTGTCCTAGGATATAATAACAATTTTCAATTCCACAAAATTTACACTGTAAAAATTTCTTTATCTACTCATTGAAATATTGTTAATCAAAAATTATTATTTACTTTAGTTAAATTGTTATCACTGCCATTACAAATGGAGAAACCAATTTTCCTCTTGAAGAACCAATTTTCACTTTTCGTGCATTGACAATGTTTGAGGTTGGGTTTGACGAAGTCCATATATTGTCATTTGCTACTACACTTTTTCCATTTTAGACGTAACTCTTTTATTATATAATCGGGATTACTTAAACTGTTTATACTGGTCCCCATGACCATTTCTTGCACAAAAATTATGTTGTTGTTTCAAAACACAGAACGAACATATAGAAGCAGTTGCTCAGCTTCTACGTGACTCATATAGATAGTTTTACCGCCAATAGAGCCGCATGAAATGTTGCAGAATGAGTGCGAATTAGGCAGTGACAGAAACAACGACGCGTGCCTCACACTGAAGGAGTTCGCAGATATAGATCACACGCCGTGCCGCGTATTGTAGCTGTTTGTAAACATACCGGCTCTCGCCGGCCCTCCCCTGTTGATACTGACGCAATCCTGACGCTGAACGTCCGGTGCTGTTACAAACTGCCTCGCGTGGAAACCCCTCTTGATGAGATCTCAGCAGCCTGGATCCCAATGGTCTGGTCTTCTAGTAGATTAGCTCTATGAGCGGTCTATTCCTTGGCCCTGGCTAGTTAGTAGAGCTGAGACTACGCTATCGGCAGGGTATGCGTATGACGGATGAGAACAACACCTCAGCTTTGTCCCGTGCTCACAGTTCACCATGAGTTGCCGACTTTTTCAGATCCAATGACTATAGCTTTCCAGTATCACGGATAAACTATACGGAGTGGCTGAAATCTATCACGGTTTAATAAATCACTAGCACAATTTTAAAAATATTTCGACGCTTACTTCACTGCTGAGAGATATTGTTCACTTTATAAGATACGCGCTACTGATAATTATTAACTCAACGTTTCTCAAGAGTCGGCTAGACACGTCTGCACTCCACCACGTATCAGGCCAGAAGACTGACTCTAGAACATCATCTCTCCTACCAAAAACAGATATAGCCTCGTCTCCGGCTAATTTCTCAGAAATCCACTCTAGCTAGCGAACTGACATTTGGACATTTCCCGGAATTACCGCTTTCAGTCAGATTTGGACCGGTTCCATCCGGGCTGGTAATGACCCAGGTAGCGACCCATTCCGTGACAACACCTTCAGAAATAACATTTTTATCCATATAGACCAACAATATTATTACATAGCTCTGAGTTAAAATATTTACTCGCATCCTAGTAGTTGATTTGAAACACTATTGCTTCGTTTCATGAATTTATCCACCCGTAATAATTATTATATTAAATTCATTCACATTAGTTCTTCATTATTATTTAATTAGTATTTTATTCATTACTAAAATCGTATTCAACTACACGGCATACTCCGCAATGGCTTATGAAACCGCACCAAAGAAGCTATTGCTTAATTATTGCTTATGAGTGTTTACCATGTTCCAAAATTCCGTTATAGCAGTCCATGATGACAAATAAGCTGGTGGACATATGCAACTTAAACCTTTTAGAGGGAAGTTAATGTTAGTGAGGTTGAGGATGGAAGCATTAAATGTTAAAAAGAAGAGAAAACAACAACAAAGAATTGTAGATAAGTTAATCAAAGTTAAATGGGTTATACAATGAGACTAGCATTTTGTTTCACGTGTTTGATAATACTAAATAAAGCATTTGTAGCTGAAAAGGGAGCTATTGAAATTTACAGTAAGTGGTTGAAGGTATTCTACAATTAAGATCATAAAAATGTTTTTAAGTTAAACAAAAAATTGTATCATTGATGTAACTACTTTTACAATTCATATCTTTTATGAAACTAAATTAATCGTGCGTTCGTTGAGCTCCCTTCAGCGCTTCCATCCATTAAACGCATATCAGTCATTTCGGTGTTCGTATAGCGCCCCATATTGCTTGGATTTGCGAAATACACGCAATATTCTCCCTGTCAGGACGGAATGTATAGTTTTACTCAGAAGAGAGATCTTGCAACTGTCCCAGATATTAGTCAACGTCTGCACAAATAACTGCCCTTTGCCCCATTACCTGAATTCGAGGCTAGTAGGGTTAGATTACTTCCATAAAAACCCTGGCATAATGCATTGCTTACCTCAGGAGCGACTCTCACCGTGATGGGCGTGGCTTAGGCGTGAGGTGATTGGGGAAGTTCCTCGATGCCGTCCAGCATGTCGTCTGCACATCTCTCGAAAACGTACCTCTCGGCTCTGCTGCTGCACTCATATTCAGACGTTGCTGAGTAATCACTTTCCGAATCACTGCTGCTATTGTCGTCATTAACAGTGATCGTTAGCTTTTCCACCTCTGCTTCTAGGAGACCCTCAGTTTTTATATATTTTTCTTCCACTTGGTGAACATGCCGGCAAACTGGACTCCATTCTGCTTCTCCTATTTCACCAAATCGCTGTTCGCACAAACGCCATACGTCTCCCATGTTGAAGCTCACATTCCAAAGCGCAACCTATTCTTTTACATTTGCCCAATTTTTTTCTATGACATTCAGGTAGGGATGATACGGTGGTAAGCGGAGTACTACGTGCCCATCTTCTTCTAAAATTGCATCCACAATATATTTCTTATGTTTTGGCTTATGCAACTTTATAAGATCATATAGTTCCGCTTTCAGCATGTGGCTTCCGAACGGAATCATATGCTTAACCAACCAGTCTTGCATATCCTGCTTTTTTGTGTTCGCTGTGGGGCATTTTTCTCTGGTCACATTGTGATATGAAGTGTTTTCTATCACAAGAACAGACTTTTCTGGAAGATTGGGACTTAGTTTTTCTTTAACTGCATTCTAACTGGTAAGTTTCACAGATTTAGTGTTCCCAACAAAGCACATGATAACCAAGTTCACTCGTCTAGATGAGGATACACATTGACCTTTGCGCATACAGCTTGACGCATACGGCTGGGTGGGAGGGAGAGAGGGAGGAACTGGCATACATGAGGCGCCAAGCGGATACTGAAAACAGGCTCGCCCGCTGAACACCCAGGGATTTTATGGGAATACGGCTACTCCATCACTGATAAAGAGCAGGGAGTATGGAAATTAATTGTTCTTTCACACTAGCCGTGAGTAGGACGCACTATGAAAGGGTAGAGCCAGACTGAAAACCTGTTGCATACCTTGAATATTTTGGGAATGGTCTAATAACGTCTTTATTCACAATGACAATTGCCATAATTGTTAAATAGCAGGAGATGAAGTATTACTACACAGAAAGATTAGATCTTATTTAGTAGTAGTAGTAGTGGGGCTTAGGGGCGCACAACAGCTGAAGTCATTAGCGCCCGAGCTCAGACTAGGAAAAGCACACCTGAAATGTAAACGCTAAAAACAATAAAATCCACTAAGAGGTCCGAAACACAAAAAACATAAAAGAGGCTCACACTGTTAAAATAGCTAAAATGGGAGTGCCGAGATGAACCTAAAATGAGGCATGGCGAGGGATGTTGAAATCATATGGTACCAAGCATTCCGCTGCGCTGTAAAAAGTCAAAGAGGGACTCCACAGCAGCAATATCATCCCTCAGCATTGCGCTGAGGTTGGGTGCCAAACACAAGGAGGAGCGCAACGTTGAATAAAATCGGCACTCCACTAAAAAGTGCTGCACCGTCAAAGGCTCACCGCAGTGAGAACAATGAGGTGCTGAGTCCTGGCGTAACAAGTGTTGATGGCTAAAACGGCAGTGCCCGATGCGAAGTCTAGCTAAAATAAACTCTTCCCTGCGAGAAGAACGTGAAGATGTGGCCCAGGGAATCGGAAGAGGTTTAACCTCCCGGAGTTTGTTCCCAACGAGCGCGGACCAGTCATCATGCCAGCGAGTGTTGATGGCTCGGCGAAGGGAAGCACTAAGATCCTCGAAAGGAACAGAATTGCTAAAAACAGTGGGGGATAAAATAGCAGACTTCGCGGCGACGTCAGCAGCCTCGTTGCCCGGAATGCCTACGTGTCCGGGAACCCAAACGAACGACACGTGGAACCCTGAATTATGGAGCGAATGCAGCCGATCCTGTATTCGCTGTACTAGGGGATGGCTGGGGTACAGCGAACGAATGCTCTGTAGAGCACTCAGAGAATCGCTACATATGGCAAAGTGGTTAGAGTGCTGCTGGCTGATAAAAAGTAGGGCTTGATAGATACTAAAAAGTTCAGCGGTAAAAATCGAGCACTGTCCGGAAAGACGAAAAGTAAAACTCTCCGCAGCAGCTACGAAGGCACAGCCAACACCTCGGTCGGTTTTAGAGCCGTCCGTAAAAATAAAACTGTAGTTCTTAAAATGCTGCTGAAGTTCTAAAAATGCGGACTGGATGCCAGTGGTCGGAAACGCAGACTTGGGCATCGACGTCAACCCAAGGTGGAATAGGGTGTCATACCGCGACCAAGGAGGAAAAATAGATTCCCTGCGAGGTAATACTGGCGGTAGTGTGACGTCCAGGGCCCGAAGAATCAGGCGAAACCGAACACCGGGCGGAAGTAATGCAAGGGGGCTGACAGCGTACTGGCGATCAAGAGACGAGTCAAAGAAAGGCTTGTACGTTGGGTGCGTGGGTAGAGAGGATAGACGGCATGCATAGGTGCCTAAAAGAATATCTCGCCTATAGCACAGGGGAGGTTCAGCTGCTTCAGCGTACAGACTGGGGATGGGGCTTGTTGGAAAAGCACCAGTAGCTAGGCGTATCCCCCGATTGTGCACAGGATCCAAACGGCTCAAAATGGAAGGCCGTGCCGACGAATATACCACACTCCCATAGTCAAGCTTTGATCGTATCAGGGACCGATAGAGCTGTAAGAGCACGGTCCGATCAGCTCCCCAGGATGTACCTGATAAGACACGTAAGATATTGAGGGACCGGGCACAGCGACCTTTCAGGGAAGCGATATGAGAATCCCAGCTAAGCTTCCTATCGAACACCAATCCTAAAAATTTAGTTTCCTCTGCAAAAGGAAGCGTATGGGGACCGAGGTGGAGTGAGGGTGAATCAAACGCCTTACGGCGCCAAAAGTTCACGCACACGGTCTTCTCGGTGGAGAAATGGAAGCCGTTGTGAAGGCTCCAAGTGTAAAGGCGATCTAAACAGACCTGGAGCCGACGCTCCAAGATACTCGTCCGCCGAGAGCTACAATATACGGCGAAGTCATCAACAAATAACGAAGAGGATATTCCAGCAGGAATACACTCAGTGATAGGATTGATGGCGATGGCAAAGAGGGTAACGCTGAGGACCGAACCCTGGGGTACCCCGTTTTCCTGATGGAAAACGCGGGATAGATTACACCCCACCCTAACACGAAAGGACCGCTCCATCATGAATTCCCGGAGGAAAATGGGAAGTCGACCACGAAGACCCCACTGATGTATGGTGCGTAGTATGCCAGTCCGCCAACAGGTGTCATAGGCTTTCGTAAGGTCAAAAAAGACGGCCACAGTTTGGCAGCGGCGCAGGTAGGCGTTCATGATATGAGTCGAGAGGGAAATCAGGTGATCAGTGCTGGAACGGTAACGGCGAAATCCGCATTGAATGTTGCACAGAAGGTTCTCCGACTCAAGCCACCACCGTAAGCGCCCATTAATCATGCGCTCCATCACCTTACACACTGTACTGGTGAGGGAGATGGGGCGGTAACTGGAGGGCAAACGGCGGTCCTTACCCGGTTTTGGGACCGGAATGATAGTTGCCTCGCGCCAAGCTGTAGGGAAACCTCCGTCACGCCAGATGCGGTTGTACATGCGTAGCAGAAAGTCTTTACCAGCGAAGGAGAGGTGTTGAAGCATAGCCACGTGAACACCATCAGGCCCAGGAGCGGATAAGGGAGAGGAGCATAACGCCGAGTCCAGCTCCCGGAAGCTAAATTCTGCGTTGTAGCACTCCAGGTTAGCAGAGCGGAAAGATAATTCCTGGGCCTCAATCTGAGACTTGAGGACCCGAAACGTCGGAACATGGTTGGCAGAGCTGGAGGCTGCAGCAAAGGTGCTACCCAGGCAGTTAGCAACATCAACGGCATCTACAACAGTGAGAGGTCCATCCTGAAGTCCAGGAATGAATGAGGGTGGCCGTTTACGCGCAACACGACGGAGTTTCTCCCAAACCACAGAAGAAGGGGTGTTGTGCGAGAAAGAGGCAACAAAGGAAGTCCAGGACGCTCTTTTGCTAGCCCTAAAAACACGTCGGGCTTGTGCGCGCAGCTGTTTATAAGATACCAAGTTCTCGACGGTGGGGTGATGTTTAAATACCCTAAGAGCTTTCCGGCGTGCGCGAAGGGCATCGCGGCACTCAAGAGTTCACCACGGGACAGGCAAACGCCGAGGCTCCGTGGAGGATTTCGGAATAGATTGCTCGGCAGCGGAGACAACAACTGAAGTGAAATGGTCGACCAGAAGGTCAATAGAAGTAAACTGTGAATCCTTGAATGTGGCAGCTTCGGAAAAGAGCGCCCAGTTAGCTTTGGAGAGTTGCCATAAGGATGCACGCGAGCGGGGAACGTTGTGGGAGAGTAACGTTAGCACACATGGGCAGTGATCACTGGAATGAGTGTCAGATACTACATGCCATTGGAAACAATGAGCAAGCTGTGTGGAGCAGAGAGAAAGATCGAGATGGGAGGGAGTACCGGTGGAATCGGAAAGAAAGGTGGGTTCACCAGTGTTTAAAACAAGGAGAGGAAACTGGTCAAAGAAGTCAGCAAGTAGGGTTCCCCTTGCACACGCCCTAGGAGAGCCCCAACACGGATGATGGGCATTAAAATCCCCCAAAAGAAGAAAGGGTGTGGGGAGCTGCGACGCGAGTTGAGAGAGGTCGGCAAGAAGGACGGAGTCTGAAGGGGGGAGGTAAACTGTGCATAAGGTAAACGATAAACCGGGAAGACTGAGCCGAAGAGCAACAGCTTGCAAAGTAGTGTTAAGGGGCAGAGGTTGACAAAAAACATCAGCACGTGTGAGAATCATGACACCACCATGAGCAGGAGAGCCCACTTGCGGCACAAGGTCGAAGCGTACCGGAATATAATGACGCAAATCAAAAGCATCCTGAGGGCGAAGTTTGGTCTCTTGTAAACAAACCGCTATAGGGTTGTAGGTCCTCAACAAGAGCTGGAGCTCTGCCCTATGTGAGCGCACACCACGAATGTTCCACGTTAAGAGAGCCATGGAAAAGAGCTAGGGAGGAGCGGCGGTGTTAGGGAGAAAATTAAATATTGCAGGGCGCGAGGAATGCGGGTTCAGGTAGTCGGACGTCGTTTCTCTTTTTTCCGCACTTTGGCGGACTTGGGACCGACAAACGGTCGCTCCATGGGCGACTCCTCAGATGTGCGGGAGTCGGAAGAGTCCCTTCGAGAAGGGGATCGGGAAACCGACTGAACAGAAGTCCTTCCGGTTCCTCGAATGCGACTACGGGAGCGGCAACCCGTAGAAGTACCGGGAGTAGTGCTGACCGACACAGAACGTGAAACTGCAGCTGGGGCAGTAGAGGAGCTAGACTAGGCTGCTGATGCCAACGCCTTAAAAGGTGTGGCAGTCTCCAGGAAGTCGCATTGGGTTGAAGCATCCGAAACATTGAGGGTCCGTGTGGCAACAGACTGCGTCGCATGCACAGGAGAGCGGCGAACTGCTGTTGCGTATCCTAAGCTGGCAGCGGGTTTCAGTTGCTCAAACCGTCTTTTTGCCTCTAGAAAGGACAGACGTTCCTTGACGCGCAGTTCCTGAATGGCCTTCTCATCAAGAAACTGCGGGCATTGCCGGGAGCTGGAGGGATGCGTACCACCGCAATTGACGCAGACCGGGTCGCGGGTACATATAGCGTCGCCATGGGGAGGTAAACTGCAACGGTCACATACAGCATCAAAAGTACAACGGGCCTGAGTATGCCCAAACCGCTGACACCTAAAACAGCGCATAGGGTTTGGGACATACGGTCGCACTGCAGCACGTTCGTACCCACAATAGATAGCGTCCGGTAATGTGGTTCCTTTGAAAGTGAGGAAGACTGTCCGCAACGGAACAGACTGTCCATCACGTTTACCAAGGAGACGGTACGCCTCGCACACATTCTGGTCAGTCAAATTAGATGCTATTTCCTCGTTAGAGAGGCCGTCCAAACTGGAGGTTGTCACGACCCCTCTACAGCTATTCAAAGTCTTATGTGGGGCTACCCTAATGGGGTAGGAACCCAACAAACAAGCCTTCAGGAGCTTACTGGACTGATCCTGGTTCTTTGTTTCTACCAAAAGGGTACCGTCTCTTAACCGAGTTGCAGATTTTAGAACGCCACATATCCGATCAAGCTCGCGTTGGATATAGACAGGACTAATGTCTCGCATTGTCTTGTTTTCACAAGTCAGGGTCACGACCAAAAAGGAATCAAATGGGGGAGGTTTGCGCGGAGGAGCCATGGTTAGAGGACCCCCTTCCGGAACCGTCGGCGTCAGCCTGCCTTCCGGGGGTGAAAGAAAAAGACACCAAACCTTCACGGTCTGCGCCGTCATGGGAGACCCCTCCCACGACCGATCTCGATTGTACTTCAGAAGAGCTACCGTCCAACTACTGTTGCCCAAATGTGAGAACCGTTCACCACGTGACACCCCGGCTTTAGGCCCCTACCACAGGTATAACCGCCTGTGGCCCCCCACTTTAGGCCGTGCAGCAGTCAACAGACGCATGCACGGATTCAGGGGGCTTGTGGTTGATTACACCGGGGCTCCCGTCAGCGGTAACACGTCCGGCTGGTAATACTGGCCCAATGACTCACGGCCTTCGGACCATTAAAACCAGCCGGGCCTCATTGAGACTACGTGAGTGTACATGACGGTGTGGACGGGCTCCGCACCTAAGGTCACACACAGGGTCAGTAGGGAGTCCACTACAACCTTCACGCCTGAGACCTCCGGAGAGCACGCAAGTCGGAAGCCGCGCTTGAACCGTGGGACAGGAACCACGGAGACAGAAGAAAGATCCCTGGTGGTGAGGCAGGAGTTTATAAACCTAAACAGCTAAAGCTAAAGTAGAACAATAAACCTAGAAGAGGAAGAAGCTTAAAGCTAAGGGTGACCAACGTGGCACAACCAAAATGGGGTGAGAGGGTGACGATGGGGATGATTGGCTCGGGACCCTGGGATCGCCAATGCCCGTACCTACCGTAGTAGGCCCCTGGGGGGAGATCTTATTTAAGCACAGTTTATGCCATATTTGCGTCATTGACTCTTTTTAAGACATTGTTTGTGCTTCGAGTTTTGAAATAATTTTCTAAAGTGGAAGATTCATTTTCAATTTTTGGTTCATGCAAATAGTAGCTAATTTCAACACCATTACATAAGCGACTTCCTTTAAATTATTTGTCAATCTTTTAAGACGGCATTAAACTATATCCGAGTTCCATAAGGGAATGCGAAATATAACTTTCCCAAATTCTGATTAACAGAAGGACATAGAGCAATAAGCTTTTGACGTAATAGTTTGTTTTAAAAATATATTTTATATATAAACTCTCTTTAAATAATGATTTCCTCAGCCACTATTCTATATTTAAGAAAAGACTGTCTCTTTATGAGGCTTAAGGTTTTCTTACGTGCCATAAATCTATGGTGGGGTACCATGAGTTTGGCATCCCTTCCAAAGAAAGTTATGCATAAAGATATGTCCAAAACAAATCCGCGTTTGAAACCGCAACCCTGAAAACCTGGCAAGTATGTTACACCGTGACCAGAGGGTAAGGCAACAACAACAAAGCAACTGGCGGCTGACTGAAGGTCAGCATGACGTGTCTCATTCGGGTACCTGTCCTACACGGACCTAACCACTTAATGACAGGATATGTGGGGTTTTGCAGGGTGGTGGGTTAAATTTAGGTGGATTAAAAGAAGGGAGGTAGCCGTAGCTCCTCAATGTTTGCCGACTCGGGTGAAACGCTTCTGTGCACCGCTGGTGTGAGAAAGTTAAGAGCTAAATTTAGAATAATTATTAGTCTAATTTTTCAGGTAGGGATCCTTTTGAAGTTGTAATAAATTTATTGGAAATTATTTGTTCTTTCACACTAGGCGTGTGTAGGCTAAGGTATGGAAAGATTGTTGAGTCAGACTGAGAAATTCAATGCCATAGCCGGGATTTGAACCACGGATCTTCTGGTTGCCGTCCAGCCGCTCTAACCCTTGATTCACTATGACCAACGTTCCGATATGACATTAAATTCTCCTACAGAGTCATTGGCCATAGTGGCTCAAGGGTTAGAGCGGCTTGACAGCAACCAGAAGATCCGTGGTTCAAATCCCGTCTATGGCATTGAATTTCTCAGTCTGACTCAATCTTTCCAAACAACTTTATTGTTACCGGATGTGCCCGCATTCCATGTTCGGTAATTCCCTAGAGACCTAACCAGGGCGATCTGATGTTGAGGCAAACTCGCGTAGAATTTTGTTGCCCGGCGCCTAATGACATCCACCACATTTTGGAGAGATGAGGCTTCATGAAGATATCTCACGGGAAAGCCCAGCCCACAGAATAGATGGCCTTCAGGCATATATTCTGTTCACGCTGGAGTGTTTACAGATTGGTTCCTGCGGCCATACCCCAGATCTCACACGCATAAAGCATTATAGGAAGAATTAAAGCCTGATAATGGCGCAATTTAAGGGGTGTCGGCATCCCTGACCGTATCATGGGGTATAACGAAGCCGAAGCCCCGCATGCCCGATGAGCTAACTCCTGGATGTGACCCCCAAAAGTTAGGCCCTTGTCCAGCTTTACACCCAAGTAGGTAGTAGAATTTGTCCACTCTATCCTTCGGCCAGAATAGTTCAAAGAGGGTAAGTTGGTGGGAAAGTGGCGCTTGGTGAAAGGTATGGCCTGGCTTTTCTCCGGGTTGATGGGCAATCGCCAAAGCCTGCACCAGCCGTTAATGAGGCTTGGGTGTCTCTGTATTAGGTTGAGGAATCTGAGTGCGTATTTTTTGTTACATTTATACCCCACCATTAACATATCACCGGCCGTTCTCCTTTGGAACATACAGAAGTTGTTAACTCGATTTCGTTGGCTTTTTACCATTAGATCGCGCACACATTCGTAATTCCAGAATCTACGGAAGATGAGGAATTATCTTGGTCGAAGAAAAATCCCCACCCCACAGACGAGAATCGAACCCGAAACCCCTAGCATGGCTGGCGCTTTCCCGACTGAGCTGTGGGGCCAGCCAAAGCAAATTTGTTGAAGAATGTTAGGAGACTTGTGTGAATTTGGTATTTCAGATCAGGATTAGAACCAGGATATGGAGGGAAATCGGCACCAAAATCTGTAGTTTGTTGTACCTCAGCCTCAGGTGGGGCATCCACAGGAGGAAACATGAGGAGAAAGGAGACGGAAGGCGGCTGACCCAAGGCGCCCATACACTCGCCGACACTTATACCTTGAAAGAAACAACCAGATGGGAGATGATGTGTAATGAAATGAAGATAAACGGAGGGATAGAAAACTCGGAAGATGTGATTATCCTAACCAGCATTCGCCTGACGGCACGAGGAATCACCCGTCAAAACGCATGGTTCAGGTAGGTAGGTGATCCCAGACCTCCCAAATGTGGGCCAAAGACGAATCCGCCTGAGCCATCCCACGCGGTTGGTATTACATTTTACATTGTCAATCTTTAGGCATTTGGACGTCTTATAAACATACATCTCGTCAGGATATTCCTAATCTAAATAAAAGCCAAACGCGAGTATTAACGTGTGCTGAGAAAACAGCTCCTTCACTTTCTGTGTGTTCAAGGTGGACATCCAGAAACTAAAACCCTCTCTGCTTTTGGCCATTTCGTTGCTCGTATATTTGACGGCAACGCGAACTACCCTGTCTCCTTTGATCATTCATCTGTCTAATGTTAGGGCCGGATCCCACGGCCCACTGTGTACCAAAATGCCATCCGCCAGACATACGTTATCGATGTTTGTGCAGATTGCTATATTTCCCGACCGATGTGAAGCTGTGCAAGCACACATAGGAAATGCACCAAGGCGATCATATTCAATCCTGGTGAACGAAAATGGGGATTAATAGAGGACGAAGCTATAGTAGTCTCGTCCATTGAATCCCAGGCATTGTCAAAACCTTCCCTTATGACCACGCCTCCTCACATGTAAGCAATTATAAGGGTTTTCCACCCTTAACCATATGGGTGGTCCTTCTTAATACGTTCAACAAGTTAGAGCGCTGTTGCAATATTTTTCTTGTGTTCTCAGAAATTATCTTAGACTGTGAAAACGTGCTTCCTATATGTGTTAATTAAGTTTATATTTATAGAAGT
>CM060958.1:137384882-137574882 GCA_030765055.1 Mantis religiosa | reverse complement strand
ATTGTTTCATGGCTGAAGTGCATAAATCCTATTATTATATCGAGACAAAATTGTTATCTAATTAAACCATTTCAAAAGAATCCTGCACTTGGTTAAGTTTCTTAAAGCTATTATTTAGCCCATAATCTTGGATGCAATCGCCCTGACCTTGGCACGTAAATGGTAAGGGAGTTTATTAGATGATCCATTCAGAGCTTTTATTCCCTCTTCCTTTGCCTCTCCTTGTTTACGTTGCTGTTTGTAATTAACCTCTTGTAAATAGAGACTGTTGTTGGAAGAGCTAATGCTGATGAACAGTAAACAAAGAAGATGAGCTCCATTTCTCAGCAGGTGCCCTACCTCGCAGCTCGACGTAAATACCATTTCTATAGCAGGAGTAATCACAATGAGAATAAGGTCGCCGTAGCGGACTGCGAACAGCCCTCGGGGCTGTGGGAGGTTACGACTCGTGACAGATGGAAGAGAATTCCAGCTTCTACTCGCAATTTAATGCTGTAACATACTCCTTCATTGCAACAGTAAAGAACCTTTGAGCTCCAACCAACATAAAGTTTAATTTTTATTGCTGTCACCAGCGACAAAGGGGAAAGTTCTCCTCGTGGAGAGAAGATTATTTTAAGCCAAGGCCACTAGATTTTTACTTTTTCTTCTAGGAAGTTAGAGTCAATAAACGAAATATTGTGTTCCCAACCATTCATTATCCTCAGAGCTATACGTTTTGACACTACGAATCCAAAGAAGTGAAACTGAATAGAAAAAGTTGTCACATTCTTATATACTTAAGTTGGTATATCAGTACAGCGTCTTTTAAGAATGCTACAGGAAGTTAAAAAAATCCTAACATACATGGGGCACTTTTTACAAATTTTATTTTCTCAAGATGTGTTCACGAAAAATAAAATGTATATCTGTAAATTTCTGAGAATAGTATCTCAGGTCCCTTTCATCTGGATGAGGTTCACTGTACACAAGGTATTACTATAAAAATATAGATCTCGGAAATTAATTATTCTTTCACACTGGCCGTGTGTAGGCTAAATTGTGGAAACGTTGAGTCAGACTGAAAAATTCAATGCCATAGCCGGGATTTGAACCACGGAAACCAGAAGATCCGTGGTTCAAATCCCGGCTATGGCATTGAATTTTTCAGTCTGACTCAACGTTTCCACAATTTAGCCTACACACGGCCAGTGTGAAAGAACAATTAATTTCCATTAATTAACCTAATAGTGGTTAACTATAAAGCCCGGGTCTTAAAGTACTTACATGTAGTAAGTCGCCATTAAGGTAGCTGTCTCATGTGTTTATGAGAACTCCTAAGTGGTTTACCGGGAAAATACGAGTCAGTTGGAGAATTTAATGTCATATCGGCACGTTGGCCATAGTAGCACAATGGTAGTGCGGCTGGACGGAAACCAGAAGATCCGTGGTTCAAATCCCGGCTATGGCATTGAATTTTTCAGTCTGACTCAACGTTTCCACAATATAGATCTCGTTAAAGCATACAATTTCAACATCAATTTTTTAAACTCTCTCTTTCCATAATTAATCCATTTCTTCTTGTCTTTCCTAATTCTACTGATTCGCCCTTATGTTCCTGGACTTTCTCTAATTATTTGTTGTAAAGTCATATCTGCGACTCTGATTTGGGAACAATTAATTGCACATAACCAATTGATCCGGTTTTTACGGTGGGTGTCATTGTTTTACTCCCTTAACACTTTAAGATTTATCGCTCTGTTTTTTCTTTTTAAATGTGTGTGTGTGTGTGTGTGTGTGTGTGTGTGTGTGCGTGCGTGCGTTCGTGCGTGCGTGTGTGTGTGTGTGTGTGTGTGTTTTTAATGCTCAGAATTTGATAATAAAATCATTTTTCTTCTTGCTTCCCAATATTTGGAGACTAGATCTTCTTGATTTTGGAGAGTTTCACATACAGTTAGATGATCGATGTTCATTAAATCGTCTTTACCACATAAACAGCACTGTGGAGAAGTTGTTAATCCAACCTTGAATAAATGTTCATTCAAACAATCGTGGCCTGTGATTAATCTGAACATTGCTACTGAAGATTTTCGAGGTAGATCTGGAATTGCCTTTAGTTTGTTTTGGAGATCTTTCCAATTACGTTTTTCGGAGGAAACTAAATATTTGTTATATAGTTTTGTAAAGATGTTTTTGATTAATCTTTTAACTGTTTCATAGGGGATATTTTGTTTCGTTGTTCGAGATATTTTGGAACCCTTCTTGGCCAACATATCTGCTTGCGCATTGCCAGAAATTCCACAGTGAGATGGTATGCATTGGAAAACTATACGTATATTTAAATTTTGAAGATGTTTAATCACATTATGAATTTCATTTATCTTTTCGGTTTTTGGGCAGTCATTTGAAATAATAGCCTGAATAGCTGCTTTAGAATCTATTAAGAAAACTAATCTGATATGCATTTACACTTTCACACAAACTTACACGTTTAGAAACCATAAGGAATCTTGGTCATGAATCGAAATATACTTTGGGTCTTTTAGTTAACAAAACACTGCAGGATGAATTTAAAGCTTCTCTGCGTGCCCAAGAAAATACAACGTTTTATATTCCACCTTAAAAAGAAATATATTTGGTGCAATGCTTTTCTGTATTTTAATATTCACAGTATTCAGAAGCAGGAGGTGAGATATGTTGAGGGGATTGAATAAGCTCGTAAGAAATGCATGTAAAGGAACAGTAATGGAAAACTAATTCAAGGTGGAAAAATATTTCAAATGCTACACAATTGAAGGAAAAATGACTGAAGTATGAAAGCAAAGAGAACGTAAACTGAAGGTGGGTTTACAGTAGGATCCTTAAATAAAAACCCTTTATTGATTATTTAATTTGTTTTCATTACTATTAAATGTCAAGGAATGGGAGCAGTTATTCAAAGGGGCTTCAAGTCACTGAGCAATTTGTGCTGCCAACGTAACGTAACATCTTGAAGAAGGGGATGCAAATCAAGGAGGGAATGTGTTAACTTCACAACATCACCAAATGCTATTGCTTAGTTCTCTTAATATTAAACTTATGGAAATAAAACTGATGAAAGCAAATTGGTGCAGGAAATTATAAATGGAAAATTCGTGGAACCATCCTAAGAACAGAGTCCAAAAATGAGAGGGGGAGACGGCTCTCCCTGCAAAAAATAAGCGTTTCTAAGGATGTTTCTAACAGATACGACTTCTCCACTGGGTGTCTTTCGGCCTCACAAAAACAAAAGAACAACGGAACTGAAAGAAAACAAAATCTTGAAGAACGAAAAACGTGAATGCCGACATCTCACCCAAAGGTCTTCACGAATCCCTGTGCGGTTGTTAGATGAACTCATTCTCTAACCCAAACAATAGAAATAACGAGTCTTTCTGCTGAACCGACAGAAAGGAATTGTAACTTCTAACAAAAAGTTTAAGCTAGAGCCCTTGGAGAAAACCTGGTATAGAAAAATAAGAAAGTGCAGAAGAAATCAAATAAAGGGGATCGTTATCTTCTTTGAACAAAACTGGCCCGATATAGTATTTTATTTTAAATGAGCAGTTTAACATGAACATAAGGGTATTGTTACCCAAAGATATAAAAAGGCGGGAAATATGGGCAGTCTAGAAAACATGAAATCATTACAATTTGACAAAACAAATAAAACCAAATTGGGGACGAGAAGCATATGTCGGTTACTGCAATAGGCAAGAGAGAGAAGGGCTAGCTTGGAATAATATTTCTAAGAGGGATAAGAGGTAGCGAAAAGTGAATTTGTGAATTGTGTGGGGGGAAAAGAAAGCATAGAACTATGTAACAGAATGCGAGGTGGTTGCAGTGTGGAGAAAAGAGTATTGGGAAGAAAAATGGGAGAAAGTACAGAAGAGGATAGTGGCTATAAAAATGTCAATGGGAAAGGAGGACAAGAAGGTAAGAACTATTGGTGAGTTCTTGGAGAAAGTAAAAGAAAAATGGGCCAGAAATGTAAAGAATATAAGAAAGGAAGCTTAGTAGAGGGGAGAATGGGGCTAATTACGTAAAAAGGAAGCATGAAGGTTAAGAGCTACCTGGCAGACCAAAACATCAGGGTGTCATGTAAGCCAAGGTAGCTACAAGGTAAACACAAATAAATGTAGCCTAAAGTTGTAAATTGTAAAATTTTGGAATACGCACAATAAATAAATCCATCCCTTCATCCGTCCCTCCATCCCTCCGTCCCTGAAAGAAGGAAGGAAGGAAGGAACGAGGGAACGAAGCCAGCCAGCCAGCCAGCCAGCCAGCCAGCCAGCCAGCCAGCCAGGAAGGAGGGACGGAAGGAAGGAATGAGGGAAGGAAGGAGGGAATGAGGGAAGGAAGGAGGGAATGAGGGAAGGAAGGAGGGGATGATGGAAGGAAGGTGGGAAGGAGGGAATGAGGGAAGGAAGGAGGGAATGAGGGAAGGAATGAGGGAAGGAAGGAAGGAGGGAAGGAGGGAAGGAAGGAGGCAAGGAGGGAATGAGGCAAGGAGGGAATGAGGCAAGGAGGGAATGAGGCAAGGAGGGAATGAGGCAAGGAGGGAATGAGGCAAGGAAGGAAGGAGGCAAGGAAGGAAGGAGGCAAGGAAGGAAGGAGGGAAGGAAGGAAGGAGGGAAGGAAGGAAGGAGGGAGGGAAGGAAGGAGGGAAGGAGGGAAGGAAGGAGGTAAGGAAGGAAGGAAGGAGGGAAGGAGGGAAGGAAGGAAGGAAGGAGGGAAGGAAGGAAGGAAGGAGGGAAGGAAGGAAGGAAGGAGGGAAGGAAGGAAGGAAGGAGGGAAGGAAGGAAGGAAGGAGGGAAGGAAGGAAGGAGGGAATGAGGGTAGGAAGGAAGGAGGGAAGGAAGGAAGGAAGGAAGGAAGGAAGGAAGGAGGGAAGGAAGGAAGGAGGGAAGGAAGGAAGGAGGGAAGGAAGGTAGGAGGGAAGGAAGGTAGGAGGGAAGGAAGGAAGGAGGGAAGGAATGAGGGAGGGAAGGAAGGAGGGAAGGAAGGAAGGAAGGAAGGAGGGAAGGAAGGAAGGAAGGAAGGAAGGAAGGAAGGAAGGCAGGCAGGAAGGCAGGAAGGAAGGATGGAAGGAATAATTAAGTAAATAAATAAATAAATAAATAAATAAATAAATAAATAAATAAATAAATAAATAAATAAATAAATAAATAAATAATTCAAACGTACTACTCTACAAGATAATTAATGAAAATATTACCGAAGTTTACAAACTGGAAAAGCCGAATTGCTATGTAGCGTATGAACACAAATACAATTGTTTCTTATTCTTCATTAAAGAATCTCATTTTAAATATAGGACTTTGTATACTCATAAAGCACACATATTATAAACAGAGGCAAGTTTGTGGGTGACAACCTCGTCAATCTCAAATTCAATATAAAGACGACTGAGGGTGACGTCAGGTGTAACTATGGCTAGTAGCAAGTGAATTTAGATTATTTCACAGCAAAGTGCATGAATCTCTTCCTCCTGGTTTGGTTTCTTTCAGCACTACAGCTGCTGAAATTAAGCAGTTACCAGTTGTAAGAATTACACTGGAAAGAAGAAGTATTGTGTGCAATAAAAGTTATCAGAAGTTCATAAAATATAATATTTTATTACAAACAGAGGGAACTAACTCGATGTTGCGCGTCCAGAACATAAGAGAATAAATTCTCTGTAACAATAAAAGACACAATTATATCAAACCATGCAAAGCAAGCCTATTTCAGAAAAGCGAAAAGATGCTACATTGCAATATACAACACAGTCTTATGTCACACAGATAAATGGTCCTGCAATAAAGCCTGAGGTTGCTGGTTCAATTGGGAAGTTTCTGGCTCAATCCTGATGGCCTGTCTGAACATGGATATTTCCATCCTGTATGGCTTTTTCCTGGTCAGCCAGGTGAATGTTAAAATTGTCTTGTTACACATCTCCTCTCTCGCAATACCTCTCATATTTTCTATTTCAAGTTACAGGACGATTTTGAGGCTGTGGGTGGGTCAACGGTGGACACATGGCCCAGAGGCTTGCAAGTTGGAACTTTTTCTTTACTCCGATAGAAGGCGACCATTTAAAACTTCTCTGCCAAGTCGTGTTTTTCCATGTTCACATGAGAGGAGAGTCTCCTAAGCTCCGGCGGCTTAGGCAGATCGCCGCGAGCACCTCCCAGGCGGTCAGTGGTTCAGCCAGTAAGTGTTATGGAACTCTGCACATCACTGCCGCGTAAGTACTCCGCTTTCGCAGTTTATATCCTTTATATCACCCTTCCAACCGAGATGTATACACAAATGATGTAACTGCGGTTCGATGTCCTACGTATCCCCTCCGTTAGCTCTACAGGTGCGTCAAAAATGTATACATACTTTGAACCGTCATACAAAATTTATGTTATGTTCTACAAGGTCCAATTGCTGGAAATGCAAAGTTTAAAGATCATAAATGCACTTTCGGATGTAAAGTGATCATTGTTCAAACTGGTGACCTTCAACATCAATATATTGTTGAGTAGGAGTCACCACTGCTTCCGTGAATGAAATGTGTAGTGTTTAACTCCCGCTTTTACTACATACGGTACCGCAGGCGCTGACACTGATGCTACATGAGATGAAGATGGAGCACCGGTGGAATGAGATGGCGGGGGAAACCGGAGGTCCCGGAGAAAACCCGCCCCAACGCCGTGTTGTCCACCACAAATCTCACCTTGCGGTCGCCTGGGATCGAACCCGGGCCGCCTTGGTGAGAGCCAAGCGACTGCTTCCGCACATCGTACCAATGTGTCCAAAGGGATTTCTGCACATACCGTTTGAAACTCATTTCAAAGTGTGTCTAGGTTACGTGGTTTATATTTGTACACCTTATCTTTTACTGTGCCCCATAAGAAGGTACAGCTCATCTGGAGAAATCCACATGCAGAAATGGGAGATACATTTCTCGGAAAAAAGGCGAGAAAAGACGAGACATATGAAATGAAGAAAAAAGACTGCGAATATACACAACATTCAGTTAACAACAATGGAGGACAGACAAGCGATAAAAGTAGGAATGAATAGAAAGCAGCAGGTGCAGACAAAATATACAGGGGGTTTTAAAACGACAGCGAACGAACTTTTTGGAGTATCTGTGCCTACAGATACTCCAAAAAGTGCTCATCTAATCATAGCACATAAAATGTAAGAAGTGCAATCAGAAAAATATTGATAAAAAACGAACAATAACTGTTTCCTTATATCGGTTAATATCTAGATTTAAAAATAAAACACAACTTTGGTTCACATACTGCTTAAATAATGAACAGTTCTACGCCCTATTTGAAGTCAAACAAGTATTCGTGTACTAAACAGGATCCAAGGTATGTTACCTCACTGACACTCATCCTTTCCCTTTTCTTATGCAGTTGTTTATCAACCTGACAGTTCCATCTTTCTTTTCAAAGCTGTTGATTGCTATTTAAGTAATATGGGTCGGAAACATCGTGAAACTACAAAAGAAGAGAGAAATTTACATAAAGTCATTTAAAAATAGAAAATCTTTTCAAGATATAGGAGAAACCATTAGAAGACTTACCAGTGCAGTGAAGACTATTATGTACGCTTTATGAAGCTGAGTATGGAGACCGAACAGTCCGTAGAAAAACCATACATCAGTAAAATCAACAGAATGAAGTGAGTTGCTGTTGCAAAAGAACATAAATACGATGGGTTTGATTTCTGGAAGAAGGTTGTATTTACTGACGAGAGTCAATTTAAGCTCTTTAAGTCAAAAGGACGAGTAATAGTGTGAAGAAGAAAGAATTGTAAGCTTGAGGATAAAAATATAACAGCTTCAGTTAAACTTGGAAGCGGTTCAGTACTTGTCTGGGGCTGCATGAATGCAAATGATCTGGGATATTTGTATTTTATTGATACCATTATGAATCACAAGGTCAATATACACATCTTGAAAGCACATTTGTCCAGAAGCGTGAATAATATGGGTCTTTCTGAGAATTATATTTGCATACAAGATAATGATCCAAAACACACAGCTCTAGATACAAGGCTATGGTTGTTGTATAATACTCCACGATGGATGTCGACACCACCGCAATTCCCAGGTGTGAATCCAGTAAACAATTTGTGGAGTATACAGGACAAAAATATTAGGAATCATCAGATATCTAATATAAAGGATCTAAAGAACGCTCTACTAGAGGAATGTCGGAAAATTAAAGTGGAAACAACACACTGGTTAATGTGAGTTCTATTGACACACTTAAATTAGTATATTATGCATACTTTAACTCTATTGTGGAATACGGAATATTATTTTGGGGCAACTCAGTAGAAAGTAAAAAAAAAATATTTCTTGTGCAAAAGAAGGTTATAAGAATCATTACTAACACCCACACCAGATGCTACTGAAAATATCTTTTTACAAGATTGATGATATTAACACTTCCTTGCATGTATATATTCTTGATCCTAAACTTCTTTGTATGCAATCGTGCCTTATTTGCAACAAATAATGTGATTCACAAAATAAACACTAGACAAAAGTATAATAACCATTATCCCAGTGCTAAACTTTCTTGCTTCCAGAAAGGTGTGTATTATGAAACTATCAAAATATTTGGCGCACTTCCTAATGTTCTTAAAGAAAAAGTGGATAATTTCGGTTACTTTAAAAATGCTGTTAGAGAGTAACTTTGCTCAAAATCTTTTTATTCTGTAAAAGATTATGTCAGTGACAAATTATCCTGATAATGCTTCTGTAGCTCTGTAAGTGGTATCTAACTGTTCCAATGACAAATCATTACCAATAAATTTTTGATGTATGTTGAAAGTTTATTTTTATTGTATATGTATCTAAGAAATAACAAGAATCGTATCGACTGCAAAAAGCTTAGGACGTACTGGCATAAGCCAAGTGAAAGGTGAATTAAAAAGTGTTTGATTTTGTATCATATATAATTATACCTGCTTTGTTTTCCATATTGTTGTTCATATTGCCTGTATACTATAATATGTGTCTTATGTTAACTTTTGTACATATATATGCTATTAAACTTTATACCTCTGGACATGTTCAATGATCACAGCCTTTTCTGGCTATAAGTGAACCTACTGAACGCAAATCAATTTAATCTAATCAATCTTTGGTGAAATCCATGCCAAAGAGAAAACAAGAGATTATAAAGGGGAACTAGGGGTTACTGAGTACCAACAGTAACATTCTACACCACTTTCAGTATGCAGACGAATACGTATTGTACATCCTATATTGCATATCTTTACTTTTGAACGTTTAACTATGTTTATGTGAATAGATACTATATGTTTCTTTATTGTATTCTCTTTTTCACTAATCAAAAAATAAAACAGTGTCCCTATTGTACTTTATTCTGATGATTTTTGACTATCCATACACCCTTAAACATAAACTAATGCATTAGACGAATACGTTTTGGAGTAACTGTGTTTGATAGAGCACGCTTTACGGGCTGGCCGAACAGTAGGATGCATGTGTCTCTCGTAAATGGACCAACATGAACTCGTATCCTTGATGTGCAATTTTCCTTTTTATTGTTGTCACTTTAATAGATGTCTTATGTTATTCCTGCAGAAGATACATAATATTTTATACACATTCAATTATACTTTTCTGTAAATTTCACTAAGCATTTGGTCACATCCATGCCCCGCAGAATGAGGGCCGTAATAGACCCAGAGGAGTACGCGTGAGCATAAATGCCATAACATCAAGTTAACCTAAGAACTGGAAGTTACATTACAATGAGCGAAGCACAAATTTCGCATTTATATAATACTTGAAAACAATACCATATTGTACTGGTATTGCATATTTTCCTCCCTCCCTCCCTCCCTCCCTCCCTCCCTCCCTCCCTCCCTCCCTCCCTCCCTTCCTCCCTTCCTCCCTTCCTCCCTTCCTCCCTTCCTCCCTTCCTCCCTTCCTCCCTTCCTCCCTTCCTCCCTTCCTCCCTTCCTCCCTTCCTCCCTTCCTCCCTTCCTCCCTTCCTCCCTTCCTCCCTTCCTCCCTTCCTCCCTTCCTCCCTTCCTCTATTTATTTATAGCTCCTACATATACTTCCCTCCCTCTAACCGCTTGGCTATCTGTGCATGTTTAGTAACCGAGACTCAAATATTAATCACTTCCGAGACAACTTTTCCCTATGCGAGTATGCACGAAACATATTGTCGCCAGGTATTGTTGAGTTACTGCCGGGCCGTGTGCGAGCGGTAAACAAAGAAACAGATAGCACAGAGGTGTTGTTGAAGGGAGTCCTCCTCCGCAAAGGAGGATCCTTCGACTCTTGCCATACCGGGACTAGATCCCTTACTGGCATCGTGAGGGATTATTATGTATGGATGTTGGGTTAATGGTGGAGGTTTAATTTAGGTGTAGAAGATAATTGGTCAGGGATGGTATAGTTACTGTAGATGTATTTTGGTTGCTTAAGGAGGTTCTAGGACAAGTCTTCATCTCTCATATGTCTCTCCAGGGTACAGGTCGTATTCCTTAAGTCCTCGGATGAGGATGTTAAAACTGTTTGGTAATTTTGAGTAGAAACAGTGGGACAATTGCAGGATGTAGTCAAACATTTTTGGAAAGGATAGGTCTAGATGATATTCTTGTTTGGGATATACCATTCGGCCGCAACTGCAGTCTGAAGGTAGCGGTTTTGAAGTACTTGGAGATTGGAGAGATGGGTTTTGGCCGTTGCACCCCAGACTAGGCAGGCGTAGGTCATTGCCGGCCTTAATACCTGCTTGTAGAGCAAGAGCTTGTTGTGGAGAGCCACTGGCGACTTTCGGTTATATAACGGATACAACATGGCCATCCTTTTGCTAGCTTTGTTAGCCACCGCTGTTAAGTGGTCCTTCCAGGTAAGGCGCATGTCTAGAAGCACACCTAGGCATGTTGCCTGCGTAGACCATGGAATTTCTGTACCGTCTATACTTAGGTTGGGTACGTCATGCAGATCTCTTCGGGTGAAAGTAATTGCTTGGGATTTTGTGCCATTTAGCTTTAACCACCAGGTCGCAAACCAGGTATAAAACATATTTGCAAATATCTGTGCTCAACAAAGAGACAGATAGAGCGGCCAGCGCGTGGGTGCAGTGCTAAACACTTGCCGAGAGAGAGAGGTAGATGTAGTCTGAACTTTCCCGCTACACCACGAAAGGCCGTGAAGCTTCGTCAGCTTTCGAGAAACTTCGGCAGCCTTCGAGAAACAGCTGCTCGGGTATATATGCGGCAGTGGGAGTTTTCATGGGTCAGTTCGGCAGGAAACTGCTAGGATTTTCATTTGCGAGCCAGTGAGCTGTTTATTGTTTGTGCGCGTGCATTTGAGCTGTACCGAGCCGAGAACTGATAATCGTGTAGTTATTTGAGGGAGAATTTTGGTTTGTTTACGTGTGGTGAAGCCACGAGGGACTGTTGGTGTATGCTATGTCATCCTGCTGAACAGGGGTGTACAAACTCTCTTTCTACGCAAATAAAGGCAGTTTGACTTTCTGCAAACTGCATCTAATTTTAAGAACTTACAAAATCACCATATGAAACAACACACAGTGTGAACATTCTCATTATTATAACCGCCACCGCCACCGCCGCAACCGCCACCGCCGCCGCCGCCACCGCCGCCGCTGCCGCCGCCGCCACCGCCGCCACCGCCACCACCACCACCGCCACCCCCACCCCCACTCCCACCACCACCATTATTATTATTTGATACTACTATTACTATTATCCTTATCATCATCCTTATTATCATCGTCATCAACCTTATCATCATCCTTATCATCATCATCATCATCATCATTATTATGATAGGGTTCAGTAGGAAGCAGCTTAGGAGTCACGTTCCATGACACCATTGTAGGCCGGTCGTGGACACGATCTGGTCTCACAAAAATACAATTGAAATCTAGCTTTAAAATTTTTGGGTATGAGACAGTATTTCTTTTGTTATTATAAATGCTTCATAAGGAAACTCAGAGCAAACAATACAGACCACGTTTGGATGTAAAATCTGTTGCAAAGTATTAAAGTAGCAAAATATTAAAGTAACAAAGAAGTTAAGAGATGCTATGTATGAACCTGAGTAGCAAATGCAGTTATATTTTGACCAGAACTATAGTAAAGTAACCAAACCATCAATAAAGATTTTGAATGGCAAATATTTGAAAAAGTAAGTGTACACTGGAGGAGACTGACGGACTACTCTTCGAAGAATTTCAACACCTTCATCGCGGTAAATTGTGGAACTATGCTTTAATGTGTGTTTTAATAGAGGACTATAAATAGACTATAAATATCAATACGTTACGAGATATTTGTGAGCGAGTTACGAGCGGTTTGTAACAGCTGCAGCTGCCGCACTTCGCGTAATAAATAAAGTTCGTCACGAGACAACGTGTTTCATTTGTCACAATACTGGGAATGAGCCTTAATTCAGATCATATTCTGTGCAGATTTATATGTACTCGTATAAGCCTCTGTAAAACTTCCTAAACACTTCTCTCCTTAAGCAAATCTATTACCCATTTCTTTGGTGACATCTTACAAATATCAGGAATTTAAAATACCATTTTCTGACGTTGGTTTTATCCTCTTGCTCGAATTTGGTACTTGAAGAAGGCTGTGTCTACACTTTGTGCTGGAGCATCAAGCACCCTCCAGATAATGCTTCTAATGTCAAGAGAGAGCGGCTCTTGTGACAACACTTTGGTTGTTGATCCTCCCCAAGTAGATACAGCCGACAGTCTTCAATAAGGACATGCGGTTTAAGAAGGTTTTACTACTTCGGACCTCTTACAAATCTTTTTACACAGTGAAACATATTGCTACAGATTAGCTGTAAAAATATTGAGTACATTGGAACTGATAAATCAATTAATGCTTGGTTATTTCGACATACATTTATGCATTTGATAAAACATAAGTACCTTGTAGGCTACGAAAGGACATTTATCTCACTTCTGTGGTGCGATAGGAAAAAAAATTTCCTGCCAATTCAGTGGGCTGCTATTTAAATGCAGAAATGAATTAGAAACCGATAATCCTGATTTCGAAAATATCGACTGAAATTGAACAGCCATTATAAGGAGAAAGTAAGGTTTGGATGCACTAGGCGACTTAAAACCAAATTAATCGTCGAATACTTGAACTAAACTTGCGTTCTTATTGATAAATTGAACAAAAGGTGTGTCGGAAATTTAAGTTTTTCTATTTAACTTTAATTGGATTGTTGTGTAGTGCAGAATACATAATTGTATTTCGAAATTGTAGAAAGGTTTTCTTTAGTGCTGTCACAACGGGATATATATACACTCCTGGAAATGGAAATAAGAACACATTGACGCCGGTGTGTCAGACCCACCATACTTGCTCCGGACACTGCGAGAGGGCTGTACAAGCAATGATCACACGCACGGCACAGCGGACACACCAGGAACCGCGGTGTTGGCCGTCGAATGGCGCTAGCTGCGCAGGGTTTGGGCACCACCGCCGTCAGTTTCAGCCAGTTTGCCGTGGCATACGGAGCTCCATCGCAGTCTTTAACACTGGTAGCATGCCGCCACAGCGTGGACGTGAACCGTATGTGCAGTTGACGGACTTTGAGCGAGGGCGTATAGTGGGCATGCGGGAGGCCGGGTGGACGTACCGCCGAATTGCTCAACACGTGAGGCGTGAGGTCTCCACAGTACATCCATGTTATCGCCAGTGGTCGGCGGAAGGTGCACGTGTCCGTCGACCTGGGACCGGACCGCAGCGACGCACGGATGCACGCCAAGACCGTCGGATCCTACGCAGTGCCGTAGGGGACCTCACCGCCACTTCCCAGCAAATTAGGGTCACAGATGCTCCTGGGGTATCGGCGAGGACCATTCGCAACCGTCTCCATGAATCTGGGCCACGGTCCCACGCACCGTTAGGCCGTCTTCCGCTCACGCCCCAACATCGTGCAGCCCACCTCAAGTGGTGTGGCGACAGGCCTGAATGGAGGGACGAATGGAGACGTGTCGTCTTCAGCGATGAGAGTCGCTTCTGCCTTGGTGCCAATGATGGTCGTATGCGTGTTTGGCGCCGTGCAGGTGAGCACCACATTCAGGACTGCATACGACCGAGGCACACAGGGCCAACACCCGGTATCATGGTGTGGGGAGCGATCTCCTACACTGGCCGTACACCTCTGGTGACCGTCGAGGAGACACTGAATAGAGCACGGTACATCCAAACCATCATCGAACCCATCGTTCTGCCATTCCTAGACCGGCAAGGGAACTTGCTGTTCCAACAGGACAATGCACGTCCTCATGTATCCCGTGCCACCCAACGTGCTCTAGAAGGTGTAAGTCAACTACCCTGGCCAGCAAGATCTCCGGATCTGTCCCCCATTGAGCATGTTTGGGACTGGATGAAACGTCGTCTCACGCGGTCTGCACGTCCAGCACGAACGCTGGTCCAACTGAGGCGCCAGCTGGAAATGACATGGCAAGCCGTTCCACAGGACTACATCCAGCATCTCTACGATCGTCTCCATGGGAGAATAACAGCCTGCATTGCTGCGAAAGGTGGATATACACGGTACTAGTGCCGACATTGTGCATGCTCTGTTGCCTGTGTCTATGTGCCTATGGTTCTGCCAGTGTGATCATGTGATGTATCTAACCCCAGGAATGTGTCAATAAAGTTTACCCTTCCTGGGTCAATGCATTCACGGTGTTCTGATTTCAATTTCCAGGAGTGTAGATACCAGGTGAATCAGCCGCGCCTTATTCTTTCGGAAGGTAGGCCACCCAACAAACGGCTTTTGAGCCTTATTCCAGTTTTGCGCTTACTAAACTGTATTGCTTGGCGTTCTTAGAAAGAGGAATGCGCAAAATTCAGAGGAATGGCGACTTAAGGGACAAAACGTACTGCTCGCTAAAGTACACCTCAAGAACATACGAATCCTTTACTGAGAGCAAGTTCCGGCTTTCAGTAGATTTTAAAAACATTTTATTAAAGTATACATGGCAAAGTAGTTCAGTAAACGCCCTGGAAACATGGACCTATCATATGAGTACACTAGCAGCGTCAGCTAAAACGAAAGTGGCTGATACTTGGACTTAGGGCAGGGGTTGGCTGCCAAAAATTAGGAAAAAATTAGAAAAACACCTCATCCGTATAGTCAAAACGGACATATTATTACACAACAGTTTATTTACATTTTTGCTTAAACTACGCCTCGAGCATCTCAGTTAACATGCATAAGAGCTTTCTACATTTATATAGTAATATTAAAAACTCCCAGAAAATACTTAGAAGTGTCTTAAAAGGCTAAGTCAAGCACGAGAACTCGCGAGGTGGCAAAGGTATAGTGGTCGCGCTTAAACCATCCCCAACCGGCTCTCTTGGTAGGGAAAAACTGTTCTTCCCCCTAACCATAATGTCATAAATATCTTAGGATACACCAACCGGGGGGCAGAGGTGAAGAACGTTAGTCACGTGTTTACAGCTGAGAACACCCAGGGTTGCTGTTGTTTAAAATAACATTTAGAATTCACTGTAAGAAATCGTCTTAGATCCTTTGAAATAAATTTTAAAAGATTAAGGTTTCCTATAATAATACATAATGTTACAACTCTTTATAACATAACTGAAAACAGATATATATTAACTACGCTGTCATGGTATTAGTACTTCTATTACGTACCAGAACTAAATGCGTATTATTAGCATAATATCTAAGGAAAATTTAGTAAAACATCATTACAATTTTAAAAGGGTTAAATTGCATCAGTGTATATGAATTTACGAGGGATATTTACTTGCAAATTAAAGAAGCAGTTTGGATATTCTGATAGTTAATAATAGTTTATATGCAAAGATTGCATGTTAGAGCTTTGTTTATTGCAATCTTCAGCCGATTTATTTTAAAACATTTTCCTTTATTCTATGGCAGCTAAATGTAGTGAATTTCTGTTGATTTAACAAAGCAATAAATACTTCAAAAGTGAAAAACGAACCAAGGAATTAAAGAAAAACTAGTAAGGAAACTCTATTACCCTTTTTAAGTTCTGGAAGCTTTTTAGAAGGATGTCTGCTAATTTTACAAGTTTGAATAAAGTTAAGCAGTGTAATTTTTTATGGAGGGTTTTTTCTGTTAAACACAATTTAAACAAATAATCACGTACATTGCGCATAATAATTAAATGTCATAAATGCTTTAGAACTCGAGAAAGTTTAGAAATACTGTTAGATATTAATTACAAGTATGAATGGAAATCTATGTTAGCATATCCATGTTAGCTTCGATACCCGCGGTCTCCACATCTTAGTTAAATGACGCAAGTGCTAAACGCCAATAACTATTAAACACTAATAAATTTATAAAACTACACTAAGTAAACACAATGTAACTTCTATAAATATAAGCTTAATTAACACACATAGGAAGAACGTTTGTACAGTCTAAGATAATTTCTGAGGACACATGAAAAATATTACAACAGCGCTCTAACTTGGTGAACGTATTAAGAAGGACCATCCCATATGTTTAATGGTGGAAAACCCTTATAATTGCTTACATTTGAGGAGGCGTGGTCAGAAGGGAAAGCTTTGAGGAGGCTTGGGATGGAATGGACGCGGCTACTACGAGGGCCGTTCAATAAAGAATGATCACAATACTTTTTTGACAACATACCTTTACTCATCCTCATAATTTTGATGGTCCTTCTCAAAATAGTCTCCCCTGAATGCGATGTACTTGTCCCAGCGTTTCTGCCAGTCTTCAAAGACATGCTAGAAACCATTTTTCGAGAGATTCTTCAAAATCGCCTCCGCAGCCTTCACCACTGCCTATGATGATGGATAATGCCTCCCACGAATGCCTTTCTTCAAGTTTGGGAATAGAAAAAAGTCATATGGGGGTAAATCCAGACTATAGGAAGGGTGAGGGATACACTGCACTTTGATTTTTGCAACATATTCAGCAACAACATTAGCAATATGCGGCCGCGCATTATCATGGTGCAGCGTCCAGCCTGCTTTACGGAAATGTGGTCTTTTGCGCCTGATGTGTACTAGCAATGTTTTCAGTACATCCCTGTAGTATTGTCCAGTTACTGATGTGTGTGCAGGTACAACATGCTGATAAACCATTCCATGAATATCAAAGAATGAGATGAACATAACTTTCCCAGCAGATGCAAGCACTTTTACTTTTTGGGGGTTGGTGATGAAGGAGATTTCCACACTGAGCTTTGCTGTTTGCTCTCAGGATAAAAATGATGTAGCCAAGTTTCATCAGCAGTGATTACGTTTGAAAGAATCTCCGGATCTTCCTCTGACATCAACTTTAACTGCATGTTACCTCCATTGCAGTGGTAGGCGATACTGAACATGTCTGGACTTGCCTGATTCTCACAGGCGGGAACCAGGAGTACCAACAATGAAACTACTAGGGCGTGTTTGTTTCACATTAATCTAACAGAATATAATAACATTGAATTTTAGTGCGAAAAATTATCACCGTAAACAAATTATGATCATTCTTTACTGAGCAGCCCTCTTATATGCCGTCAGGCATACAAGTCGTATTACTGAACCCAGAACGTGCCTTCAGGTAAGTCTCAAAATAGTTCAATGGGATTATAACGTCTCCTGTGCCCTAAACACAATGTAACGGGTTCGAGTTTCAGCATTGTAAGTACTTTTCTTATATTCATCAAAACTTGGAAACCGAATTCACAATAATTTAATTTTAAAGTCCCTGAGGTCGTGCATTACCGAAGGTCATCAGTTCGAGCACTTGCTTAGTTAGAGTAGTCGTGTTCCAGGAATAGAAAAAGGGTAATTCCAGCGCCACAAAACATACCAATTTGAAACGACATTTTTAACAGCACAATAATTCTATGTTTGCAAAATTGTGTTTAAATGACACGTTGAATACTGATACTGTAATTTCCATATTTTCTATGTTCAAATGTGTATAAATGATCCTTATTTCAATTGCAACTACCTATAGGAGTGATTTATTACCTACTAGTAGTTCACCAATAAAGAAACATCAATGTCATAAAACATAAATAAAACAATTAAAAATAAAAATAACGGTTCTCAGAGCAATTGCAAATGTTCAGTATTTCGACGGTAAAAAATTACTCTATCTAGACAGGGGACCTGCAGATTTGCAAACGCCAGCTGTCTAATTACGAATATATCACAAGGGATGCCATAACATCCATATTAGTACTAATTTCAGCGAGTGTTTAACATTCGTGTTATATATAGTTAGAACAAGTGGGAGTATTCTAAACCAAAAGAACTCCCAAAAAAGGTTAACATAAAGAGGATACTTGTCGAAGTGGAATTCTGTTCTTTTTTTTTTTTTTTTTTTTTTTGTAATTTACGTCCTCCAACGTTATGCAATATTGAACGAAATGAATGAAATGAATCCGGGGTCCATTGAGCTGAGAGTCACCCGACATTCGTCTTGAAGAATAAGGGAATACCCCGAAAAAGCCTTATCCAGGTAGCTCACCCTGACCGAGATTCAAACTCGGGACCTCTTGAACGTGAGGCAGACATGCTACCACCATACTACCAAGGTGGGGATGTCGAAGTGGAAGTGATATCTGTGGCCGAGTCTCAATGATGCCTTGAATTACTGATTGATGTCCCAGCTACTGAATATGCGCCGACAGCCGAGCTGTTACATATGAGCAGGCACAAAGTAATGACAGCTAACAAAGTTAGGATCCCAAGTATTATTTTCCTACAAAATGAACCCCATTTTTAATTCGCATATTATAACTTCTAACTGACAATTGTGATTTCAAAGTATTTTTGCTTACACAAAAGAAACCACTACTTCTCGTGTTCAGACTAAGAATGAAATAAGTTAACATATATCTATGTGAACAGGAAAATAAAGAAATTAACTAATATCGGGTGAATTGATCCTCTGCTTCTACCACTGCGCTCATGCTAGGGACATTTTATGAAATACATATTGAAATTATATGAGATGGTATCTCCCTTCAAGTATTCTGTATTTCGTCCCAAGAAAACTTCATTTGTTTTGCCTAGTCTTGCAGACAAATTTAACTCTAAACCTTTCATCACTTCTACCTTGATATTTTCAATAGCATTCATATCTTCTGAAGCAAGGGGAACTTCAATCACTGTGATATCTTTATTTTCGCATCTTTTTCTTACAGAAGGGACGACAGAGATACGAATCTTGGAGAAGCATTCGTACCAGGTATTTTGCGTCTTTACGTTCTCTTTGGGTTGGTGGGCAATTAGATGAAAATGTCACTCGTCTGACAATATAACCCTGCTCTACTTGGTTGACATTTTCTGCTGCAAACGTGAGGTGACATAATCTGTGATCGTCAGAAGGAGTAAGGGGATTTGCTGTAGTCAGACACACAAGAGTGTGGCTTTCAAGACAGGTAAATTATAATTACCTCCAACTACGGGCACACGCTCAAAAGGATTGCTACCCACAATTTCTAGAAATGCAGTGACATGCTGAGCAGCAGGAGCATCCACCTTGTAGCTGTATACCTATACAGGGAATTTCAGTGTTCTGATAGCTTGAAACATCGAGAATAAAGCAACGTTCACTAACGTAAAGGGAAATCTAATTCCGGATTTGTTTGAATGGATGTGCTCAATCTAAGAAGACGTCAGTATGCAAACATATCAATGTAGAATATGAATGTGGTGCCCATGCACAATTACGAGGGCTGTTCAACAAAGAATGATCATAATTTTCTTTGTTCATAATTTTTCGCACCAAAGTTTAACCTTATTATATCCTGTTACTTAATGTGAAACAAATACGCCGTAGTAGTTTCATTGTTGGTACTCCTGGTTCCCGACTGTGAGAATCAGGCAAGTTCAGACATGTTCAGTATCGCCTACCGCTGCAATGGAGGTAACATGCAGTTAAAGGTGATGTTAGAGGAAGATCCGGGGCTGCTTTCAAACGTAATCACTGCTGATGAGATTTGGCTAAATCATTTTGATCCTGAGAGCAAATGGCAAAGCTCAGTGTCGTGCTCTGCTTCATCACCAACCCCCCAAAACAGAAAAAGTGGTTTCTTCTGCTGGGAGAGTTATGGTCACCTCAATCCTTGATATTCATGGTTTATCAGCAAGTTGTACGTGCACACACACATGAATAACTGGACAATACTGCAGAGATGTCCTGAAAACATTGCAAGTTCATATCAGGCGCAAAAGACCACATCTCTATGAAGCAGGCTGGATGCTTCGCTACGATAATGCGCGGCTGCATATTGCCAATGTTGTTGCTGAATATCTTGCAAAAATCAACGTGAAGTGCATTCCTCACCCTCCCTATAGTCCGGATTTAGCCCCACGTGACTTTTTTCTATTCCCTAACTTGAAGAAACGCCTTCGTGGGAGACATTATCCATCATCAGAAGCAGTGGTGAAGGCTGCGGAGGCGATTTTGAAGGATCTCTCAAAAATAGTTTCCAGCATGTCTTTGAAGACTGGCAGAAACGCTGGGATATCTGCATCGCATTCAGGGGAGACTATCTTGAGAAGGAGCATCAAAATTATGATGGTGAGTAAAGGTACGTTGTCAAAGAAAAGTGAACATTCTTTATTCAACAGCCCTCGTATATCAACGCCTTATGTAATTGAAGAGTGAGACAAAGTTTGTGTGTGCAGTATCTCGTTAATTTTCTACTGTAGAATCCTCACTAACGTGGCACTTGTTTCAAAAACCAGATAAAATTATATTTGGTGTATCAGTATCATAAAATTAATATATAGCATACATAGAAAATCCAAAATATCATCACTTATTTAAAAATTTAAGTTGAAGTAAAGCAGAAACACATACATAAAGTATTTGAACTCCGGCTGTTTCATTTTATAAGACACCACATTTCACTGCTAGTTTAAACAATTAAACTAATATTTTGTTGTTGAAATGTTTCAAATAATGTTAAAAACAAAATCCACTTATGTTATAAAAAATATAGGATTTATTATAACTAAAACCTTGTTTAATTCAATGTTTCTTATTGGTTTTCTAAAATTTCTTTCATACAGCTCACTCAAACGTGAAGTGGAGAAAGGCATTTAACTTAAAAGCACGAGAGTCGGTATTATAGCTGAGTGCAATAATGTCGGAGTAGCGAATGCAACACACGAGGACTGCGTCAAGATGTTCCAGAGCTGTAGACCTAACAGAAGACGATCAATAGGGAAAACAGGGGAAAGCGTAGCAAAAGAGAAACATAGCACTGTTTTGGAAAAGGATACAACGTGATCTAACAATAAGAGTAAGAAAAACAGTGCAGTAACGCAGAAATCACCTACGTCATTGTGAGAAGCCGTATACTTGTTTGAAAGTCAGAAGTCAGTCAACTTACCGTTGTATTGACTACGGATAGAAACAAATAACTTTGGTCGTTTGTTTGTTGATCTACACTTGCACCAAAAATGGATAGGGTCCCAATTGTATTATATAGACATTAGGTTGCGAAAGACACCTCATTTATCTGCTTTTATTTTTTGGTGGTGATTTTTGGTGACGGTATTATTGATGGAGTTTTTGTTAGCTTCACGCAATATGAATTATTATTAACATCACAAAAAGCCGTTACCCTTGTTTTGATATTTCATTTTTGTAGTTACAGTCTGCATTTCCTGTGCTGTGTTCAAACCATTAATCATACATAATTTTATGATTACTTTTATTTAGCAAGTTTATATTTAACATGTGTAATACCTGTATCCCTTAACCACAGTAGTAAGTCGAAGTATTGTATTTCGCATGCAGTGTCTGTAGCAGATGTCCCATAATTACTATGACTTTGTGGGTTCGTAGAATTAAAAAGTCCAATTTGTAGGAATTCTAAATGTTCCTTAATTGCGTAGAAATACACTCACAGTATCAGGTTACAGCAGAATTACGTCACATACACAATCACGATTTAGCAATGTTCATGACCACACAAACAGCGTTCTCAATTTTGTGAGTGAAAAATATCCTACAGGAAAAAGCTGCGTGCAAGATGGGTGCCGCGAGGGCTTACAGTCGACCAACAGCACACCTGGAGGAATACTTCTACCGAGTGTCTGTAAATGTTCAATAGAAACCCTCAAGACTTCTTGCACCGATTTGTGACCGTGGATAAAACTTGGATTTATCGTTATACACCACAGTCAAAACAGCAGTCAAAACAATGGACAAACGCTGTTGACAGTGTACCAAAGAAGGCATGGACCATTCTGACAGCTGTAATGTAATGGACCCAGTTATTCTCAAGCAACAATCTTCATAGTCTACTTGGAAAAAGGCAGAATCATAATTGGAGCATATTATTCTTCATTGATGGATCGTTGGCAACATGAGTTGACTGAAAATATACCGAGATTGAAACGCATGAAAGTGATTTTTCACCAGGATAATGCACCATCCCACACATCAGCAGTCGCAATGGCGAATGTGCACAAGGTGTGCTTTGATTTTTTTTTCGTCCTCCAACATTGCCATATCGGACGGTGAATTAAATTGGTGAAATGATGCTCAAATGTGTCCAGGGTCCATGGAGCTTAGAGTTACCTGACACTCGTCTTTAAGGATAAGGTAAAACCCTGGGCAAAAACCTTATAAATCTCCCTGACCGAGATTCAAACTCGGGACCTCCTGAATGTGAGGAAAGTAGCTGTAACTGAGAGTCTTTTGAAGGAAACTCTTTATTCTCAACGTGAAATAGCTAAGAAATTGTGTATTAATCAAGCTTTAACATTCGGTGAGACGTTGACTTCACAAAGGGATGGAAAATGCGGGAGGAAAAGAAAGCTATCACCAAGGATGCAAAGAAAACTTGTGCAGGTAGCAAAACAAAATTGAAGCGCAACGAGCATTGACCTCAGTAATCAACTAAAGCAGTACGGTACAGAAATATCAGCCTCAGTAGATTATGTGAAGCAGGTTTACTAGCACGCTGGCCTCGTAAAAAGGCTAAACTGACACCTGCAATGGTAAAAAAACGTTTAGAATGGACCAAAGAGATGCAGAAACATCCAGTGGAACTTTGGAGAAAGGTAAGTGATATGAAAATTGTATATAGCATAAAATTAAAATATGTACATGTAAATTTTATGGAAATTAAGTAAACAGCCTAAACATTGTTTCTCTCATTGCTGGTTTTGTTACACTATCTTTGAGCAATTTTAAAACTGTTTAATATTAATAGAGGTTTTTATTGTTTCAGGTAATTTTCTCAGATGAATACATGTTTGTAGTATTTGAAGAGAGCAGCCAATATGTGAGAAGGACAGATAAAGAAGCATTTTCCCCTCAGTGTGTCGATCAAAGAGTTAAGTACCCAACAGCAAAAACGTATGTCTGTCCACAGACCTGGAGATTATACATAGTTGTGGATCTATGGAGCAGAAACAGTATAAAAGTGTATTAGAAACAAGACTATTTCCGCAAAGAAAAGAATGGCTTCGAAACGGTGATTTTGTGTTCATGCATGACAGTGCTCCCTGCCACAGAGCAAAATCTGTAACCCAGTTCCTCAAAGAAAACAGCGTAAAAGCACTACCATGGCCGGTGAATAACTCTGATTTAAATCCAATAGAAAATCTGTGGGCTAATGTTAAACAGAGACTCAAAAAAATTGAAAATAATAACAAAAGTTCAGCTTATTGAAGGCCTGATAGGCATTTGGCACAGAGATGAAGAGATAAAGGAAATGTGCTCCGCCCTTGTAGAGAGCATGCCTAAACGCATCAAAATGGTAATAAAGGATAAAGGAATGCATACAAAATACTAAGAGTTGAGAAAAGTATTTTGTAATATTATTTCTGTTAAATAAATATAAAATAAACGGTATATGTTAAAAATTTCACCATTGAGTCTAATAATTTGCACACGTCTGTATCTTGATTTTCACCGGAAAAAGAATTGTGGGAAAGAATTGTAAAGTTTTCGGAATTGCCCTTGAAAGCAGTTATAGAAACTTTAGCCGAAGTTAATATTGACAGAGAGAGATGTAGAAAGTCCCCGAAATCAGGATAGCAGTTCCTAGAATTTGGACCTCATCAAAGGCTTGTGCACTCGATACATGATGAAACCGTTCTATTTGCTTCAAGTTCGCCCCCAAACGTCACAAGTGCCTAATTAGGATATTGGGTAGAAACGCTAAGGATACTATAATCAATTCAAGACACGCCATCGTGCGGTTCCGGTTATAATTAGTCACGATATAAGCTATGACGTAGGTATAATCTGGCTTTGGCAGACACACAAGGTTGCCCTGTGTAATTACGACTAAGTTACCGCTCCAGGTATCGACCGAACCCTCGAGGCTCGCAAGGGGTAGAGGGAGTAAGTCATATATGTGATTGAATCCCACGGGAGAAGGGAAAGCGCTGGGCAACGGTTTTCCCCAGGCGGTCTGGTAAATGTTTGGAATGGCTAGGTTTCGTTGTTTTCCCTGGCGTTTCGCCCTCTATCGGAGATGTTAGACCGGCTCTCTAATATGCCTCATATACATACTGTCCAATTACGGTTTTAGCCTAAAGTTAATATCAAACTGCCTCCATTTATTACGACTTTGACCTAATGCTTCAGGACAACAGCTATGAACACTGTCAACAGCTAGTGACATTATTGATTTGCAAACGTTTCCTTGGTAAGTTAATTCCAGTATCCATGTCTTTATAGATAAACTAGGGTTGCAACTCACATCTCACTTTTTAACACACCCTCCCTGAGGGCTCACAGGCTTCTCCCAACGTTTTTCAATTATTACTCCGACTTCCTGGAAGAGCAGTAGCGCATATTTACAAACCATTTCGTCTCGGGTTCATAATTTGATGAAGAATTTAAGCAACTCTCCGTTTCATATAACCTTGCCCCGCAGACATGCATCACTCTGCCTGCAACTACCTACCCGCTCACTCGAATTGGCTAATGCGCTCGCGACATAGGCCATAAGCGGTGTCATCCCGTCACATTTAAACCTACAGTACACGTCATAACAATTGCCAATAAGATAGATAAAATCATACAAATAAGGAAATGAAGGCATGCAAAAATAATGAAGTTTATAATGAAACTCAACTGAACTTAGCCTTCGGCTATTTCCACTGGGATTTTTTACACCAACACACATACCTTGCAAAAATGCTTGTCTTTCAGTCTTAAAACTTGTGTCACGCCATACTTGCCGTGTGTCCTTCATTCACCCAAGCCTCGTCAAGGTAGTATATTTTGCGATTTGTATCCCAGTACAGTGTGCTTGTCCTTAAATAACGTCTTCGCCACACAGCAATATCACCTCTGTCTCTTAGCACATTTTTCTTGCCCCTTTCTTCATTCACAAACTCCAGCTGTATAAGCAACCTATATAGACTAGATCTGCTGAAATTTGGTAAATCTGCATTCTCATTTACAGCAGACAAAATTTTATCTATGTTAGTCGTTCCCAGGTGACCGCAAAGTGAGATTTTTGGTGGACAACACGGCGCTGGGGCGGGTTTTCCCCGGGATCTCCGGTTTCCCCCGCCATCTCATTCCACCGGTGCTCCATCTTCATCTCATGTATCATCAGTGTCATCGCTTGCGGTGCCGTATATAGTAAAAGCGGGCGTTAAACACTACACATTTCACATTTCAGTTCTATGTTAGGGTGTTCGTTTCTAAAGAGACAGCTATGCACACGTTGACGTACAGCACTTTTCACGAATCACATTCTCTGAACACTCGCTTGTTTACTCCTGCTTTTGCCGGAAATGATAAGTTTTCCTGTTGTCTCAATTTCCGTTGTGATATTCCTACGGACCTAACACTCACAGCTGTAAGTTCAGATTGCATCTCACTCTTTCACTCACAAAGATGGATTCTTCTCTGTGAGTGCATTAAACACATGCACCGCAATTTTTCTCGCCGCTTTGTAAAGGTTTTTCCTTTCGATGCTTCAACGAAAAACTGGCGGTAGACTCTGCCATTACACATATACGTACACGCGCAATAAACGATCAATAAAATAATTTATCTCTCACACTCGGCACAACACACCTTCGAATGGCGATATATGACTAATCCAGTTCAAAACAAGGTCAATGATAAAAGCCATATAAACATGTCACCACTACCGCTAAAGCCCCTGCTATCGTGTCATCTGAATAGCGGGCTAAAGCAAAGGATCCTCCTCTTTACTTCGTTTAAAAATTAAAATGCATTTCATATAAATTAACACTGTTGAGTAATATACGAAAATATAAATTTGACATTTCTCTTCTAACATATAAAGATATACCAGCATGTTAAATAACGAACTAACTTTTACCGCACAAGTCTATACTACAACAGCAGCCAATGAGAGGTGATTAGGTCACGTGACCGTTAAGAGATACGGGGAAAGCTTATGATAGATAAGGCAAGTTTTATCAGTGACCTCGCATACGTCAACCTAAATGGTTTAATATTAGTGCTGTAGATACAACAAAATTTAATCGAATAACCGTGTTACTTTAATCAATTAATCTGTCGATTAATCGATATCTTAAAAAATTAGGCGTAAGGATTATATAAAGTTCTTTAATACTCTGTATATTTAATTATTTATGAAACCTTTAAGCACTTACATTCAAAATTTGTGTCTGCTTTAAGTGCACATGCTTTATGTGTGTATTGAATTAGATCAATTTACCTGAATAACATAGTGGTTCAACTATGAAGCCTGGGACTTAAGTACTTACAGCATAGTAAGTCACCACAAAAGGTGCCTGTCTCATTGCATATGAGAACACCTTTTGGTCTACAGGGAAATAATGGGTCTTATCTACCTCAACTACTTGGCTCTTACTTGGCCCAAAGCATACCCAATTTCAATTAATTTTTTCCTTGCTTTTAAACTCATTAACTTCATTGCTTGAATTTCTTTTGGTAGGCGTGCCCATTATTTTGTACCTACCTTCTCCCTAAGCAATCTACTTTCTTCACATTCTAAAACCAAATGTCATTGTTTATCCCTATGGTGACACAAGTCAGCTGGAGAATTTAATATCATGTCGGCAGGTTGGCCATAGTAGCTCAGATGGTTACAGCAAACGCACGGAGAGCGGCAGATCGGTGTTTCAAATCCCGGCTATGACACTGAATTCTTCAGTCTGGCTCTACTCATTCAGACCTTATCCTACACACGGCTAGTGTAGAAGAAATGATTATTTCTGTAAATAACTCAGTTTAGAATGATGCTCTTTTGGTGATAAAAAAATAGTAAACTAAAACTTTACAAGTGTGTTTGTAAGCAGCACTCAGTCCTTTGTTATTACAAAATTCTTGTGTTCTCCGTATAGGTCGGCTTTAATTATCTTAAAGCAAAGTAACTACTACAAAATTTATACATTGAGCATGCTCCAGCTTATCTAACATCGAACTGGTGACACAGAGTAAGTCCTTTTGATTAGGCAATCAATTTATACTTTTAGTGGCTGATTAAAGTTGTAAATCCTTTTAAACAAACAATTGCAACTATTACACCCGAACATATGAACCACTCTAATGAACTATACACAACATTATTATGTGTTTCAAATGGGAAGGTGTTTCTCCTTGAGCACTACTAGGTGAGCAACCAATCGCAGTCCTGCGGTGTTGTTGTATTGTATTCCCGCTAATTGGTGTGTGAGGAGCGCCAACCTAATCAATCTGTATGAAATACTATTCCCGCTAAGACAAAAATACAGATTTTGACAAAACTGACCGTGTGGAACGTAGAGAAGGTATCTAACATAACCATGAAAACCCCATATTTTTAGATCAAATAGTTTTTATAATAAAAATAAATAAACCACTATTACCTGTATTATAGCATTAAATCACGACGTAAGCACTGTATGAATATCATTATTGGTTGCCATGTATGCGTGTACGTATATTTGCAATTACTCAGAACTGAAACGTAAATGTTTGACAATGACGTAAAAAAAGAATTGCTTTGAATAATCCAATTCCAGCGAGAGGAAACAATAAATTTCCTGCTGCCCTGGTAGAACGTGTCTGGTCACATTATATCTTTGTTTATGAATGGTTCGTAATCTCTATTTACTATAGAGAGTTCAAAGTGGTTGGTGTGTATGTATGTACGTATACTTTTCATTACTCAGAACTGAAATTTAAACTCTTGATATGACGTGATAAAAGAATTACTGTGAATAAGTCAATGTATTAAATTCGAGAAATAACAAACCCTTCATTTCCTGTTAGCCTGTGGAATGCTGAATGCTAATGTTTATGAATGAATGCTGGATAAGAAGTGGTTATTTACCCTGGAGAGTTCACATCAATATCATTCAGTTGCTCTTTAAACAAGAGTAGAGTAAGAGATAAATAGTGCAACGGCTTCTTGCCCTTGAATTTAGTAGCGAGTCACAAACGCAGCTATTGCGAAGTTAGGCTTGAAGTATTATTTTTAAGGTGTTCACGTTCTTCTAAAGATTTTTTGGAAACAGAAAGTAAAAATGAGTTTTTGCAAAGAGTACTTCTGTTTAAAAACACTGGAAAAGTGTATCAGCTGGATCACCTTGCAATTGAAACGGTACACGAGGTAATTCGCCTCCCACCTTACCACTGCCAATATAATCCAATTGAGTTCGTGTGGGCTCAAATAAAAAGGGGGTTGCAAACAGAAATAATACTTTTAAAATGACGGACGTTATACGACTTTTTTTTGTGGAGCAGCTGATGTTATCTAATTGAGAAGTGTGTAGTGTTTAACGCCCGCTTTTACTACATTACGGCAACGCAGGCGATGGCACTAATGATACATGAGATGAAGATGGAGCACCAGTGGAATGAGATGGCGGGGGAAACCAGAGAACCCGGAGAAAACCCGCCCCAGTGCCGTGTTTTCCATCACAAATCTCACTTTGCGGTCGCCTGGGATCGAACGCGGGCCGCCTTTGTGAGAGCCAAGCGGTCTAGCCACTGAGCCACGGCGCGGCCATCGAATTGAGAGAAGGTTATTTCCAGCAAGATGGAGTAACGTGCCATACATCTAATGACACCATGGAACTTGTAACCAGTTTCTTTGATACGACTGTAGACACTGAAGTTTATATGGGTATCTTCAAGACATTTGTGGAGCAGCTGTATGTTATCGAATTGAGGGAAAGTTATTTCCAGCAAGATGGAGCAACGTGCCATACATCTAATGACACCATGGAACTTGTAACCAGTTTCTTTGATACGACTGTAGACACTAAAGTTTATATGGGTATCTTCAAGACATTTGTGGAGCAGCTGTATGTTATCGAATTGAGGGAAAGTTATTTCCAGCAAGATGGAAAAACGTGCCATACATCTAATGACACCATGGAACTTGTAACCAGTTTCTTTGATACGACTGTAGACACTGAAGTTTATATGGGTATCTTCAAGACATTTGTGGAGCAGCTGGATGATATCGAATTGAGAGAAGGATTTTTCCAGCAAGATGGAGCAACGTGCCATACATCTAATGACACCATGGAACCTGTAACCAGTTTCTTTGATACGACTGTAGATACTGAAATTTTTATAGGAATCTTCAAGACATTTGTGGAGCAGCTGGATGATATCGAATTGAGAGAAGGTTATTTCCAGCAAGCTGGAGCAACGTGCCAGGCATCTAATGACACCATGGAACTTGTAACCAGTTTCTTTGTAACGACTGTAGACACTGAAGTTTATATGGGTATCTTCAAGACATTTGTAGAGCAGCTGGATGTAATCGAATTGAGAGAAGGTTATTTCCAGCAAGATGGAGTAACGTGCAATACATCTAATGACACCATGGAACTTGTAACCAGTTTCTTTGATACGACTGTAGACACTGAAGTTTATATGGGTATCTTCAAGACGTTTGTGGAGCAGCTGTATGTTATCGAATTGAGGGAAAGTTATTTCCAGCAAGATGGAGCAACGTGCCAGACATCTAATGACACCATGGAACTTGTAACCAGTTTCTTTGATACGACTGTAGACACTAAAGTTTATATGGGTATCTTCAAGACATTTGTGGAGCAGCTGTATGTTATCGAATTGAGGGAAAGTTATTTCCAGCAAGATGGAACAACGTGCCATACATCTAATGACACCATGGAACTTTTAACCAGTTTCTTTGATACGACTGTAGACACTGAAGTTTATATGGGTATCTTCAAGACATTTGTGGAGCAGCTGGATGATATCGAATTGAGAGAAGGATTTTTCCAGCAAGATGGAGCAACGTGCCATACATCTAATGACACCATGGAACCTGTAACCAGTTTCTTTGATACGACTGTAGATACTGAAATTTTTATAGGAATCTTCAAGACATTTGTGGAGCAGCTGGATGATATCGAATTGAGAGAAGGTTATTTCCAGCAAGCTGGAGCAACGTGCCAGGCATCTAATGACACCATGGAACTTGTAACCAGTTTCTTTGTAACGACTGTAGACACTGAAGTTTATATGGGTATCTTCAAGACATTTGTGGAGCAGCTGTATGTTATCGATTTGAGGGAAAGTTATTTCCAGCAAGATGGAACAACGTGCCATACATCTAATGACACCATGGAACTTGTAACCAGTTTCTTTGATACGACTGTAGACACTAAAGTTTATATGGGTATCTTCAAGACATTTGTGGAGCAGCTGTATGTTATCGAATTGAGGGAAAGTTATTTCCAGCAAGATGGAACAACGTGCCATACATCTAATGACACCATGGAACTTGTAACCAGTTTCTTTGATACGACTGTAGACACTGAAGTTTATATGGGTATCTTCAAGACATTTGTGGAGCAGCTGGATGATATCGAATTGAGAGAAGGATTTTTCCAGCAAGATGGAGCAACGTGCCATACATCTAATGACACCATGGAACCTGTAACCAGTTTCTTTGATACGACTGTAGATACTGAAATTTTTATAGGAATCTTCAAGACATTTGTGGAGCAGCTGGATGATATCGAATTGAGAGAAGGTTATTTCCAGCAAGATGGAGTAACGTGCCATACATCTAATGACACCATGGAACTTGTAACCAGTTTCTTTGATACGACTGTAGACACTGAAGTTTATATGGGTATCTTCAAGACATTTGTGGAGCAGCTGTATGTTATCGAATTGAGGGAAAGCTATTTCCAGCAAGATGGAGCAACGTGCCAGACATCTAATGACACCATGGAACTTGTAACCAGTTTCTTTGATACGACTGTAGACACTGAAGTTTATATGGGTATCTTCAAGACATTTGTGGAGTAGCTGGATGATATCGAATTGAGAGAAGGATTTTTCCAGCAAGATGGAGCAACGTGCCATACATCTAATGACACCATGGAACCTGTAACCAGTTTCTTTGATACGACTGTAGACACTGAACTTTATATGGGTATCTTCAAGACATTTGTGGAGCAGCTGGATGATATCGAATTGGGAGAAGGATTTTTCCAGCAAGATGGAGCAACGTGCCATACATCTAATGACACCATGGAACCTGTAACCAGTTTCTTTGATACGACTGTAGATACTGAAATTTTTATAGGAATCTTCAAGACATTTGTGGAGCAGCTGGATGATATCGAATTGAGAGAAGGTTATTTCCAGCAAGCTGGAGCAACGTGCCAGGCATCTAATGACACCATGGAACTTGTAACCAGTTTCTTTGTAACGACTGTAGACACTGAAGTTTATATGGGTATCTTCAAGACATTTGTAGAGCAGCTGTATGTTATCGAATTGAGGGAAAGTTATTTAAAACAAGATGGAGCAACGTGCCATACATCTAATGACACGATGGAACCTGTAACCAGTTTCTTTGATACGACTGTCGACACTGAAGTTTATATGGGTATGTTCAGGACATTTGTGGAGCAGCTGATGTTATCGAATTGAGAGAAGGTTATTTCCAGCAAGATGGAGCAACGTGCCACATATTTAATGACACCATGGAACTTGTAACCTGTTTCTTTGATACGACTGTAGACACTGAAGTTTATATGGGAATCTTCAAGACATTTGTGGAGCAGCTGGATGATATCGAATTGAGAGAAGGTTATTTCCAGCAAGATAGAGCAACGTGCCATACATCTAATGACACCATGAATCTTGTAACCAGTTCGAACTAAAGTAAGTAATTTGGCGAGGATACTCTAAGTAAAACTTGAGAGAATATGATGAGACGGGTACTAACATGTATAGATGCTGGTGGAGGACACTTCCAACATTTTCTCTGAGTTGTAAATAGTGTAATGTAATCTCCCAAATGTGTACTATATTCCCCCAAAGTTGCACATGTGTCCTACTATTGATTCAAAGGTTATGGCCTACTGAAATGGTGCAGGTTTATATGGATCGCAGTGTATTACCCGGACGCCCAACACTACGCTGGAAGAATCAGTAGGCTCTTGAAGAGAATGGAAAGGGTCACAGGATCCAAACCTTGATTATGATGATGATCTTTTTTTTTTTTTTTTGTAATTTACTCAAATGAGTGCGAGGTCCATGGAGCTTAGAGATACCCGACATTCGTCTTTCAGGATAAGGGAAAACCCCGGAAAAGACCTTATCCAGGTAACTCACCCTGTCCGAGATTCGAACTCGGGACCTCTTGAACGTGAGGCAAATGCTACCACCACGCTACCAAGGCGGGCTGATGATGATATTACAAGTGTGTCGGTGTTGAAGCACCTGCAAAAACCTTGCATGTTTTGGGGGCTTGTACATGTCACACTGTGACCTGTTATAGTGCACTCTGATAATAACGAGGTTAAGGAGTATGCTGTAAGTCCTTTCAACAAAGAAGGCTGAGAGGTGATAACCTCATCATAGTCAACAAAAGCCTTCAACATTTCCTCTCCCTAATGACACCATAAATCGCTTACAGAAATTCAGCCACGAAGGAAGAAGACTTCGGAGATGCTGCCATGTCTTTAAAAATACATTAATGCTATCTAGGTCGACATTTTCACTTCCATGACAGATAAGTGCTAGAAGAGTAGACGTCGGCGTTATTCTCCCAGGTGCTTTAAGAAATCCCAGAGGAGGGTTCAATAAGCGATCTCTGAAATGTCAGGTCGCGCCTTTGCTACACAATTACGGTATGTCACACTTTCCTTCTAAACGGGTCTAGATGTCGCTCGAGGATCGCCATATAAATTCGACCTGTAATTAAGACAGACTAAACAGAGTAAGTCAGAAGGTAACGAACTAACTTCTTCAAGAAGTTAAGTTATAAGATACATATTAGAAAATAAACTTTGAAAATTACAATATAGTATCTAAAGAGCTTTCTAAAGATATATTTGCATTATAATATAGCATTGAAAAGAATTAAATTCCAGCTTCACTGCCAATTTTGTGAGCCATAAATTCATTGATTCTCTCTTCCCCTCATATCTTCCTTTAAAGGCTTTCTCTATTAATGTTGTTTCTATTTAAAGCTTATAAATAACGAACATGCATGAAATGTTCGTAAATATTCTTTATGAAAGTTTTCGAGGGGTATATACAATATTGTCGCAAGGCATTGTTACGGTGGGCCTGGCCGACAGGCGCGAAAGAAACAGATAGTACAGCTTGAAGATAAGATTGCCGTAAGAGATAAAAACACAGCGCCAATCGTAAAAAACTCGTATAAACTCAGAAAGGTATAGTAAAACACTAATGCCCGATTTCACCAACAGATGTTAAAATCGATTTTAACAAATGTAACGTAACAATTGTCACCGCGCTAGAACTAATGTTAAATTCTTTGCATTTCACCAACCTGTTTTCTTAAAATGTTAACAAACCTGTGTTAACGCCAAGAAACTTGTAAATATCACAGCTATAGAAGGCTATGGATGATTTTCTGAACGTAATCCGATGCGCTTTTATTCTCATTTTCGTCTGAACAAATGGCGGATGAACAAAATCATAATTAAAGCCTTGAGACAAATTTCTCATCGACGGAGAAAGAATTGTTAATTGAAATGGTGACGAAGTGTAAAGATATCGTTGAAAATAAGAGGACGGATGCAGTGAATGTAAAAGAGAAAGATGTCGCGTGAAAAATATTGAAGAAGAATTTAATTCAAATGCATGTGTCACTACTACAAGCACCAAACAACTTGTCAGTATTACGTAAATTTAAAACGAGTTGCGAATAACAAGTGCCTTAAACGTATCAAGACGGGAGGTGAACAACGTATTATCCATATAATTCAGTGAATTATAAAATCGCAAGTTTATTAATACTTGAAGCTAAGGCGAGATAGTCATATTCCTTTCGATGCATGTTCTAACTCAGTATTACGTGAATTTAAAACGAGGAGCGAAGAAGGACGAGTGACTTGAACGTTTCAGGAAGGGAGGTGGACAATGTATTATCCACATAATTCAGTGAATTATAAAATCGCAAGGTTATTGATACTTGAAGCAAAGGCGAGATCGCCATATTCCTTTCGATGCATGTTATAACCTCTCTTGTACTTCCCCAGTAACCTTCATTGAAACATGTTTTGACTGTCTATACCTCCGTGAAACAATTTTCTTCGGATAGTTCCTCAAAATCAGTTCTCATCATAGGCCGTACCGTATTATAAATGCCATTTAGACGGTCTTAAATTAAGCAAATCGACATCAACCGCTGAGTTCATGCTCACCATCTTGACTACTTATAATTGTTAAGGACTCTACATTAGAAATTCGGCTTGTTAGTTTAACATGAGATTTAACACGAGTGTTACGCTAACACTTGGTGAAATGCAATTTTTGTTTTAACTATTGCTAAACTCATGTTAAGTCTTAACATTTTTGGTGAAATCGGGCATAAGAAAGTTACGGCGCACCATACAAAATAAGCATCCGGGAAAACTTAGCACTACGGATGTATTTGGATGAGAGGTGTTTGACCATCCACCATATAGCTCTGATTTGACACTGAGCGTTTACCACCTCTTCTCACCGTTGAGAAATTGGCTCGGTAAGCAACGTTTTGATACTGCCGCCAAACTGCGTGCTGGTGTATACCAGTGGTTGAAATCACAGGTGGCAGATTTCTGCAGAGAACGTACTGAAAAACTTCTGCCACATTAAATTTTTCAATTTCAATGGCAATTATGTAGAAAGGTAGATTAAGAGTGTACCTTTCAAATGTGTAAAATAAACTTTAAGTTCTTCAAATTGTTAATTGTTTATTTCAAAGCGTCTGTTACTTTCTGGACAGCACTCGTATTAAGTGATAGTTAACTGAACAAGTCATAAAATCTTAACTTGAAAATTTGAAGTATAACTTTGCCGCCTCTCTTTCAATAAAAATCATATGATGTGAGACGGTTACCATGCCAGTCATTATCTCTTACTTATTACGGCTAACTGGAACTTCCTGAATGACATTTAATGACTTGCAGTTGTTTTGTTCTGGCAGAAACTGTTGAATATATCCAAATATAAATTTAATATGGGGCAGATGTTCAAATATTATGTAAGAATGTCATTCCAGTAATGTTATTATTTATAGCGGTTTAAAAAATAGTTATCTGTTTTTATATGCATTTACCATACATTATAAACGATTTTCTTGTCATGTAATAGCGATTTCTGTGTAATTAATTTTTCTGTGTGCCAATACCAGTTATTTTTTCCAAACACAGCGTAGTAATTGGAATTATACTCATTCGGATCACATCAGCCATTTGCCTGGCAATATGACAGAGAGATAGCGCCGTGATAACGTCTGCGGGAGGTCATGGATTCCAGGTCACTTGACTTAGTGTTTTCGTGCATATGTATGTAGTGTTTAACGTCCGCTTTTACTATATACGGCACCGCAGGTGGCGATACTGATGATACATGAATGAAAATGGAGCATTCGTTAAGAAAGCCGGGGAACATGATGCAGATGGCGGGGATAGCTTGAGATCCTGGACAACACCCGCTCCGACGCCCTGTTATCCACCACAAATCACACTTTGCGGTCGCCTGGGATCAAATTCGGGCCGCTTTGTTGAGAGAGTCGAGTGGTCTAACCACTCAGCTTGGGTTTTTCGTTTTTTTCCATTGTCCTTAGATGACGGAACAATGGCGCGAATGATTGTACGAGGTCTGTTGAATAAGGAATGATTGCAATTTTTTTTTGACAACGTGTCTTTACTCATCCTCATAATTTTGATGGTTCTTATTAAAATTGTCTGCCCTGAACGCGATGCACTTGTCCCAGCGTTTCTGCCAGTCTTCAAAGACATGCCGGAAAACATTTTTGGACATATCCTTCAAAATCGCGTCCACGGCCTTCACCACTGCTTCTGATGATGGATAATGCCTCCTACGAAGGCGTTTCTTCAAGTTAGGGAATAGAAACAAGTCACATTGAGCTAAATCCGGGCTTTAAGGAGGATGATGGATGCACTTCACGTTGATTTTTGCAAGATATTCAGCAACAACATTGGCAATATACGGCCGCGCATTATCGTGGTGCAGCACCCAGACTGCTGCATGGAAATGTTGTCTTTTGCGTCTGATATGGACTTGCTATGTTTTCAGGACATCCCTGTAATACTGTCCAGTTACTGATGTGTGTGATGGTACAACATGCTGATAAACCATTCCATGAATAGCAAAGAATGAGATGACCATAACTTACCCAGCAGAAGCAACCACATTTGCTTTTTTTGGGGGTTGGTGATGGAGATTTCCACACCGAGATTTGCTGTTTGCTCTCAGGATCAAAATGATGTAGCAAAGTTTCATTAGCAGTGATTACATTTGAAAGAAACTCCGGTTCTTCCTCTAACATGAACTTTAACTGCATGTTACCTCCATTGCAGTGGTAGGCGATACCGAACATGTCTGAACTTGTCTGGTTCTCACAGGCGGGAACCGGGAGTACCAACAATGAAACTACTACGGCGTGGTTGTTTCACATTAAGCTAACAGAATATAATAAGTTTGAATTTTAGTGCGGAAAATTATGTCCATAATATTGTAAGGTTGTTCTTTATGCTGATTGTAGGAATACTTGTAGACACCTGACCGGGAGTGTTGGTGGCCACACAGCAAATCTAGCATAGCGATGTGCTTCTCTCTTTACGAACTCCTATGCGTCTCTGTACCTTTATGGCCTACGACCCGGCAACCTCCTGCGGTTGTATCATTTCGTCCCTTTCTCCCGGATATATTAGCTGCAACAGATCTGTTTAAAATTACAGTGCTCCAGATGTCTTTCTCCAATGTCTATCAGTTACCGTTCTGTGACTGCTTTTCTCGGCAAATGGTTGACGTCGCAAACCTCTACTCTGCAGCGGTGGCCGGTGTCGAACCTCATGCTGCTGGTGGCTGCGTGGCGATCCCTGATGCCAAGGTGAATCTCCAATTTACGTTAGAGACTTTCACACTGCCTCGTGCTCCAAGCATAGGTTCCAGCACGACAGCACAGCTCCCGTTTGGAAGGAGATTTCCACACTGAGCTTTGCTGTTTGCTCTCAGGATCAAAATGATGTAGCCAAGTTTCATCAGCAGTGATTACGTTTGAAAGAAAATTCGGATCTTCCTCTAACATCAACTTTAACTGCATGTTACCTCCATTGTAGCGGTAGGTGATACTGAACATGTCTGAACTTGCCTGCTTCTCACAGGAGTGAACAAGGAGTGCCAACAATGAAAACTATGGCGTATTTGTTTCTCATTAGGTTAACAGAATATCATATGGTTGAATTTTATTGCGAAAAACCATGACCGTAAAAATATTACGATCATTCTTTATTGAACAGCCCTCGGAGCATAGCACTTATAAGGAAATGCCATGAAGCTGTTTGACGTATATGTAGTAGATATATTCCTGGTTAAGAACGTTACTTAGTTGGGCAGTGTAAATCTTAGGTAATCCATTTTTCAAACCTTACAGCTTTGCTTTATTGCTCCACTTTTCAAAGAAACTCCTATTTATTATAAACGTCATTCACTGTAGATACAACATTCTATACATCTGCTTGACATTTAAAACCCAGAGATTCATTGAAATTGGTACGAATGAAAAGCTCCCAAAATGAGGACCAAGCTACATTGAAAGACATGCTGGTGGAGTGGCTGGAGATCGATTGCACTTCGGGAAATAGCGGTACACGACTCTGGCAAGTTGCTGGGTATGACCGTTGATAGGGGGACTGCATCTGTAAATGACACCAAATTACCGCCTACGTCTTCCTACGTGAATCCGTTCAGGGAACGGGAATCAATCAGCCCAAATGGGAAATGCCCAGCGCTATGTTCTATAGCGATCAATTACCAGATACGCGGCTATAATCGACAAGCATCAGTGGCATTCAACACGTAATGGGGCACCTCTAGGGTATTCCAACCACGTAAAACGCATCAACTCTGCTTTTGTATTAAGAAAAACGGACGTAATATCTCTGTATTGGCCAGAATTTCATTACATGTGTATTGTGACGTTATAAACCCTATAACAAAAGTATAACGTAGGGTATACCTGTTCCATTGGTACCATTCAGGAACAGATAACAGGTTTTGAACCATTTCAAAAAACATACAATTCGAAACATTTATGACCACAGTTTTATTTTCTAAACACCAAGTTGTAAATTCACGAAAATAGTGCATAAGTTCTATTACGCACACTATATAGGAAAATGAAGAAATATAACTTGTTAATACCAAAGAATGGCCTTTCAAGAATGCAAGATTAAAAAATCTCAAAAATAAGCATAAACAAGTCGAAAGTTATAGTCTTCAAAAAGGGAGTTAAACTAAAAAAAGATGAAAAGTGGGTCTTAAATGGCAAAAGGGTAGAAGTGGTCAATGAATTTGAATACTTAGAAGTAAGGTTGAACAACAATGGAAACTGGGAAGCAGATAGGATAACAATTGCAGCAAAAGGAAGGGCGGCAATGAATGGAATAAGAATATGCAAGTATAAACTAGAAATGACAACCAAGTGGTTAGAAAGATTGTACGAAGCACTAGTTGAATCCAAAATGTTGTATCCAGTGGAGATCTGGGGGGGGGGCACAGAGCTAAACAAAACGGTGGACCAAAACTACAGAAGGTTTTGTAAAGAGCTACTAGGCTTACTAAGATCAGCAAATAGGGAAGTAGCTTTAGTAGAATTTAGGAAAGACAAGAAGAAATGGAATAATAATGGAAATAATAATAAAATTTTGGTATAGGTGTTTGGCCAAAGAGGAAGGGGAAATTATGAAGCTATGCTTGACACAGTAAAAAAGATTAGAGAACTCACATAGTTGGTGGGCAGAGATAGGACGAATTATAGCAAAAATAGGAATGGGAGATATATGGAGATTAGAGGAAAAGAATAAAAGCAATGTGGGTAACTTAGTAAAATACAGAATAGAAGATATAGAAAGACAGGAAATATGGGGAAGTCTAGAAAATATGGAATCATTACAATTTTACAAGCAAATAAAAAGAAATTGGGGACCAGAAGAACATGTAGATTACTGTAATAGGCAAGAGAGAAAAAGGGTTAGCTTGGATGAGAACAGGAATAATATTTTTAAGAGGGATAAGAGGCAGGGAAAAGGGAATTTGTGAATTATGTGGTGGAAAAGAAAGCATAGAACACTATGTAACAGAATGTGGGGAGGTTGCAATATGGGGAAACAAGTTTTGGGAAGAAAAATGGGAGAAAGTAGAGAAGAGGATAGTAACTATAAAAATGTTAACGGACAGGGAGGAAAAGAAGGTAAGAATTATTGGTGAGTTCTTGCAGAAAGTAAAAGAAAAATGGGCAAGAAATGTAACGAATATAAGAAAGGAAGATGAGGGGAAGAAAGAGACTAATTAGGTAATCAAGGAGGTCTGGCAGAGCAGAAGACCAATGTGTCATGTAAGCCAAGGTAGCAACAAGGTAAAGACAAATAAATGTAGCCTAAAGTTGTAAATTGTAAAACTTTGGAATATGCACAATACATATAACACACCAAATATAATCACCTAGATATTAAATTTCCAAACTATTGTGATAACTACGCTACGCTAGGAATCTGGATGCTGGATCTGGACAGAGGAACACTGTTGAATGACATGGTATATATAGAGGAATCATGGACTATAGAAGGACTAATGGCATAATCATGACTGAGATAGACTGAAAATGTTTAATATCTTAAGGAATTTCATATCTATATACTTTTTCTGGTCTAAAAGGAAATGGAAGCTTAGATGCCGTAAAACAGTCAACAGAGGTATAAGTCCAAAAGCCTAAGGAAAATGGAACCAGTTATTCGGTTATAAGACCCGTAACAGGCTGGCCCGTAGCTCAGTCGGTAGAGCACCTGCCTACCGTGCTAGGGGTCCCGTGTTCGATTCCCGGCGGTGGGGGTGGGGATTTTTCTCCGACCAAGATAATTTGCCATCTTCCCCAGAGTCTGCAAGTATAAATGAGAGTGCGAAAGTGTGATTGATCTAATGATTAAAATCTAAAGTATCTAAACCCAACCTTTACGTGTTAACAGCATCGCGAATAGACGATAGGTTCCAAAAGGAGAACGGCCGCCGATATGACTATTGCAAATAAACAAAAAATGGATTTTAAATCAAAAAGATCATAAAAGCTAAAAATTATTTCAATGCAAGTAGTAACATCCTCTTCAATTAAATAGATACTTTAAATTACATATTTTCACTTTACTGAAATATAAGAAAATGTCATTATCATACTTCTCTAAAACTGGAAACGCGCGATGCAGTTTTATAAACCTCAGTTGTTTCACCAAATGTATCATCAGAGAAATTTATTTCTGCTATAGATTTTACATTTTTCTGTCATTTTTTGTTTACTCATATTAATTGTGGTAATTTTCAAATAAATAGTTCTAAAGCCAGAAAAGTTTGGAAATTCAGTTTTAGCATTATATAACTGTAGCAGAAACAAAGGTGCTTCGATAAAGAACAACTGTGTATGTGGGAAGCCAATTTGCCATCTAACATTATTGCTCTTGTGTGAATAATGTATAACTGTGCACATCAATTACGACGCCACTGCATGCGTGAACATGTAAACATATACCCAAACCTCGACCTATACACTCCACCTATAATCCCGCCGGAACCTCTGGTGACGTCATAAATGAAAGTCCAATGCTGTGGGCAATTATGACCTTTAAGAAGTAGCTGTTTGTAATATTAGGAAAGTTTTGTATCACGCTGCCCTTTTTCCAGGAACAGAATAAGCTGTACATAGTTGGTCTGAAAAGTTTCCGAACTAATAAAGATACAAGACACTTCTTTTCAGATATTTTAAACATAGTTTCACTGTAACTCTACACACTTCTACTGGCGATGCTCCCATCTCTGTAACCCGTCCAAACAGCACTCGGCATTTTTCAACATAGTCTCCTTGTAACTCTACACACTTATCCCAGCGATGCTCCCATCTCTGTAACCCGTCCAAATAGTACTCGGCATTTTTCAACATAGTCTCCTTGTAACTCTATACACTTCTCCCAGCGATGCTCCCATCTCTTTAACCCGTCCAAATAGTACTCGGCATTTTTCAACATAGTCTCCTTGTAACTCTACACACTTATCCCAGCGATGCTCCCATCTCTTTAACCCGTCCAAAAAGTACTCGGCATTTTTCAACATAGTCTCCTTGTAACTCTACACACTTATCCCAGCGATGCTCCCATCTCTGTAACCCGTCCAAATAGTACTCGGCGTTTTTCAACATAGTCTCCTTGTAACCCTACACACTTCTCCCAGCGATGCTCCCATCTCCGTAACCCGTCCAAATAGCATTCGGCGATTTCCAACATAGTCTCCTTGTAACTCTACACATTTCTCCCAGCGATGCTCCCATCTCCGTAACCCGTCCAAATAGTACTCGGCGTTTTTCAACATAGTCTCCTTGTAACCCTACACACTTCTCCCAGCGATGCTCCCATCTCCGTAACCCGTCCAAATAGCACTCGGCGATTTTCAACATAGTCTCCTTGTAACTCTACACACTTATCCCAGCGATGCTCTCATCTCTGTAACCCGTCCAAATAGTACTCGGCGTTTTTCAACATAGTCTCCTTGTAACCCTACACACTTCTCCCAGCGATGCTCTCATCTCCGTTACCCGTCCAAACAGCACTCGGCGATTTTCAACATAGTCTCCTTGTAACACTACACATTTCTCCCAGCGATGCTCCCATCTCCGTAACCCGTCCAAATAGTACTCGGCGTTTTCCAACATAGTCTCCTTGTAAGCCTACACACTTCTCCCAGCAATACTCCCATCTCCGTAACCCGTCCAAATAGCACTCGGCGTTTTTCAACATAGTCTCCTTGTAACTCAACACATTTCTCCCAGCGATGCTCCCATCTCCGGAACCCGTCCAAATAGCACTCGGCGTTTTTCAACATAGTCTCCTTGTAACTCTACACACTTCTCCCAGCGATGCTCCCATCTCTGTAACCCGTCCAAATAGTACTCGGTGTTTTTCAACATAGTCTCCTTGTAACTCTACACACTTCTCCCAGCGATGTTCCCATCTCTGTAACCCGTCCAAATAGTACTCGGCATTTTTCAACAGTCTCCTTGTAACTCTACACACTTCTCCCAGCGATGTTCCCATCTCTGTAACTCGTCCAAATACTACTCGGCGTTTTTCAACATAGTCTGCTTGTAACTCTACACACTTCTCCCAGCGATGTTCCCATCTCTGTAACCCGTCCAAATAGTACTCGGCATTTTTCAACATAGTCTCCTTGTAACTCTACACACTTCTCCCAGCGATGTTCCCATCTCTGTAACCCGTCCAAACAGTACTCGGCATTTTTCAACATAGTCTCCTTGTAGCTCTACACACTTCTCCCAGCGATGCTCCCATCTCTGTAACCCGTCCAAATAGTACTCGGCATTTTTCAACATAGTCTCCGTGTAACTCTACACACTTCTCCCAGCGATGCTCCCATCTCTGTAACCCATCCAAATAGTACTCGGCATTTTTCAACATAGTCTCCTTGTAACTCTACACACTTATCCCAGCGATGCTCCCATCTCTTTAACCCGTCCAAAAAGTACTCGGCATTTTTCAACATAGTCTCCTTGTAACTCTACACACTTATCCCAGCGATGCTCCCATCTCTGTAACCCGTCCAAATAGTACTCGGCGTTTTTCAACATAGTCTCCTTGTAACCCTACACACTTCTCCCAGCGATGCTCCCATCTCCGTAACCCGTCCAAATAGCATTCGGCGATTTCCAACATAGTCTCCTTGTAACTCTACACATTTCTCCCAGCGATGCTCCCATCTCCGTAACCCGTCCAAATAGTAGTCGGCGTTTTTCAACATAGTCTCCTTGTAACCCTACACACTTCTCCCAGCGATGCTCCCATCTCCGTAACCCGTCCAAATAGCACTCGGCGATTTTCAACATAGTCTCCTTGTAACTCTACACACTTATCCCAGCGATGCTCTCATCTCTGTAACCCGTCCAAATAGTACTCGGCGTTTTTCAACATAGTCTCCTTGTAACCCTACACACTTCTCCCAGCGATGCTCTCATCTCCGTTACCCGTCCAAACAGCACTCGGCGATTTTCAACATAGTCTCCTTGTAACTCTACACATTTCTCCCAGCGATGCTCCCATCTCCGTAACCCGTCCAAATAGTACTCGGCGTTTTCCAACATAGTCTCCTTGTAAGCCTACACACTTCTCCCAGCAATACTCCCATCTCCGTAACCCGTCCAAATAGCACTCGGCGTTTTTCAACATAGTCTCCTTGTAACTCTACACATTTCTCCCAGCGATGCTCCCATCTCCGGAACCCGTCCAAATAGCACTCGGCGTTTTTCAACATAGTCTCCTTGTAACTCTACACACTTCTCCCAGCGATGCTCCCATCTCTGTAACCCGTCCAAATAGTACTCGGTGTTTTTCAACATAGTCTCCTTGTAACTCTACACACTTCTCCCAGCGATGTTCCCATCTCTGTAACCCGTCCAAATAGTACTCGGCATTTTTCAACAGTCTCCTTGTAACTCTACACACTTCTCCCAGCGATGTTCCCATCTCTGTAACTCGTCCAAATACTACTCGGCGTTTTTCAACATAGTCTGCTTGTAACTCTACACACTTCTCCCAGCGATGTTCCCATCTCTGTAACCCGTCCAAATAGTACTCGGCATTTTTCAACATAGTCTCCTTGTAACTCTACACACTTCTCCCAGCGATGTTCCCATCTCTGTAACCCGTCCAAACAGTACTCGGCATTTTTCAACATAGTCTCCTTGTAGCTCTACACACTTCTCCCAGCGATGCTCCCATCTCTGTAACCCGTCCAAATAGTACTCGGCATTTTTCAACATAGTCTCCGTGTAACTCTACACACTTCTCCCAGCGATGCTCCCATCTCTGTAACCCATCCAAATAGTACTCGGCATTTTTCAACATAGTCTCCTTGTAACTCTACACACTTCTCCCAGCGATGCTCCAATCTCTGTAACCCGTCCAAACAGTACTCGGCATTTTTCAACATAGTCTCCTTGTAACTCTACACACTTCTCCCAGCGATGCTCCCATCTCTGTAACCCGTCCAAATAGTACTCGGCGTTTTTCAACATAGTCTCCGTGTAACTCTACACACTTCTCCCAGCGATGCTCCCATCTCCGTAACCCGTCCAAATAGTACTCGGCATTTTTCAACATAGTCTCCTTGTAACTCTACACACTTCTCCCAGAGATGCTCCCATCTCTGTAACCCGTCCAAATAGTATTCGGCATTTTTCAACATAGTGTCCTTGTAACTCTACACACTTCTCCCAGCGATGCTCCCATCTCTGTAACCCGTCCAAATAGTACTCGGCGTTTTTCAGTATAGTCTCCGTGTAACTCTACACACTTCTCTCAGCAAGGCTCCCATATCTGTAACCCGTCCAAGTAGTAATCGGTGTTTTTCAACATCGTCTCCTTGTAACTCTACACACTTCTCCCAGCGATGCTCCCATCTCTGTAACGCGTCCAAATAGTACTCGGCGTTTTTCAACATTGTCTCCTTGTAACTCTACACACTTCTCCCAGCGATGCTCCCATCTCTGTAACACATCCATATAGTACTCGGCATTTTTCAACATAGTCTCTTTGTAACTCTACACACTTCTCCCAGCGATGTTCCCATCTCTGTAACCCGTCCAAATAGTACTCGGCATTTTTCAACATAGTCTCCTTGTAACTCTACACACTTCTCCCAGCGATGTTCCCATCTCTGTAACTCGTCCAAATACTACTCGGCGTTTTTCAGCATAGTCTGCTTGTAACTATACACACTTCTCCCAGCGATGTTCCCATCTCTGTAACCCGTCCAAATAGTACTCGGCATTTTTCAACATAGTCTCCTTGTAACTCTACACACTTCTCCCAGCGATGTTCCCATCTCTGTAACCCGTCCAAACAGTACTCGGCATTTTTCAACATAGTCTCCTTGTAGCTCTACACACTTCTCCCAGCGATGCTCCCATCTCTGTAACCCGTCCAAATAGTACTCGGCGTTTTTCAACATAGTCTCCGTGTAACTCTACACACTTCTCCCAGCGATGCTCCCATCTCTGTAACCCGTCCAAATAGTACTCGGCATTTTTCAACATAGTCTCCTTGTAACTCTACACACTTCTCCCAGCGATGCTCCAATCTCTGTAACCCGTCCAAACAGTACTCGGCATTTTTCAACATAGTCTCCTTGTAACTCTACACACTTCTCCCAGCGATGCTCCCATCTCTGTAACCCGTCCAAATAGTACTCGGCGTTTTTCAACATAGTCTCCGTGTAACTCTACACACTTCTCCCAGCGATGCTCCCATCTCTGTAACCCGTCCAAATAGTACTCGGCGTTTTTCAGTATAGTCTCCGTGTAACTCTACACACTTCTCCCAGCAAGGCTCCCATATCTGTAACCCGTCCAAGTAGTAATCGGTGTTTTTCAACATCGTCTCCTTGTAACTCTACACACTTCTCCCAGCGATGCTCCCATCTCTGTAACCCGTCCAAATAGTACTCGGCGTTTTTCAACATTGTCTCCTTGTAACTCTACATACTTCTTTCAGCAAATTTCTCATCTCTGTAACCCGTCCAAATAGTACTCGGTGATTTTCAACATAGTCTCCTTGTAACTCTACACACTTCTCCAAGCAATGCTCCTGTCTCTGTAACCCGTCCAAATAGTACTCGGTGTTTTTCCACATAGTCTCCTTTTAACTCTTCACACTTCTCCCAGCGATGTTCTCATCTCTGTAACCCGTCCAAATAGTACTCGGCGTTCTTCAACACAGTCTCCCTGTAACTCTATACACTTCTCCCAGCAGTGCTTCTGTCTCTGTAACCCGTCCAAATAGTACTCGCGTTTTTGTCTCCAAAATAATTGTTCACGAAAATAATAGCCTCTTCATTTGAAGAAAATCTCTGTCCTGCGAGCGCAATTTGCAGATGAGGGAACAAAAAAATTCGGTTGTGCCTAGAACTTGAGAGTAAGGTGGATGTTCAAGCAGTTCAAACCGTAATTCGTCGATTTTCGACATTGCAACCGCTGAAATGTGAAACGGTGCGTTGTCTTGGTGAAACAGGCTTTCTCTTTTCTGCAAATGTGGCCGCTTTTCCGCAAGTTTTGCCTTCAGCTTGTCAAGTAATGATGTGGAGTATGCTCTTGTAATGGGTTTTCCTTTTTGAAGATAATCGATTAAAATAACTCCATGACTATCCCCCCTAAAAGCAGATGCCGTCACTTTTGCAGCCGAATGAACAGCTTTTGCTTCTGTTAGAGACGGTTCCCTCTTTAAATTCCACTGTGTGGACGGTATTTTTATTTGGGGCGTAAAATGGTGTATCAAAGTTTCATCTTCCGTAATTAATCGGCACCAAACCTCGGATTTGTTGCGCCTAAACTGCGCCTAAAGAGTGTTGGAAATGTTCATTCGAATAATATTTTGGTTCAACGTGAGCAAACGCGGCATCCAACACGCGGACAGCGTCATGTCTAAATGTTGATTTAATATGTGACAAACACGTTTTTTGACATGTTTCTAGCCACTACTATCTCGCTCACTTTTATTCGGTGGTTATCTAGCACCATTTGGTAAACTCAGGAATTTTTTTCGTCTGTAGTTGCAGTTTATGGACGTCCCGAACGTTCATTGCCTCCCAGGTTCTTGTGGCCACGTTTAAATTCAGCTGCCCAAAATTTCACTATGGTAAATGCTGGTGCAGAGTCCCTATACACAAGATACAACAAATCTATGATTTGCCTAGGCGAATTTTCTTTCAAAAACAAATATTTAATGATACCTCGATACTCGATTTTGTACATTTTCATAAAAACACTCACATCAATTCACTCAAACGACTGTTAAATAACAACTGAGTGTCCAAAACGGCTGAAACTTTGGTGAGTAACTGCCAACAGATGAATAATGAAATTCACTAGCATTTATTTACGAGTGCTGCCATCTATGTTGAGGTTGGAAACTTTTCAGACCACCCTCGTAAATTTGAGATGTTTCTTTAATTCCTCCATTCGTGGTTGTCGCTTCTACGGCTCGTGTTTACTTTATGATTTACAATATTACTGATTACGTTCGGACAAAACTTCCACATTTGTAAGTCTGTCCTTTAAATCCATCATTCAAAGAGTTGGAGTCTTTGCATATGATTTTGTTGCGCATAAAGAACTGAGATTCTAATATTTGTGGACGTATAAGAGTAATCAAATATGTATATACTTTATAATAGCGAATGTGTTGAAAGAACTACAAAAATGTTAGTCCTATTGTAACTAACGAAATAGGAGGGATGTTCAATAAAGAATGATCATAACCTCTTTACGGTCATAACTTTCGCACTAAAATTCAATCTTATTATATTATATTAGTTTAATGTGAAACAAACACGCCGTAGTAGTTTCATTGTTGGTACTCCTGGTACCCGCCTGTGAGAACCAGACAAGTTCAGACATGTTCAGTATTGCCTACCGCTGTAATGGATGTAACATGCATTTAAATTTGATGTTAGAGGAAGATCCGGAGTTTGCTTCAAACGTAATCGCTGCCGATGAAACTTGGCTACATCATTTTGATCCTGAGACCAAACAGCTCAGTGTGGAAATCTCCATCATCACCAACCCCCCAAAAACAAAAAGTGGTTGCTTCTGATTGGGAGAGCTATGGTCATCTCATTCCTTGATACTCATGGCATGGTTTATCAGCATGTTGTACCTGCACACACATCAGTAACTGGACAATACTACAGGGATGTCCTGAAAACATTGCATGTCCAGATCAAGCTCAATAGACTACATTTCCATGAAGCAGTCTGGATGCAGCACTTCGATAATGCACAGTTGCATATTGCCAATGTTCTGAACATCTTGCAAAAAGCAGCGTGAAGTGCATACCTCACCCTCCCTATAGTCCGGATTTAGCCCCATGTGACTTTAGTATATTCCTTGACTTGAAGAAAGGCTTTTGTAGGAGGCATTATCCATCATCAGAAGCAGTGGTGAAGGCTGCGGAGGCGATTTTGAAGGATCTCTCAAAGAATAGTTTCCAGCATATCCGTGAAGACTGACAAACACTGAGACGAGTGCGTCGCATTCAGAGGAGACTATTGTTGTGGGCCAGGATTGTAAGAGAGGTGAAAGACATACAAACCTAATCTGCAACTAGGGGTGTAGCTACTGAAAGGGTAGAGCGAAAGAAACATCTAAGTCAAACTGAACTGAATAACTATATTTCAGAGATGCCTAGTATTTCTACAGGGCACTCCCTGGTTCTGGATGAGATCAGGGGTGCTTTGGTAACATTCAAATACATAATATCATAATGCAAACTTTACCTTTGGCGATGTGTTGTTTGTATGCCTTGAACCTTGTGTGACTGTCAAAAGGTGTACGATCTGGTACGCTCTGCTGGCGATCTTATTCGTGGTGGCACTTTAAAAATAAACTCTTGTTGATCTTTCCAGAGACCATCAGCAAGTCCCTGGTCAAATCTCCGTGAAGTCCCTCCCCTCGGGGGCTAACTCAACGATTTCCACGCTAACTGTTAATTTGCACCATATTTTGCAATCATTGTTTACATCATTTTGCACCATATTGTGCAATCATTGTTTACATCATTGAGAACATGTTCAAACCTGTTACTGACCAACTAAGCATTATTTCCCTTGATCAGCAGGATGTGTGATTCATTGTTTAACACATGGAGAACAAGTTGAGGCCTGTTACAGGCCACCTGTGAATTATTTCCCTAAGCCAGCAGGGTGTATGATTCATCAGTCCAAAGTACATGTTTTGCCAGTCAGCAGAATTTACACTTAATCATACAATTTTTACATACAGCTGTGCCCAGACTCAAGGCATCGAAAATAAATGATTACAGAAAGTTCCAAATCTTACTCAGCATATACACGCAACACTATTTTTAAGAACGACCATCAAAATTATAAGGATAAGTAAAGGTACGTTGTCAAAATAAAAATTGTGATCATTCTTTATTGAACAGCCCTCGTATATTACATTAAGAGCAGTTGGCACTAAGGTTTACTGGAGCAAGATCCTTTATCTGTAGGTATATTTGTCATGTTCTGCCAAAATGTTTCTTTATTTATTGAAATTAAGTTTACCAAACTGTGTTCTCAAAATGAACTGAAAGAAGAAGATTCTATGTAGCTACTTAGTTATTTTCAAGGATATTAACGTTGTTTATTAAATTTGAACACCTATCAGGGAATTTATTTGCTTTTCCTTTGTTGCGAAGCCTTAAAGACGTATTTCAAGCGTACTTCTGGAAACGGGGACCAGAATTTAGTAACAAACTTTCAAAACAAATTTGAAAGGGCAAGCTGCTTCTTTGGTAAGTTCACAATGGCTGTTTAACAATAGCCTCACTGTTTTGAGAGTGAATTTTATTGTGAAAGGGAGAAAGGAAATGCTTCAGTGATTTTCAGGCACATCGAATTGTTCAAAAACCCTACAGTGATTTAGTTTCATCTTGATTGTATTCATGTTCTGTTTTGTTATCATTCGTTGACTTGCCATTCTACAAATGCAGTGAAACACAGCGCTTCACTTCAATCTACAGTTTGAGGATTGTGTATATAATTACTGTTAGAATAAGTGGTTATTCTTGGTTTACACACTTATTTATAAAATAATGTTACATGTGTTATAAAAAACAGGTTTACCGTACACGGAAATGTGCCATTGCAGCAATACCACGCGACTTCCGTGCAGGAAGAGGTTTTACCCACTCAGGGGCGGCTTCTCAATGGGGTAGCATGTTTGCGCTACAACCAAAATGCTGGGTCTCCCTTTAATGCAAGGGCATGTGCCATTTGGCGTTCAGTTCGACCTTGTCTAGTGCAGTGGCCCTCAGCGTGCTGTATTGTTTGCAGGTGCCAAGTAGTTCATTCTCAGCTGCAAACCACTGATATACAATGGGGAGGTATAGGGCAGGATGAACCTAGGGCGTGCCGAGGCAAGTAGGGGGGAAGGGCGGGGCTTATGGCTGCATAAGGTTGGTTAACCTAGCAGCCAGAGAATAGTGAATGCCAAGCCTTCTCCTTCTGTTTTCAGCGCCACCTATTATTCTCAAATTAAATGTTCGCATCGGTGAAATATTACCACAGATTACTATTACCTACCAGAGCATAGCCACATGTTTTGTGCCGTGTTTTGTTAGCTGTGTCGTGCTTTGAGTAGTGAATAAGAGTGATTTATTTAAATACAAGTATATTGTGTTATATAAGGAGAAACAATGAATTCCATAAAGGGTCTATTAGCACATCCTTTTTAAAAATGAGGCTAGAAGAAAAAACCGAAGATAAGCGACTTAGAAGTCCCACGCCAAATATAAACATCACATAGGTAGTCAAAACGAAAACAAAATATTTGAACAGGAAGTTTAACAACAATGTATATGAGAAATATAATTTGATATGTGGTTGTAATATTAAAAATAGCCTGTTTTCCTTTCCTTACGTTCTCTTCGGCGGTGAAGATCCGTGGACAAAACATGGCGTGAATGCTTTGCAGCATCTTCATGATCGCGCTAAAAACACGTAACTTAAAAACTGCACATGAAAAACACAGTTTTGCTATGCTTGGCAATGTAAATATAGCAAAGCAGATGAAATGTGTAGTGTTTAACGCCCGCTTTTACTACATACGGCACCGCAGGCGATGGCACTGATGATACATGAGATGAAGATGGAGTACCGGTGGAATGAGATGGCGGGGGAAACCGGAGATCCCGGAGAAATCCACCACAAATCTCACTTTGCAAAGCAGATGGACAGTGCATATCGGAGAACAATTAAAGAACACAGCCAGAAAGTTGGCTCAAAATAGATATGTTTTAAACATTACTGTTAACTGCACTGGGTTTTGTGGAACCTTTGAGTTAGCTCTACGGGGAAACAATGATTCAGCTACGTCAAGCAATCCTGGTATTTTTCCAGAACTGATAAACTTCAGTGCAGAGCTAGATTGTGTTCTGAAAAACCTATCTGGAGAATGCTACAGTGTTTAAGGGGACCTCCAAGACAATCCAGAACGAAATCTTGCAATTTACACTTGAAGTGTGCCATAAAGAGATATCAAGTCCATTTTTAGCTGCATAAATAGAAGAGTGTTATGCTCTAGAGTGTTTCTGAAATACGCATGTTGTGTAATACGCTGTGAATTACCGTTAACTTGTGTATACAGCACTCTATAATGGTAGGCTTAAACAACCGTTTACACTCCATTTTTAAGTAAATATTTGTTTATATTACTTTCACATGATTGATGTATAAGAACACTAAAAATTCTTCCTGCAACCAGGTGGATTTCTACTTTCATTTGTTCTACTAGTAGGTAAGCAAAGTGATAGGGGATTCGCCCCTACCCAACGGAGCAAAAAGGATACTACGGGGGTAAAATTTCCAACATTTTGTCTCAGGATATTTGATTCTTAAGATATTTGATTCTCTAAATACAAATAAACTTGTGTATAGCAGAGGGTATGAAATGTTGCATAAAATTGCTCACTTTGAAGCGCAGCTGATTGTATCGTTAATGCTCAGTGCGAGATGCTTCGTTGCTGGAGCACAATTTCTAATCACTGAATAGGTAGGGTAAATTGGCTTCTCCCAATGGCCAAACTGTCGAAGGGTAACATTACAGGCTGCCTTTACTACAAGTTTTATTAATTGTCATATCTTAAAATGAAATGCAGTCATTGCTGCCACATTCAGGTCCCTGTAGGTGAGGAAATCCTTCACCTTCAGCTGCTGTGGTGCGAGCGCTGCGGAACCAAAACACTCGTGGTACAGATGTATTTTTTAATCTTGAGAAGTGCAGAGCGATGCGCAGTGCTACCTTGACGAGTCCATCTCAGAACGGTTGCAACTGGAGGGGAGGGCAGGTCAGTTGCGTACCAGTTGCGAGCAACTAAACACGTGCAGAGCTACTCGGTAACACTACAACTTGTTTCAAAATGTGCTTGTCTCCTGGTTCCAAGAGAGCATTTATAAATGACGCCTCCTCGCAGCACATTAGGAAATAAATTGCTAATGAATTAGAGCCGACTGAAAAATTCAATGCCATGGCCGGGATTTGAACCACGGATCTACTGGTTTCCGTCCCATATACCAGAGTAATGTATTTAAAAGGATTAATTCTTTAAGGATTAATTCATCAATATAAATTTACATTAATAAATTGCTACATTTAAAAACACGATAAGTAATAACCAATATCCATAGATTTATAAAAAACTAACAATGGTCTGGGTCAGCTATAAATATCTGTGGAAGAGTATCTGAGGCAAGAGTTGTGTCTGAAAGCAGTTCAGGAGAGTTATTAAGGAAAGAAAAGCCATTGGTGCTAGTGCAACAACGTCCTTCTCTATGCCCAGTAAATAAAGATTAAAAACATGCACAAAATCTAATTTGGATGTTTTAATTCAGAAGTAGTTAGGCGAACTATGAATAATTTTTAAAACACAGAAAAACAAAGACTAACTTTGAAGAAAGTGCTTATGAAGCTAACAATTCTACTGACTTCCAAGGCAGTGTCTGAACATTAAGAAGAGTTCTTTTGGATCTAGGTGTATTTGGAAAAAGGAACACTAAGCGTGACAGACAAATTTTAATCGAACATCGCACCATACGTGCAAAAAGGCTTAAGTATTTACGAAATATTCGGAGATATCGAAGTGAAGTTTATATAGTTTATATGGATGAAACTTATATAAATACAGCACATACTGGACCATATGCCTGAAGTGAAATACGTTACAGGGACTCTGCAGCGATATTGAAAGGCCGACAGTTGTTTATCATGCCTGCTGGAGGAGAACAGGGTTTTGTTCCAAATGCCTATGTACTATTAGGATCCAACAAAAGCGTGGAGATTACTACCATAGTAAGAATTACAACTTAGTTTATAAAAGCTGCAAAAACTGGCTTCGAGAATGAAATTTGTTTTCAGACACCTTATGTACCGCCCTCCCCTCTCGTAATCTTACGCGTGTGATGCATTGTGGCGATAGGTGCACTATCCCCACTACAGTTGCTACTCATCCCTACCGCGCAGGATTCCTGTCAAGATAAAATAATACATCTCTACCTCTGACGTTACTAGAACCTCGGACCGAACATTCGAACCCCTCCCGCATGGAAGTTGTTCGGATTTGGTTGGACTCGAGGGGGCAGTGTATTCCCAATACCCGCGGGAGATCGGGTTCGTTCGGCCGCCCGGAGGGGGCAGAGGGTTGCCTAAGAAGTTCCGGATACTAGCCTGCAGAGATAGTAGAAGGTGTGCTAGATCACCAGGCTGGCCCAGCGAGGTTTTCGGTAGTCTTCCCTGCGGGGTTGACGCTCACAATTGACGTATCCACTTCCATCCGTCTTGTTGTCGATGGGGGGGGGGGGGGCTTTTTAGACTCAAGGTATTGCCCCATGGAAAACACCCCGGAGTTTTCCATCGCTCCCGGGAGATAGAGACCCGGGCCTGGACTTTCAGGTATACCTCGCAAGTAATGTCACATTCAGGTGCTTAAACATTTTATATTTCATATATTCCGATAGCATTAAAATAGTAGGGCATACTAAACAGCTGCATGTTGAACATCATATTATAGTTTCCAAAGCATAATAAATTGTTTCAAATATGTGGCCCGCAATTATGGATACCCGTTTCGATTCCCATAGCCAACCTAGCTGACTCATAGGATATTTCGGGGGTTTTCCCGAGTAATGTATTTAAACCATACATAATAGTTATGTATAAATAATATACAGACAATATATAAATAATTACATAATAATTAGTTTCGGGCTGGATGGAAGTTTAGGCTTAAATTTCAACCAGAAAACTCTTATGCCCTATTTCACCAACACATGTTAACACTTAACACGAGTTTAGCAACAGTTAAAACAAAAATTGCATTTCACCAACAAGTGTTAGCGTAACACTCGTGCTAAATCTCATGTTAAACTAACACGCCAAATTTCTGATGATAAGTCCTTAACAATTGTAAATAGTCAAGACGGCGAGCATGAACTCATCTGTTGATGTCGATTTGCTATATTTAAGACCGTCTAAATGACATTCGTAATAGAGTACGGCCTATGAGGAGAAATTATTTTGAGGTACTATCGGAAGGAAATTGTTTTACGGAGGTATAGACTGTCGAAACATGTTGCTATGAAGGTTATTGCGGAAGTACAAGAGAGGATAGGACATGCATAGAAAGGAATATGGCGATCTGGCCTTTGCTTGCGATTTTATAATTCACTGAATTATGTGGATAATACACTGTCCACCTCCCGTCTTGAAACGTTCATGTCCTGGTCCTTCTTCGCTCCTCGTTTTAAATTTACGTAATACTGAGTTAGAACATGCATCGAAAGGAATATGCATATCTCGCCTTTGCTTCAAGTATAAATAACTTCGTGATTTTATAATTCACTGAATTATGTGGATAATACATTGTCCACCTGCCGTCTTGAACCTTTTAAGTCACTTGTCCTTCGCACCTCGTTTTAAATTTACGTAATACGTTTCGTTTGTAGTAATGACACATGCATTTGAATTAAGTTTGTTTCCAATTTTTCCCCGTGTGACATCTTTCTCTTTTACATTCCGTCCTATTTTCCACGATATCGTTATACTTCGTCAACAATTCAATTAACAATCCTTTCTCCATTTTTGGGAAATTCGTTTCATGGCTTTTGTTTATGATTTTGTTTATCCACCATTTTTTTAGCTGTGTGCAGACTGGGGTGCAGACGAAAATGAAAACAAAAGCGCATAGTAGTTCGTTCAGAAAATAATACGACTCATCCACAGCCTTCTATAACTGTAATACTTACAAGTTTCTTTGCGTTAGCACGTGTTTGTTTACATTTTCAGAAAACAGGTTGGTGAAATGCAAGAAATTGTTAGCGCTATTACAATTGTTACGTTACATTTGTTAACGTCAATTTTAACATTTGTTGGTGAAACCGGGCCTTAATGTGAAAGACATTGTATAGAGCAAGTAGACTTGTATTATCTGGCACGTGATTTAAAGTTGTCAATAGAAAATATCAGCTACTAGGTTCCGGGCTGTAATAATGGAAATTACTCGCATTTAGTAACAAAGCTACACGGTTTCGAAATGGATATAAGAAATGTAGAATATACGTTTTTAGTGGAAGGGCATATATGTTCCTGAATAGACACCAATGGTCTAATGAGTGACCTAGGAATTGAGTATAATCGAGATTACTGGCGATTGTTTACAGGTGCATCAAAGTTAAGCTTAATGGTTGTGTTACTTCATAATGGTAACAACTGCTCCAGGTTTTATTCTGTAGGTCCTCCCCGTAGGGAAGGCGATCCATTCCCTTCAGCTGCCGTGGTGCGGGCGATGCAGACCCTAGCACTCGCGGTACCTCTGACGTTACTAGAGGAACCTCGGGCCGAAAATTCGAGCCCCTCCCTGATTGGGTGTTGTTCCGATTGGGTTGAACATCAGGGGGCAGTGGTTCCCGATATCCGTGGGAGATCGGGTACGTCTCCGGACGGGGTTGAGGGAAGCCATTAATATTCCCACGTACTAGCCAACATAGCTAGTAGAAGATGTGCTAGATCACCAGGTGGCCCTACCGAAGTCATATTGGTAGTCTTCCCATTTTGGAGTTGGAGCGCGTAAGTGACGTATGCACTTACATCCCGTCCTGAGTGCACAGGACCAGATGGAGGGGCTTGTTAGTCTCTAGGTCTTGCCCTATGGACAGCTCCACGGAGGCGCCGGGTGCCCATTTGGGACAGCTCGGTAACTCCTTGGTCGAAGAAGGCCCGGGTCCTCGGTCCTACGGGTCCAAGACTGATGGTAGTAGAACCTCTAGCACACCATTTTGTAGGTCCTAAAAGATTATGAAAGCAAGGCCAAGGTTGTATGTGTTTTAAAATATTAGTTTTATTGTTGGAAAATATGTAGTGACCTTGAAGTTATTGGTCACCGAGCGGGATGGCTCAGGCGGTTTCGTGGAGTTTGTGCTGCCCTGGCCAATGAGCGGGTGACGAACTGTGATTGGGCCAGCTGGTTTGGGCTATGTTTTTTGTCCGCTATTGTGTTCTCCCGGAAGTTGTGTTCACTGTTTGCCAAGGTGTTCTCCCGGAGGTCCATTGTTTGTCCGGGGTGACTAGGGTTGCTGTCCTGCGCCGTGACGTAGCGGGCTAAGGCAGTATGCCTTGGTCCCTGGCCACGGAAAGCGGCCCGGGTTCGATCCCACCCATGTGGTACGGATTATCGGTCCCGGTTATAGGACCGGTGCCCACTTAGCATCGTGAGAAAAGTGAGGAGCGGCCCTGGTCACGGAAACCAACATTACGGCTGGGGGATGCCGAGATGCTGACCACATCTCCTCCCCGTATCGATTGATTGATCGCCCACCTCTGCCGTGCATAAGTGGGCGTGAGGCCGGCAGTCGGTTTGGTAGGTCTTGGCCCTCTAAGGGCTGTCGCGCCATGGGTTGTTGTTGACTAGGGTTGCTGTAATTGTAGGTGTGCCTGATGGCTGTTCTCCATCACGGCTTAGCTGTAGCCCGCAGTCTCTACTGCCCGTGGACGTTTCCATATAAATAAAATGTATGGACCCTGCCCTCTGTATTGTAGTGACTCCTGGGGACGACTGTCCTGACTCCTCTCGCCTCATCCTTTCTCCCACGGTTGCCCCACTTGGAGGCATAAGGTACATTGCACCAAGACTGGTCGCAGTGCCGAATCCCCTCCGAAGAATAAGTAATTGGTCTGCTGCTCAGACTACGAGGGGATTCTCAAAATGTTTTTCTTTTGTATTTGCGGGATAGCAATGGTAATCAAGAACATGGTGGTACAACACTGGGACAAATGTATAGTGTTTGATATGATATATATGATAGATATGTGTCGATATTCAACTGTTTTTCGCAATTGTGGTAAGGAGTATGTAATAGAATTTTAAGACCGGTATATAGCGTACAGTTCATAAATATTTGATTATTACTGCGCTCTTTCTATTCCTCTTTTTTATTTGTTCCATTTATATACCATCTTTAACATCTAAGAACACTTTAAACTACGGAACAATTGCTGAAAAGCACTGATGCTCACTCACAGTGGTGTTAATCTTTAGGTTTATATTGCTTTGAGTTATTACGCTAAATTTACAGACACATTCGCACCCATTTATACTTTCAGACACTAGTAAGAATGATGAGTAATCCTTAAGAGAAAAGCTCCCGCCCAAAACCGGAAATGCAACCCGGGACAACAGTATTTGAAAGCTATTTATTCAACGATTACAACGAAGGAGATAGAAAAGCTTACGTAAAAATAAAAAATAATGTTTATATCCATTAATAAACGATAGGGCATGTTAAACAAAATTTCCAAAAATTCAACAAATATACCGAATATATAAATATGTATTCTCCTGCATTAATAAATCTGAGGCAATGCCCTTAATGCAGGAAGATTGAACCTGCTAACAGTTCTTCAGTATATCTTGGAGGGCATTTCCCTAGGGAGTGTAACGGTTCCCCTTGCTCATAAACATAAAGTCGCTTAATATATGGCATATCAAAATAATGTTAGGTTAGAATAGATATTTTATACTGATTATTTTGCATCGAAAAGAAATACACAGCTATTACAGAGAAACACATTATAGTAGATAGGGCATATATATAAAATAAGAAGTGTTAGATGGACTAGAAATGTAAATGTACATAGAAACAGAAATACGAGGTCCCCCAAGGTTGAGAACACAGGTCGGTCGGCATTCTTCATAACAAAGTTCACCCTAGAAACAAAGCCTGCGAACCATGTGGCGGTTCGGTCTGCCACCCTGTACTCTCTTTCACGCCAATATGTACATAATCGATACAATAGAGTCGTAGATTATCCGAATTCCTAAACTTTCGCAGCGTACGTGCTTCGAAATGAAAATGAAATGTGTAGTGTTTAACGCTCGCTCTTACTACATACGGCACCGCAGGCGGTGACACTGATGATACATGAGATGAAGATGTCGCACCGGTTAAATGAGATGGCAGGGGAAACCGGAGGTCCCGGAGAAAACCCGCCCCAGCGCCGTGTTGTCCATCACAAATATCACTTTGTGGTCGCCTGGGATCGAACCCGGGCTGCCTTGTTGAGAGTCAAGCGGTCTAACCACTGAGCGACGGCGCGGCCACACATGGTACAAGCAACAGTATTGTATCTCACGGGATAGTAATGTCAAACATCGTTCGTTCAGCCTAACAAATTCGTCTTCCTCTCTTACATATAAAACTTTGGCTTTTGAAGAACTTTGTGAAGGCACTCAGCAAAAATGGTACCGGATTTGTACATTTGCAAAGCAACTTTCCACAGGTAATTTATGCAGAAAAAAAGGAGTTTTTGTTGGACCACAAATACAAAACACTGTGAGGACGGAATGTTTAAAGAAAAGCATTAAAACGGTGTAGTTAGCAGGTTGGCAAACATTTACAAGAGTTGTGTCTGGTTTTCTTGGAAACAAAAGCGGAGAAATCTATTAACCCTCTCAAATTTGTTGAAATACAAGGACATGCTTTGTAGAATGGCTTCAAAATTCATCTCCTCCACTCACATTTATACATTTCTTCCGGAAAATCTAGGTGATGTTAGTGATCAACAAGAGGAATGGTTTCATCAGGGCATTTCCATTATGGAGAAGAGATACTAAGGTCGTAAGGACCTTGTAATGATTGAAGATTGTTGGTTTCTTGTGAGCGAAATTAAACACAAGTACAGGAGGCAATTACTTGCTACCAAGCACTTTAAGCATAGTTGCAAGTCAGGAGTCTCGTCCTGCTTATTCGTAGACGACTTTGCGGTCTACTGTACCTCCCAGCGAACACTGTTTTTGGAGCGCCGTCTACAGCAATGCTTGGACAACCTTTGCGATTGTGGCTTAAGAAACGGTTTTTGGTTCTCAGCTGAGAAAACCATTTGCGTAAACTTCTGACGCCATCGGAGTCGATTACCTCCTACGCTCCGATTGGGTCCTCTTAAACTACCGTTTGCAGATGAGACGAGATTCCTTGGTTTGGTGCTTGATAGTAAGCTCAGCTAGTCCTCGCATATAACACAACTGAAGGCCAGCTGTGACCGTTCCGTAAATATCCTGCAGGTACACAGTGGGAAGTCCTGGTTGCATCATTTACGCCTCAGCACGTCCATCTGTGCTGAAAAAATTAAACGCAGTCAAAAATTGTGGCATACGTATTGCTATTGGGGCTTTTCCCACTAGCCCCGTCATAAGTCTCTATGCCGAATCTGCAGAACCTTCTCTGCAGTGCCGGGTGATATTTTACTACGGAATTATGGCTGTGGTCTACATTGCATGCCGACGCATCCATCGTTTGCTCCATTTTTCAGCACCTCACTAGACGACCGTTATAGGAACACCTCCCGTTTTCCAAAGCCACCTGGTTTTCGCTTTCAGGAGCTTATTACAAGGCTACACCTCCATCTGTCTAAAATGTTCCTTAAGAGCGATAGAGTGTACCCACCCTGTATGCGTGAATTTTCCCACGTGGATCTGGGCATGACACGCTGCTAGAAGTCAATGATGGCTCCCAGTAGTATCCGTACATGTTTTCTAGAATTTTTATCCCGTTTTAACGATCGAGTTTTAATTTATTCTGATGGCTCCAAGAGCCCAGAAGGTGTAAGGTGTGCGTTTATGTGTGGAACCGAACCCTATACATTCGGTTTCCACAGCTGCTCCTCAATTTTTAGTGCTGAAATTTATGCGATCTACCGAGCCATTTTATATGTACGATGACACCAGATAGGCGACTGCGTTATTTTTAGTGTTTCCCTGAGTGCACTTCAAAGCCTTCGGCAGCTGTACAGCTACCGTCCCATTGTACAGCGAACCCAGGAGGCCCTCCACGTTTTAGACACCTCGGGTGTTAGCGTGGTATGTGCATGGGTGCATGGACACGTTTGCTTACCAGGGAATGAATTGGCGGATTCGGCGGCAAAGTCGGCTGTCATTCAGCCAAAGGCCAGCGTACCATTGGTCTCTTCGGAGGACTTCCGTTTTGTAATGCGGAGAGCCGTGTTGTCCTCCTGGCGCGCACAGTGGTCCGCTCTACGCGGAAATAAGCTCCGCTCTGTGAAGGACGACCCAGTGTGTTGGGTAACCTCCTGCCTTCCATACAGTCGAGAAGAAGTGCAATTGGCTCGGTTGCGCATAGGCTACTGTTCTTTTACGCATTTTTATCGTTTTAAGAAGGACCCTGCTTCAGTTTGCCCGTTGTGCGAGGATGCCCTCTCGGTCCGCCATGTCTTCGCCGGTCCCTTCAGCTGCCGGCTAGCTTGCCAGAGGTATTGGCGGACGACCAAAAAGCGGTGGCCAAAGTTTTTAAGTTCTTTTATACTCCCAATATTAGAATTTAGCTTTTAACTTTTTATCCATTTTAACTGTCGAATGTTTTTAAGCATGTTTTAGTTTTGACGCAAGAAATGTGTGTGTTTTATATAGGTTGGATACAACTTGGTTATTTTAATCTAGTCTTGGCATGAGTAGTTTTTTTAGGGGCGCTGATGACCGTGCTGTTGGGTGCCCTAAACCCCAACATTCATATTTTTAAATATGTGGTCCAAATGCTATTTCAGGCATGTAATGCAGCATTCTGAATTAATCTTAATTCACCATCGTATAAAGTGCTACATCATATATCACTAAATCACAGTAATAAATGTAACACTGGATCTTACCTGAAACCGCTTAGGTGAGAACCTAAATGGCTTTATGACTTTTTAAACGGACGTTATAGGAGAGCTCTGTGGCGATTTTCAAAACCAGAACATCTTTGACCTTAACTTTTACCACATTTACTTTAAGGATATTGTCACCCGAACGTTGGAACACACTATAGAACCAGCTGACGGCAGCAGTGGGAGACGGAGGTGCTCGGACACACCCCCTCGTTTGTCTTGTAGCAGTGACGTGGGGTGGCTGGGGACAAAAACCATTACCGTGCCGTCTCTTTCCGCTGCCCTTGATTTCTCGAACTTACGGGATATTTCATCTAATCCAGAACATTCTCGATCGGCCAGCTGACCCTATATAGGCAACACGCCGGGCTGGAGTCAGTCAGTTCTTGGCGTAAGAATGTAGTGCTAGTGTACGACGAGAAGACTATGCGAGTGCATCGGAGGATTGTACGTAATTACGAGTGTAGTGAAATTGAAACGGACGAACTGGTGAATCGTAATTGTGTGCATTACGTAATTCTGTCTAATTGGCAAGAGTTTAACTGTAAGCCGGTGGAAATAAAGAACGTTTTTGAGTGGTGCAATTGGACTTTTCATTTCACGAACCCACAAAGTCACAATATATATGACTGCAATTTAATGAACATTTTCAAAAAAATCAAGTTTTCCTCCTTTTAGTCTATAAAATAGTGTAAGCCTTCCTGAATCCAAAGAATACTTAGATAGCATTCGCAAGTCATTTTTAAAGGCTCTAATCTAGTTTGAATGCCAGTGTTAGATAAGAAATCTAATTCTTTATCCTTGATTTCTCGTTATTGAATAGTTCAGCATTTTTTCATAATTTAACATGCTCCTTGGTTCGCCTTTTGGTGTTAGGCGAACGAAACTTGCTACACTCCATCATAGAGACACAGTGAATGGAAATTGCCCTGGGTGTGATTGTGAGATTCATTTTAAGCACACTTTCTTTATTTTGTACCGTTTCCTGGGATGACTTAAAACGTGGAAGTGTTAAATTACCAGAGATCCGTATAGGATGGTTAAGAAAAGGCACAAAGTATTTTAAAATTAGATGTTTTTAACGATATCTTTATACTCTTATAATTTCAAATATAACAATATACAATTTCTCTTGTCTTCAAATCTTTAGCAACATGTCAATTATCCTTGCCACTGGTTATATATTATTATTTCTTTAACTGCATTGAAGGTCTTTAGGGTTTCTTTTGTTATTTAAAGTGTACTAACTCCACGGAATTTGTCTTAACACAGGGCAAAATTTGGAATAGAAATTTAGAAGGTCTATCCAGAACTTACATAATGAAGCGAAGCCAAACAATGTTGTCCCCAATGTTCCTACGTACGGAGCGACGAAGTGCAGATGCGATGTTCGGTGTCTGAGATCCATGCCAGAAGTCCTCCTTCTTGTACCGGAGCCTCCACAACGAAAAGTCCAGGCCGATCTCCCCGGTGCAGCGTCAAGCAATTGTCCATGCTTTTGGCTCCCTCTACAGGCGAAAGTAACGCTTCCTAGCGCTAAGCAAAGGAACTCTTAAGAGACTAGATGTAACTAGGCAGCATGGCTGGTAGTCTAACGAGCTGGAGATCACCAATATAGCTCTGGAGATGGGAGGAGTAGTAGTTAGCATGAAGTAGATGAGTCTCTGAAGTGATCAGGTGCAATGATCAGGTGCAAGTTCAAAACACAAAAATGTCAAATTTTGGGCAGAAAAGCCATATTCTTAGCTTTAAAAATTTCTGGAGTCTAAATTTATTGAGACAGAGAGAAAGATAGGGCAAATTAAAAAAATGGATGTATTGGGAACGTGTTAAAATATTAGACAAAAATTTAAGTTATTTGGTAGCAATAGGCATTTTTTGTGACTTAACCATAAATAAATAAATTGTACCATGTTTTCCAAACTGCCAAATTCAAATTGATAAAATTTGGACTATTATATTTGTACTTAGTCACATCTGTGGTATAAATCTTAAAAAGCTAGTGTTACAGTTCAGGATTTCAAATTTTCAATCACAGGTATCCTTAGACAATGAGGTAAGAAAAACGTTTTTTTTTTGTGTGTGCGCGCGAGGGGGGGAGGAGTGTTAATTAAAATTTAAATTTGTAACCTGTATAGTCTAAAATCAAAACTATTTTCTTTTCTTCTGGTATCTGTCAATTTTTATATCCTGGGCATGTAATGGAGGGATATTTCGCGCAATTCTAGTGACTTAGATACTTTTAGGGTAATTTACGTCCTCCAACATTAAGTTATATCGGGAGATGAATGGAATGGGTGAAATGATGCTCAAATGGGCCCGGAACCCATAGAGCTTAGAGTTTCCGGACATTCGTCTTTAGGATAGGGGAAAACCCCGGAAAAACCTTATCCAGGTAACTCACCCTGACCGAGATTTGAACGTGAGACAGACATGCTAGCACAACGCCATCGAGGCGGGCTACATAGATACGAGGACTACACTTTCAGGAGGAATTCATGAAGTGAAGGAACTGCAGGAGGCTGTAGGCCACGGCCTTATAGGGCACAGAGACGCGAACACCTTCAGCGTTGCAGTGCTGAGCCGGTATGAAAAGAGCGATGGGTAATTCGTAACCAGGCAGCCTCTAGTGTCTCCGAAGGCACACATTTCCTTGAGCTAGCACAATCCGTCTGTCCGGCATCTCGGTACGCCACAAATCTGAAAGAGTTGGAATGTAATGGAAAAGTGTGAATGTTTAGAAACCACAGCAAGGAAAACTCATGGTCAAGGGATATTGAATCTGTGACCTCCGGAATGTGATTATCGCACCCTGGAGCCAGCTATGTCGCTGACATTTTGTTAAATGAGAAATACCTGTAGAAAGGATAGTACTATTTATTATCTTCCAAAAGAAACTAGTAAAGGAGGTCATGAAAACTGACAACCGTATTCTGTAGAAAATACTGCACTATCATTTGGTTTAAATCGCGTCCCTTGATGTGGGAGTATTCCAATCGATCCACAGCAACTGTGTCACTCCATTTTTCAGCGAATTTGTTACAGCTGCTCCTGTCCTTTCTCACATCCTTTTATCTTGCCATCTATCCTCTTCCAGTCCACTTTTTATAATGGCTTTCATTACCTCTAACTCTGCTTCACTTTGAGTTCCATTTTCCTACCAACTGCGTTTCACCATTCTTCTTAATTGCTACCAATCAGTCTCTCTAGTTTTAGAATTACTCTGCTGTTATTTTCGTGAAGTGTTTCTGTCATATAATCGACGGAGTTTCACTCCTTGAAGCATGTTTTTGATTCACACAGCTGCCAAACAATTGCAGTTCAGAGAAATGGAAGTTACATAGTAGTGGTCGGTTGGTGCTATCTGTAATAATACTATATACGTGGTATGAAGTCGTTAGAAAAGTATTACACAGGATAGCACATATCTTGGACTAAATTGCGTTACCAACGAGCTTAAGGAAGTTTCCTGGAAGCCGCAGATTCATTTCTTAAGTTACTGGGTTGAAATAATAACAGGAGATGCTGTGATATCATTAAGTTACAGCCTGGGCTATTAAATGAAACCTGCTTCAGGTACCAGGTTATCTGCTTATCTGCGAGCAACCAACACAACCGAAATAGCCACACATATTTTCAGGCACGGTAAAGCAGCTTGGCAGAGTTATGGTGAATTTCTGGAGGGGCTGCGGCTGTTCAGCACATTTCCAAATTAATTTAAGAAGGGCCGCATGCCCAAATTAATGTGTAGCAAGGGATTACGCGCTCATATCTGCGAGAGAGAAATGTAATTGCGAAATGGATCCGACGGAGAGTAGAGTAAGAAGGTCGTTCTTTTGCCAGAAACAACTAACAGAACTTCTAACTATAAGAAAAGATTACATAAAGAAGTTTGTTGTTATCAGAAAGAACAGTGATCGACATGATCAAACGACACAAATTTTTACCTTCTCTATAACATATAGTAATGACCGATTTCACAAACAGGAACTAAGATTTAACACAAGTTTAGCAATAGTTAAAGCAAAAAGTGCATTTTACCAACAAGTGTTAGCTTAACACACGTGTTAAATCTCTTGTTAAACTAACAAGCCAAATTTCTGTAATTTTGTTTAAAGTCATATCGGGCGGTGAATGAAAATGGGTGAAATGATGCACAAAATAGTCCGGGGTTCATGGAACTTAAAGCTACCTAACATTCGTCTGTAAGGATAAGAAAAACCCCGGAAAGAGCCGTATCCAGCTACATCTGACCGAGATTCGAACTCGGGACCTCTTGAACGTGAGTCAGACATGCTACCATCTACGCTACCTAGGCGGGAATTTTCTTTTGTTAAGTCCTTAACAATTGTAAATAGTCAAGCTGGCGAGCATGAACTCAGCTGTTGATGTTGATTTGCTATATTTAAGACGTCTAAATGGCATTCATAATAGAGTACGGCCTACCAGGAGAAATGATTTTGAGGAACTATCAGAAGAAAATTTTCTACAGAGGTATGGACTGTCGAAACAAGTTGTTATGAAGGTTACTGCGGAAGTACAAGAGAGGTTAGAACATGCATCGAAAGGAATATGGCGATCTCGCCTTTGCTTCAAGTATTAATAACTTTGCGATTTTATAATTCACTGAATTATGTAGATAATCCATTGACCACATCCCGTCTTGAAACGTTCAAGTCACTTGCCCTTCTTTGCTCCTCGTTTTAAATTTACGTAATACTGAGGAAGTTTTTTGGTGCTTCTCGTAGTGACACATGTATTTGAATTAAATTAGTTTCCAGTATTTTCCCCGTGACATCGTTCTCTTTTATATTCATCGCATCCATCCTCATATTTCCACGATATCCTTACACTTCGCCACCAATTCAATTAACAATTCTTTCTCCATCGATGAGACATATGTCTCACGGCTTTTGTTTACGATTTTTTCACCCGCCATATTATCAGATGTTTGCAGACGAAAATAAAAACAAAAGCATATCGCAGCACGTTCAGAAAATATTATGGCTCATCCATAGCCTTCTATAGCTGTAATATTTACAAGTCTCTTGTCGTTATCACGTGTTAACATTTTCAGAAAAGAAGTTGATCAAATGCAAGAAATTTATCAGCAGTGTTAGCGCTGCTACAATTGTTACGTTACATTTGTTAACATCGATTTTAACATCTGTTAGTGAAATTGGGCATAAGGGAATGAACATTTCACTGAAAACAAATTTTTCGGGACTTCCTGAAATTAAAAAAGGCATTTTTATAAGGAACGGGTGCAAAACTAAAACATGTAACATCCTTAAATACCAAACTAGGAAACTAGGAGGAACATTTTATTTCCGGTAAGGTAAGAGAGGGTGAATCATAACCACATTTTGAACATCTTTTACCGAAGCTCTATTTTGTTACGTAAATATGAAAGCTTTAATTTTAAATCGAAGCCTGAACATTCGAGAATGTGAAATGCTGAGATTTGCGAAAAAGAATTTCCTATATACTTCCGTTTTTGTTTTTATTCCGATCGGAAACTAATCCTAATAATCCACAATTTCAGGAGGAATAAGACAGATATAGCTGACGAATAAGAATTGAAAGAAAATCGGAACAATCAATTCCAGCACATAATGTAATCAATAAATCTATATAGCACATTTACACACTTGTTCGAGGGTGGGTCAAAAAGTAATGCCACCTATTTTTTCCCTTAAACGACTAAGTAATGTGAAAACTTTGAACTTGACGCAGTTTCTCAAACCTTCTTCTTCAATCCCCTGCAGTAGTAATTTCCTAAGTCAACAGGTGGCAGCAGTACATCCTCTTGCAAAATGGCTGACATCCACACTCGTATTAGACAGTGTTCTGTGATTGACTTTTTGACTGCGGAAGGTGAAACGCCAATTCGCATTCACGAAAGGCTAAAACATGTATATGGTGATGCAACGGTGGATGTCAGCACTGTTAGACGATGGATTCGTCCCTGTAACGAAGTTGAAGGGCAAACAACATTGGCAGATGAAAAGCAAAGCGGCAGGCTGGTGACTGCAGTGACTCCATTGCAACATTCAGCAAGTCGATGACATCATTCGTGGTGTTCGCCGGGTAACAACAGGTGTATTGTGTAGCATTTCCTCCCTCAGTAAAGGCAATATGATGACGATTAATCAACAACTGGCTTACTCAAAAGTTTGTTAACGTTGGATACCAAGAATGTTAACCGCCCAATACAAAGAAACAAGGAAAACAATAGCCTCCGAACACTTGCAGCGCTTCAATTTGGAGCTTCTGGAAAAATATTTGCTAGAGACGAAATGTAGGTTCATTTTTTGAACCTGAATCAAAGAGGCAGTCAATGCAATGGCATCACACAGCGTCACCAAAGAAATAAAAAATTCAAAACACAGCGGTCGGCAGGGAAAGTTATGACGACAGTTTCTTCGAATACAGAAGGTGTGCTTATAACTCTCAAAAAGCTGAAAGCACGTCTTCGCCGAGCTCGCCCAACAAAAACCATGGCGGATGTTCTTCTTTTGAATGGCAATGCAAGTCCACACATCAGCCGTTACACCACTGCAGAAATTGAGAAACTGGGATGGCAAGTCTTACCTCACTGACCTGGCACCATCAGACTTCCATCTGTTCGGGCCACTAAAGGAAGCTCATCGTGGTATTCATTTTGAAGATGAGGAGGCTGTGAAATCGTCCGTGCGTCAATGGCTTAGGAAGCAAGACCGTGTGTTTTACCACACTGGAATACATGTCCTAGTTAAAAGGTGGACCAAAACTGTGGAAAAGGACGGAGATTATATTGAATAGTGACAAATTAATCGTCAATGTTGTAGTTTCCAGGCTATGTAAATTGGATTCAATTTTATTGGCAATTAAAAGAGAAAAAAATAGGAGGTATTAATTTTTTACCCACCCTCGTAATAAATAAAAATTTATTGTTTCAATTAATTGTTAGTGATACATAATTTGAAGTGACATTTAATTTGCTGGAGGAGCAATAATGTTATTTCAAATAACAATAACTGCATTCTAGGCTACGTTTGACCTTGTGATTTTACTTGCTACCCTTATTTGAAATTCTCCAGTGGATATAAGAGAGAATTGCTAATGATAGCGTAACCTAAATCAATTTTTTCGGTATAACAATGTCGACGCACACTCAGAAAACGATACATTATGTCAAAATAACTTTCTGCCTATAAGTCTACAGCTGTACTTTGTCTGCGTGTTGTTGCTGTTTTGTTCTAATTTCAGGATTTTAAATATGTAATATACATTTATTTGAAATATATACGTGTGTGTACAGATCCAAAGGTATAATATATGTTCCTTAAAGCTCTGTAAGATATAATCCAACATTACTCTCACTCCGAGCATAATTATAAGATATAACTTTAGAAGTGAACGAGGTTGATGAACACCGAGTAATATGAAGAACGAAAAGGGGAGAAAGCTTTGGAACAGACAAGGACATATAACAAAGATATATAACTTTGTTCGTTAGTAGCTGAATTAACTACTAGCTGTCTCTTGAAACTGAGTGGGAATGAGGTAGATAATAGTGAAAGTTAAGAGACAAGAGTTCTGGAAACTTTGAAGAGTAGATCAGAAGATTCACGTTAATCCTCAAGTAACATTACCTTTCCGTGTAATCTGTTGTTTAAATTATGTTATTATGCTGCATGAATCGATAAATCTTCTTACACCCTTAAGTGCACTGGGAGGTTGATAGGTTTCAAAAAATGCATAGTTTGTTTATAGCGTTAAAAATTATAGAATTCTTCAACTTTAAGATGATATATATTTAACATAGGTTGTCAGCTGATATTAAAGTCATTTAATTCGTCAATTTAAACATGGCGGCGTAATGATACGCCCGCTTCCTGAGAATGGTGCTTAATCTTTGATCGTGATTTCCCAAAACATTCATTTTTCATACTTTAGGTGCATATTTCTCAAAAACTATAAAAGATGTTGACACAAAATTTGTAATGGTTATTTGTCAATGTTCCTTGAACACATTCGACTAACATTTATATTCATGTGATTTATAAAATGGATGAAAACAAATATTCAGTCCTTTAAAATATATTTTTTTACTCAAAACTAACTAATTCTTGATGTGCATAGTATAAAGTATATGTGATGTTCATTCAGCCGATATTATAAAACTGTATATTAGGTTATTTAGGATAAAACTTGGTGCATGTAGCTTAAAATTCCTACAAGTAAAGTGCACCTCAAATATAGGGTGCAATATCTTTTTTTAGGACACACGGTGTGATTTATGCCCCTTTTGCATGGAACTGTGTGAACGTAATTTAAATGTTATGCAGCAGTTAAATTCACACATCCTTATACAGTAATCATACCGAATTTCAATTTCTAATAATGTTTAGTTTTCTATATATTCAAATTTTAATATTGTTAAAAATTAGCCTTGTCTGGATAAAAAATTACCTCCCAGTGCCCTTAAATCAATGGAAGCAGATTTGATTAGTCGGTCTACATGGCTTAAGCTAGTTAAGAAATTGCCTAATGATCCCAAATAAATGAGTTCAAACACATTAAGCGGAGCCAAGCCGGCTTTCTGGGGTGAAATTTCACAACATGGGTTATTGCTAAAAATAATCTTCCCTGATGTTTGTGGAAGCGAATAACCATATTCATTTTCCTGTTTCACAGTTTCAAAAGTCCTAAATACACTCACTTTGAAAAGGCTGCACATTGTGTCGCACCACCTATTAGCCATTTTTAACCCCTTTCTCTCCTTGGTTGTAACCCTATTGAAGTTACATTCCAGAGCACGCACTTATTATGAAAAGAAGTCCTTCTTTTTTCTAATAATATTAATCTGTGCATCTTATTTTAATTCTTCCATACTTTGTTTACATATGTTTGGAATTACTAGTGCTGTTTTCAAGATGGTAAGAAGCAATAATTTTGGTGCAAGAAATAATCATCGTGACCACTTTTAACAGTTTAAGTAATCTTGATTACATAAGAAAAGAGTTACAACCCCTAAAATGGAAAAAGTGTAGTAGCACATGACTTCGTCAAACCTAACCTCAAACATTGGCAATGGATGTGAAGTAAAAATTAGTTTCTTCATTTGAAATGGCAGTGAGAGCAATTTAACTAAGGTGAATAATCATATTAGAGTAACAAGTTTACAATTAGTAGATACAGAAAATTTTACAGTGTAAATTTTGTGGAAATGAAAATTGTTAACATATCAGGGGACACCAAAAACTAAATGGATTATTGGCTACATTTTTTTGTAATTTACGTCAACCAACGTTAAGTCATATCGGACGACGAATGGAATGGGTGAAATGATGCTCAAATGATCACAGGGTCCATTGAGATTAGAGTTACCCGACATTCGTTTTTCAGGATAAGGGAAAACCCAGGAAAAAGCTTTATCCAGGTAACTCACCCTGACCGAGATTCGAAATCGGAACGTCTTGAACGTGACGCAGACACGCTACCACCACGTTACCGAGGCGGGATATTAGCTACAATATCACTCAGTTGCAAATACTGTAATAAAGAATATTCGAGGGGGGACCCAAAAGAAACCGGACTCCGAGGGCGCTGCCACTCGTAGACGTAGTGCAGGGTTCTCACGCTAGATGGTGTTAGTAGAGACCTTCATGAAACAGCTATTCAGACGGCGTCAGTGTAGAGCTAAACGTGCCAGTGTGGTATTGTGTTTCTCTGACTGTTGGCGGGTTATCTCTGCGAAGTCGTTATGACAACTTTCAAAGAACAAAGAGTGTGTGTGAAATTTTGTTTTCTACTTAAAAACTGCAACGGAGACACACCAAATGCTTTAGGAAGTTTTCCAGGAGCACGCTATGAGCCGCACACAGGTTTTCGAGTGGTTTGGGCGCTTTAAATGTGGTGAGATGTGTGTTGAAGACCAAACTAGTTGTGGACGCCCTTTAACATCGCGAAATGAAGAGAGCATTGTGAAGGTCCGCCAAACTATCAACGAGGATCGTCGCCAAACGATCGCCCAAATTTCAGCAGCGACAGGAATCAGTCGGAACTCGTGCCAGCGGATTTTGAGGAAGGATTTGCACATGAGACATATTACTGCTAAATTTGTTCCGTGTCTTCTCACACAGGAGCACAAAACCATCCTCATGAATGTGTGTCAGGACTTCAAAACAGAGATTGCACGTGATCCAAACTTCTTGAACAAAGTCATTATAGGGGATGAGAGTTGGTGATACGAGTGTGACCCAGAAACCAAGCAAGCGTCAAGCCAGTGGAGCACTCCCAACTCTCCCAGACCAAAAAAGCAAGGCAATTGAGGTCAAATGTGAAGACGATGGTCATTGTCTTTTTTGATGTTCGTGGAATTGTTCATCGGGAATTCGTACCCCCTGGCCAGACTGTTAACCTGCAATTTTACTTGCATGCCTTAAGGTGTCTGCGAGAGGATGTGAGGAGGAAATGCCCTGAACTCTGGCGTTAGGTGAGTCGTTTCTGCATCACCACAACGCTCCAGCACACACGGCCTTACGAGTGACCCACTATTTGACATCTCAAAGGTGGTCTGTCGTTCCCCACGCTCCGTGTTCGCCGGACCTAGCCCCGTGCGACTTTTCCTATTTCCACGGATGAAAGAAAACGCTAAAAGTGGAGCGTTACGACGATGTGGAGGCGATAAAAACAGCTTCGCAAAGGGCACTGGACAATATCAAACTTGAAGAGTTCCAAACATGCTTCCAACAGTGGGAAAAGAGACTTGACAAGTGCATCGCAGGTAATGGAGAGTATTTTGAAGGTGACTGAAGTAATTTTGTAAAAAGGTTCATTAATAAATTGTTTATTCCAACCTGTCGGATTTCTTTTGGCCCCCCCCCTCGTACATTTGAAACATCCAGAACTATTGAAAGTGGTGCAGAAGAAAATGTAAGCGTTACTTATGGCTTGAGAAGTATTTGTAAGGGAATTGAGGCAGGTAAGACGTTGGCTGCTGTTCTCAATTTACCAGTCACTCCACCAAGTTTAGAAAACTTATTAATAATGCCTTAGTGCAAGTGACTATGGAGTCAAAGAAGAAAAGGAGTGAAACAAGAAAGAGGGAACTTTATGATAAAAATATGGATCTATAATATTGTCACCCGGGCGTTGGAACACCCTGTGGAAGCAGCTGAGAGCGGAAGACAGGGGAGGTCCGTGTTAGCCACGCCTCCCCCTCGTCCGTCTTATAGTGGTGACAGGGACGGCTGGGGAAAAAAACATGATTGTGCGGTCTGTTTCTGTTCCAACTGTGTTCTGGAAATTACGGGATCTTTCATCATCTGGAACCTTCCTTTGGAAACTGGAGAAGTCGAGAAAGCAGTGACATTCCTATAAAAAGGGTTTCAGAGAGACAGTCAGTCAGTTCTTGGTGTAAGGACGCAGTGCTAGTGAGAAGACCGTACGAGTGCAAGTGAAATTGTAACGGACGAACTGGTGAATTGTAATTGTGAGCGGCAAGTAATTTTATGTAATTGGCAAGTGTTTAACTGTAAGTCGGTGGAAATAAAGAACATTTTTGAGTGGTGAAATTGGACTTTTCATTTCACGAACCCACAAAGTCACAATATGGATCTGGGGAAATTATGCGGTGTAGTTCCAACATAGAAGAACTTCAATGCTGTTTTTATCCGTTTATTTTTTTTAACTTCTGGTGAACTCATCTATGAACTCATGACATATCCGAACTATAAAGCCTGGGTCTTAAAGTACTTACAGCATAGTAAGTCGTCATTAAGGTATTTGTCTCATGTGTTTATGAGAAGTTCTAGTGGTTTACTGGGAAAAAAAGCTCGAGTCAGTTGGAGAATTTAATGTCATGTCGGCACGTTGGCCATAGTAGCTGAATGGTTAGAGCGGCTGGACGGAGACCAGAGGATCCGTGGTTCAAATCCCGGCTATCGCATTTAATTTTTCAGTCTGGCTCTGCCCTTTCATACTAGCATATAATATAAAAACTATTTACAAACGTGGCATATAGAACTTTAATTACCAGTCATTTGTTTTAGGAAACATTCAAAAAGGCCGAAGTAGAATATTTTAACATTTTATTCTCAGTATCGAATTAATTATGTCATAATTTGAAGAATTTGAGGTGTATCATGCCAGTTTTAAAGTAATTCTCTCTAAGTTTTTCGGAAAACTTAAACAAGACTGATGCTCATTACATCACATGTAACATTTTATACACATACGATAGTGGTCTGAGAAGTTTCCGACCTCAAATTCAAATAAGAGCTAGTAAATTTCGTTATTCATCTGTTGACAGTTACTCACCAAAGTTTCAGCCATTTTGGACGCTCAGTTGCTTTTAACAGGCATTTGAGTGAGCCAATGTGAGTATTTTTATGAAAATGGACAAAATCGAGTATCCAGCTGTCATTAAATATTTGTATTTGAAAGGAAATACGCCTAAGCAAAGATGAGTTGAATTCTGTGTTTTGGGACTCTGCATCATCATTTTGCAACAGTGAAATTTTGGGCAGCGGAATTTAAACGTGGCTGTAAGAGCTTGGGAGGGTAACGTTCGGGATGCCAAAAACTGCAATTACCGACGAAAACATCGCCAAATGGTGCTAGACGACCACCGAATTAAAGCGAGATATAGCAGAAGCCATGGACATGTCAAAAGAAAGCGTCACATATTAAATCAACATTTAGACATGAGGAAGCTGTCCGCGAGTTGGGTGCCGCGTTTGCTTACGTTAGACCAAAAAAAGTGTTCGAATGAACATTTTCAACGCTCTGTTGGCGCAGTTTAGGCGCAATAAATCCGAGTTTTGGTGCCGAAAAATTAATGATGATGAAACTTTTATACACCTTTCCAGAACTTTTGCAGTCCAAACAGGGGACTGCAGAGGGAAACCGGCTCCAGAAAAAGCAAAATCTGTTTTGTCGGCTGGGAAAGTGATGGCGACTGTTTTTTGGGATAGCTATGGAGATATTTTAATCTTTAATATTCTGGAGCACACTACGTATCACTGCTTGACTAGATGAAGGCAGAGCTTGCGGATAGGTTACCACATTTGCAGAAAAAGAAAATCCTGTTTCACCAAGACAACGCACCGTGTCACACCTCAGCGTTTGCCATTGCGAAAATAAAATACTCTGGGGAGTTTCAAGAGGGTATGAGTTATGATAGTTCATTTTAAAGAGTGCTATAAGCGAGTTTTGTTTCTAATGGAGAAAGGTATAGCTATGAGGTTTTAGAAAAAGGATTCATTAAAAGAATCTACCGCTGTAACTTTTCGTAAATCTCGAGAATATAGACCGCTAAACTGCAAGCCCAAGTTGTGTATAATCAAAATTAGTTTTAGTTTGTGAAATAACTCAAATATATGTGAAGAAACAAAGTTTTATATTACTAAATTATTTTACTATACTATTTACATTATTTTATTATATTAATTTTATTATTTCTTTATATTATATATTATTTATATTATTTACTAGATTATTTAATGAAAGGGTAGAGTCAGACCTAAAAATTCAATGCCAAAGCCGAATTTGAACCACGCGTCTTCTGGTTGCCGTCCAGCCGCTCTAACCCATTGAGCTACTATGGTCATCGTGCCGAAATGACATTAAATTCTCCAACTGACTCGTGTTTTTCCGATAAACCACTTAGGAGTTCTGAAAAACACATGAGACAGCTACCTTAATGGTGACTTACTATGCTGTAAGTACTTTAAGGCCCGGGATTTAAAGTTAACCACTATTAGGTCAATTAATGGAAATTAATTGTTCTCTCACTCTGGCCGCGTGTAGGACGCACTCTGTAAGAGTAGAACCTGACTGAGCCAGAGTCAGACATGTCGGCATGTTGGCCATAGTAGCTCAAATGGTTAGAGCGGCTGGACGGAAACCAGAAGATCCGGGGTTCGAATCCCGCCTATGGCATTGAATTTTTCAGTCTGACACTACCCTTTCATAGTGCGTCCTACACACGGCTAATGTGAAAGAACAATTAATTTCCATATAATTTTATATTACTAAAGACACCTGAGAATAAAAATATAGCATTATAAAAATAAAGATAATGAAATTAATGAAAGACAAAATATAAATTTATTAGTGAAATTTATGGGAAAAGTAAGAGAAAAATGGAAATGGAAAACAAATAAATAGGATTTTGATTTAAGATTCACTATATATAGCAGAACACTGAGTTAACCTATGATAGATTAACAGATAAAATTCCAAATTAAATAAAAATAAGGCGATAGTAGAAATGTAGAAGTGTTAGAGACATGAACACTAGCTGAATATTATGATTATTTTTCTCAGATATTGTGTATACCTATTCCCAGCAATAAGGACGCCTGCCTCGATAGCGTAGATGGTAGCGTGTCTACCTTACGTTCAAGAAGTCCCGAGTTTGAATCTCGGTCAGGATGAGTTACCTGGATAAGGTTTTTCCGGAGTTTCCCCTTATCCTTCTAGACGAATGTTGGGTAACTCTAAGCTCCATGGACCTTGGACTCATTGAGCATCATTTCACCTATTTCATTCACCGTCCGATAGGACTTAACGTTGGAGTAGGTAAATTAGAAGTAGATAGATGGATGGATGGATGGATGGATGGATGGATGGATGGATGGATGGATGGATGGATGGATCGATGGATCGGTGGATCGGTGGATGGTTGGATGGTTGGATGGTTGGATGGTTGGATCGGTGGATCGGTGGATCGGTGGATGGATGGAGGGAGAGATGGAGGGATGGATGGATGGATGGAGGGATGGAGGGAGGGAGGGATGGAGGGAGGGAGGGATGGAGGGAGGGATGGAGGGAGGGATGGATGGATGGATGGATGGATGGATGGAGGGAGGGAGGGAGGGAGGGAGGGAGGGATGGATGGATGGATGGATGGATGGATGGATGGATGGATGGATGGATGGATGGATGGATGGATGGATGGATGGATGGATGGATGGATGGATGGATGGATGGATGGATGGATGGATGGATGGATGGATGGATGTGGATTTTGTAAATCTGTAATATTTACCTATATGTTTCGAAAATGCTAAACATTATTAGAAATTAATTGTTCTTTCACACTGGCCGTGTGAACCACGGATCTTTGGTTGCCGTCCAGCCGCTCTAACTCTAACATGTTGGCCATAGTAGCTCAAGCATTAAAGCGGCTTGACGGCAACCAGAAGACCGTGGTTCATATCCGGGCTAAGTATTGAATTTTTCAGTTTTAAACTGCTGTTTTAAAGAAAATTGAGTTTTCAAAGTAACATTGTCGTAGTTCTGAAAATGTTTTCTGTTTAAGTGAAGTAAATTCCATCATGTGTGCGTGCATGTGTGTGTTTGGTGTGCGTATGTGTGCATGTGTGTCTGTTTGTGTTAAGTTACGCATAAAATAATATAAGAGGAGCTTGCAACATCATTCGACTATTCAGGCTGCATAACCGGAAATAAAAGTGCGGTCAGTCACCTTTCAGCTGTTGATTTTGAAGAATTCTGACGTAAGTGGAGCAATGCCCCATGCTGTTGACACAAGCTTGTGCTTCCGTGTTAGTAAGGCTTGGTAAATAAAGAAATTTGAGCGGATTTCTTCTTTCAGTGAAAATAGTCGCGTGTTATTCGATCTCAGTCCTTCTATCTTTTAATTTATCTCCTGAATGCGCATGGAACGCTGCTGAAGGAGCTTTTCGTTTCCTGACAGTTAATCTGTATCCTGTATGCCACATGGGATGGTGAAACCCCAACCTAATTTAGGAAATAACATATCTGACAGCATATTTTCTCAAGCAAAATTACAGATGTGGTAGAAAACTGCTCAGAGTTAATTATTGTAACTGCTATATTGGGACAGAGCTAATTATCGCCAATATATATTTACTTTTACTGTAACCCTTTTGCTATAAAATCACCGAAAGCATTTGATTCCCCCCAAAAACACTCACACCGAGATTTAACATGCCTATAACACTTCCTAATTCCAAAACACTATCTAGAAAAGGTTCGTGGGTATGCTTACAAATTCAGTAACAAAAAACCTAAAACAGCTGAATACCAAAATAAGTGTTGAAACACAGAACCTTACAAAGAAGCGTGACGAAAAATATCAATAAAGTCGAACTAGACTTTAAATGAAAAAATTTGTTTCAAAAATTTTAATTTATTGCAGATGACTCAAACATTTTATTGAAATGCGAGGGCTGTTCAATAAAGAATGATCTCAACTTTTTAACGGCATAATCTTTCGCACTAAAATTCAATCTTATTACAAACTGTTTGCTTAATGTGAAACAAACACGCCGTAGTAGTTTCATTGTTGGTACTCTTGGTTCCCGCCTGTCAGAACCAGGCAAGTTCAGACATGTTCAGTATCGCCTACCCCTGCAATGGAGGTAACATGCAGTTAAAGTTGATGTTAGAAGAAGATCCGGAGTTTTTTCCAAATTTAATCACTACTGAAGAAACTTGGCTACATTATTTTGATTCTGAGAGCAAACAGCAAAGCTTAATGTGGAAATCGCCTTCATCACCAACCCCCAAAACGGCAAAAGTGGTTGCTTCTTCTGGGAAAGTTATGGTCATCTCATTCTTTGATATTCATGGAATGGTTTATCAGCATGTTGTACCTGCACACACATCAGTAACTGGACAGTATTACAGGGATGTCCTGTAAACATAGCAAGTTCATATCAGGCTCAAAAGGCCACATTTTCGTGAAGCAGGCTGGATACTGCACCACGATAACGCGCGGCCACAAATGGCCAACGTTGTTGCTGAATATCTTGCAAAAATCAACGTGAAGTGCATCCCTCGCTCACCCTATAGTCCGAATTCAGCCTCATGTGACATTTTCTATTCCCTAACTTGAAGAAAGGCCTTCATGGGAGGCATTATCCATAATCAGAAGCAGTGGTGGAGGCTGAGGAGGCGATTTTGAAGGATCTCTCAAAAATGGTTTCCAACATGTCTTTGAAGACTGGCAGAAACGTCGGGACAAGTGCATCGCATGTAGGGGAGACTATTTTGAGAAGGACCATCAAAATTATGAGGATCAGTAAACGCACGTTCTCAAAAAATATTGTGTTCATTCTTTATTGAACAGCCCTCGTTATATAAGTGTAATACCAAACAAATCAAATTTGCATCTAGGAATGTCTTTTGTTCGGAATGTCTTGTTTCATAAACCGAAAAAGATGTAAATAAACAATTTCATACAGTTGCAGATCTCCTTAAAGTAAACAGAACATTTCAAAAATATTTTGTGGAACTAAGCATTTACGGGCTGCTCCATATTACTGCTATAAATTCTCAAATTATTATAATTTCTCTTCTAGGAAGTCACCCTTCTTTCTTGCTTCCTTTTTAATTTCTTTTATTTCCCGCACATTCTTTATCTTATGATCATGCTATCAGAATGAAATTTCAAGCAGCCACATAGTGACATGTTTAAAAGTCTTGCTACTGCTCCATCTGCTGTACCCAACAACAAAATGAGGAAATACGAGTGAGTTGTTTATATAGATTAAAACGAAAAATGAGAATAAAGTTCCTAAAAGGGTATTTTGCAAAAAGGGGACCAGAAAAGGCCTGGTAAATGCAGTACTTCAATACCCATATTATTTTTGTTTACCTCTAACAATGTTCTTTGCCTTGACAAAGATTTTAAATCAAACTTTTAGAATATTTTAAAATTTGTAACAGTAGTTTCGAGTTATATTTAGAAAAGTTACGAAAAGTTTATAAATTTATAAAAAAATGATTATGTAAGTCTATTTCCTAATTTAAATATATGTAATTTTGTGATTGGCCGTAGTAATAATTGTACGATGTAATGTTGTGACGTGCAATTAAATCGGCCAATCACAAAATTAAGGTATCAGTAACGATATTTACGAAAAATAAGTAATCCTGGTAGAGATGTTTGGTAATGGTGAGTGTGATGAATAGTGGTGCAGGATCAAGAACATTTATGTAATAGTTGGAAATATTTAAGTTTAACAAAGTAAGAATTTATCGATATGTTGGAAGTATCCTCCAAGTGACTGGGAAAGGAAGTTCAAGTAAAATGTAATCCAAATAATACAATTATATTGCTACAATATTTGACTTCTCCGAAACTTTATTCCGAACCTCACCTGAAACTTAGTTTCTCATGAGTCTTACTTAATCAAACGTAATTATCAAGAAACAACTCAAAATACAATGAATTAACCCTGTTATATCTGGCTTCTCGACGTGGGTCTTCGAAACAGTCCATGTGCACCCAGTCGCAAACATCCCGCACCAAATTGCGCCAGAACGTGTGGCTGATGAAGACGGCGATAAATGTACTACGGATAAAGAATTCCTGTCCCAAAGTGCGCCTTTTAATTTTGGTATCACATCAGTAATAATTATAAATACAATATACGTATTTCAGGTTGATTTATAATAAAAATAAATTATAATACTCTATTGCAATTTTTACGGAAAAGCAGCAATATCCATACAACCGTATTTAAACAAAAACCTATCATTATCCACGACTTACCTTCCTTTACACTCACAGGTACCTTTACCTTCCAGTCCTGACGTTCAGTTTGAATCACGCATCGCTTTAATTAGCGCGGCTATTCCATTAGTGTATGTCAAGATGATTCTGAAAGGCATATGAAATCTGGATTAATTACTAGACGAAGACAGGCATAAGGAGCAAAATATCTTGCGCTAGATGCTGTCCTGTGACTACCGCCATCAGCTGTTTTAGTTACTCGGATCTTCTCGCATACATTTAGTAAGCATAACACACCTAGACTCGGCTGCAATCGCTGCAATCGCCGACTCTAATTGCTAAACCTGTTAATATTTTTGTTTGATGAATTGTTTGATTGGATTGTTCTTATTAATTTACGTCCTCCAACGTTAAGTCATATCGGACGATGACTGAAATGAGTTAAGTGATGCTCAAATGAGTCTGGGGTCCATAGAGCTTAGAGTTACCCGACATTCGTCTTTCAGGATAAGGGAAAACCCCGGAAAACCCTTATCCAGGTAACTCACTCTGACCGAGATTCGAACTCGCGATCTCTTGAACGTGAGGCAGATATGGTACCACCACGCTACCGAGGCGGGCTTTCGCAGCGGCTTCGGCTCCTCGACCAGGCTGGTGTTTTGTACCTATGCCACCAAGTGGAACACCCCTGGGAGGGTGGATAAGGCGAGAGGAGAAAGAGGGCCGCCGACCCCAAGGAGTCACCACAGTACATAGGATGAGGCCCACTAGGTCTACTCGGAGATCGAAGTCCTTCCCGCCAGAGAATAAAGTTCTTCTTCGGAGCATATCACCCGGGCATGCACCGCCGAGCATCCCACCGACACTTCTACCTTGACAGAGATCACCAGATGATATTAAATGATAATGAAGGTAAAATGGAGGAACAGGAAATTCGGCAGATGTAATTAACCTACCCAGTATACGCCTAGTGAACCGGGAAACCCCCGGGAAACCCCATGGGCCACCTACGTCAGCCACAGGAACCGAACCTGGGCCTCTGAAATATGGGCCACAGACGAAACCACCTGAGCTATCCCACTCTGTTATAAGTACATAAGAATAGTAATATAAGTATTTTGATATAGATGACAGCATAGAAATTTCTATACTCTGGATATTTATAAAATGTTATAGCCACAAATAATAAAATGAGATACTGAATATAACTACAATATAAACAAAAACAAGACACTATGAAAATTCGCATTACTGAACAAAAGACTGTTTTCAGAAAATTAAATGCCATGTCTGGAGATGGCGTGAGTATAGAAAATTGTGTCAAAAAACGTAACTACTTAACTTGATTATCAAGCTCTATTGATCTTTGCTTCTTAATTCGACGGATTTCCAATTTAAGTCCAGTTTCCAAGAGGAGCTGAACTGAAATGCAGCATCACGATTAAGCGTGCTCCTTTCCGAGGAAATCGCCAAAGCCTCCTTAATTCTCCACTCCCAGTAAATGTTGCATCCTGCCAAAGTGGTCGTCTCCCAAAAATTGGCTCTATGGTCCTTATCAAAACAATGCTCTGCCAGCCCAGACTTCTCAGGTTGCATAAAACGAATGTTCTGTTCATTTCGATTATTCTAGTAGTGATGGTCCTTACGGTTTTTCCTATATACGGTGGTGTCCCACATTCACAGGGAATGCGGTACACTCCCGGAACTTGGAAGTCCAGTTTGTGTTTCACTGGTCTCAACAGATGTTTAATCTTCGGAGATGGATTTTGGATGGTCCTGATGTATTTGGCGAGAATTCTGCTGATTTTGCCGGTTAGGTTGCCGGTAAATAATTAAATAGTTCAGATAAGCCTACCGCTACAGCCTGCATCCTGTGTACCGGCAATACGCCGTAGTTTATTAGGAAATACGCAGTCCCAGTGGAACAAGGAAAGGTTATTTTCAAAATACTATTATGGTTTTCTACATGGTAACTGAAGTTTCTGTACAAACCATATGTCTGCTATCTTGTTTGATCCGAGTCAACTTTAAAGGTTCGTTATATAACCCATTGCAACTTGAGTTAATTTGCGTGATTAAGCGCTGAAAGTTCTGGTAAGTATGCAACTTCTTTGCTTCATCTGCAGCGCAGGTTGCCTAATACCAAAGGCAGTGGAATCAGTCTTCTTCCACTTTGTTAACAGGTTCAGTACGAGTATCCTACTTTTCACTCATGACAGGACATTGTACGCATAAATACCCGTATTTACAATTTATATAAAAGATTTAAAGTTTTAAATGAGGATTCTTTTTTATTTTCTTTATTGCATAGTTCATCCAACAATTGCATACAAAGAAATACGTGTTTGAGACTACACGAATGCATAGAAAAAATGTATTTATAAAAACATCTGGTGTGTGTATACATATGTGTGAATAGGGCAGTTAAAAGAATGTTTAAGTCTCCAACTATGTACCGAATTACGTCATTATCCAAGAATTAAAATAAGATTAATAAAAAGTGTTATCTTAAATTATATTAAAAGGAGATATTTGAAAATTTCGGTTTTCTTTAAAATAGATGTAATAATAATTTTTATATTATTAAAATGCTCTAGGTGTGAGATAATTTTACGACAAACTAGCTACATATTTAGAATTTCCTAAAAACAGACTTCTTCATTATTAATGTTTTTCAGTAACTGATAAATTGCAACAGTTAATACAAAATCTTTCTACGTCAATAATAAAGTGAAAAATTATATCAAATAATATTTTCAGTGAATAATAATTTACAAGATACATCTTGTTTTTGTTTCTAATATTTCCTAACAGTTATTCTTTCTTAGATGGTGAATCGTTATTCATTTTATCTTGTGCTCGAGCAAGAGGAATGGAATATCAACATCTATTATTTACAGGGTTATAATTTTACAGATTTGCCCGCCTTGGTAGCGTAGATGGTAGCATGTCTGCCTTGCGTTCAAGAGGTCCCAAGTTCGAATCTCGGTCAGGGTGAGTTACCTGGATAAGATTTTTCCGGGGTTTTCCCTTATCCTGAATACGAATGTGGGGTAACTCTAAGCTCCATGGACCCTAGACACATTTGAGCATCATTTCACGCCTTTCATTACCGTGCGATATGACTTAGCGTTGGAGGATGTAAAATTACGAAAAAGAAGGGGAAAAAACAGATTTTAAGGCCACTTTCATTGTATCTACAATAAATGTAAACGACAAGTTCTACAAATGCCTAACTAGATGTACAAAAAGTAAGAAGAATAAGAATATGAAAAAATAATTCGTACAAAAATGAGCAGAAACGGTCACAATGATGCAAACAGATCCATTTTTATACAGTCATTTGCTTTCCAAAGCTCCATAATTCCCGTTGGGGAGGTGATCCGTCCCCTTCAGCTGCCGTGGTGTGAGCGCTGTGGACTCTTAACACTCGTAGTACCTCGGAAGTTATTAGAGGAACCTCGGGCCGCACTGCCGAGCCCCTAACGTCGGTGAGTTGTTCGGATTGGGTTGGACTTGAAGAGGCAGTGTGTTCCGGACACCCACGGGGAATTGGGCACCTTCGGCCAGGTTACGGAAAGCCGGAGAAGTTAGAGGGTTGCCTCATAAGTCCCGGGTACTAGCCTGTAGAGCTGGTGATGTCTGTTTAGTTAACTCGTGTGTACGTCGGTCATCTCCTTTGACGAACCCATATAATCATTTTACAACCCCGGCCCTCCTTCTCCCAGACCTTTCTGCAAGGTTACCACCTTTCTCAATACGTCATGGGGTATCGTACGGGGTTTCGTCTAAATAAATTATCTTATGTCCATTACTGCGAAACTTCCTTAGTTTTGAATATATATCGCCAAGCTACAATGCTACTTTGAATTCCAATTCAAAATGCGCTATTAGAACCCGAGCTCCTTTAGGAGACCAAGCAAAGTGCAGTGTCCATAAGGAAAACCACAAATTTGTTGCAAATTTGCAACGAATTCGTCTAAGGTGGGCGCTCTCCGTTTTGCATGGAATCTATAAATTTCTCGGCGAATTAAATAACATGTGAAATTATCAACTTTAGAGATTTACTTTCACACTTGGTCAGCGTCTTTGTTATTCCTTTCGTCACAATATTTCTTACTGTATTTCTGTGAATACCCAGAATTTATCATCAGGTTCATTGCACGACCCCTTACCAAGATTATTTGTCAACACATATTTATATATGTTCAAAACAAGCGCTTGAATTTGATTAGAAACAGTTCCCGTTATAACTTTGTATTTGAGGTTTTTCCAGTAATATATCTCGGCCCATTTATTGACACTATTGTCATCACTTTTATTACTTTCACTTGAATGAAAGTTATGTAAAACTTCATTTGCATTTACCACTGCATTTCTCTCCCACGGTCTTCCTATCGTGACACACAACGAATTTCTGCACGTAATGAAACAGATCAACTGGAAGTTGGGACTTAGGCAACTGAGACTCCACGTGGAGTAAACATGCGACTGTCACTTCGAGAAAATCAGGTTTGCTATTGGTCATTAACGACAGTGTTGTATTTCTGGAGTGTGGAGATAGATTTATGACGGTCATTACTGGGCGGGAGGGTCAGGTTCCCTTCAGTCCGAACTGCACACCCGTTGACTAGACAGACTTTAGAATGTGTGCTAGATCACCAGGCGGCCCCACCAAGGTTTTTCGGTAGTCTTCCCTGCGGGGTTGTCACGCGTAATTGGCGCATCCCCTTCTATCCCTTCTTGGCGTTGTTGTCAACGGGGCGGGGGGGGGGGGTTAAGGAATCAGGTATTCCCCAATGGAAGTACACCCGGAGTTATCTATCACTCCTCGATTGAAGGAGGCTACGGTTACTGAAATATTCCTCATTTATTTTAGCTACTTATGGGTCGATACCAGTTCTTACCAATACTCCATTCTGGATACCAATACATAATATTTTCAACGATACGCGATATTTTGTGACTCGATACTGTCTAGTTTCGACACGAGGAGGACTGAATAATGGTACTAATCTTAAACAAGTGCACACGTTTAACGACATCGATGTTCTTATTTTTAAACTATAAATTAGACATACTTTTATGACTTTTTTTTATTAAAATAACAGAATTTTTACCCTGTCGGTGTCCAATCTACTTCTTCTGTTATATATGAATCCTGCTGTGCTAAATAGCCCTTCAGAGAACACTATTGCAGGTGGAATACATAAATATTTAAGGTTTAATTTTGTTTAGTAATGGAAAACTTTAATTTATTTTCCAATAATCCAGAGGATGTGACAAAATATCTGAGATATGCCCTGATTTCAATTTGGAAATTGGTAAACAGCAGTGAATCAGACACGATTATTTTCTAGCACAGTGTGATTGTGCAGTTAACACATCCTCGGTAATTGCTCTCGGATATTGTAATGTTCTATTTTTGGCCATAATATTGTGTATTTTAAAACGTAAAGAAAAACTGCAGTATACAAAAGGTATGAGCGAATTTTCCAAGTATTTTTCGATGGTGGGTATCGAGATATCGCAATTCTGGAGTTCACATTCCAAATCGTATCATTTGTTTAATAATGTAATTATTTTACACACAAATATACATATACAAAAGGTCTTATATTTCTTTCTATTGATACCGAAAATTAAGGAGTGCTATGACTGAATAATAGTAATGGATATTTAAGTTTGAATTTATGAGTCACTATGTTTACACTCAGGCTTCACTTACTTGTTGTTGTATAATTGAAACGTTTTCAAGATCATTCGATCTCATCATCAGCTCCTTGGTGACTAAATGAACCTCCCTCTTCTTCCACTACTACGCAGCTCCGATCACTCTGCCATCTGGTGTTAGGGGCACTAAGTTTTAATACTTCATTTAATGCCGGGATTTCAAAATTTATAACTTTATCACGGTTTTTGTTTATCAATATTTTTTCCCCAAATATCCAATTCTATGGGTGAACTTAAAGATTTTAACAGTTTAATGTTGTGGCCAATGTTGTGGTTTTCTGTCCAAAAATGGTGTGAAAATGCAGATTTTTCTGTTTGTTTCAACTTAATGTTCCTCTGGTGTTCTTTTTGCCTGGTTAACAAGTTTCTCTCATTTTTTCCTATGTAGCTTTTTTCACAGGTTTCACAATTAATCTGATAAATTCCTGATTTCAAATTGTTGGGGATTGTATTTTTCAGTGGTTTATTTAGCAGGTTCCTCAGACTGAATTTGTTTTGGGGTGCTAGTTTTAAGTTTAGTCTTTTGAAGATTCGTTCAAATTTTCTAAAAGCCCATGGATGGTAGGTGAATTCACATAGATTTGACACCGCGAGACATAACCACAATGGACAAAATAGTTCATAGTTCATAAATTAGTTTTGGCAAAACTAAGAAATCAAGCACAAAAACCTAAACAACGAAAACCTGTAATTGATACGCAACTTAACAAAGAACTATTGGAAGATAAATGTATACAATACTTATATCAAAAGAGATTGGAGGAAAAGCTGCTTAAGTACTGTATAAAGGAGGATGGAGAAATTAATGATAATTAGAAAATAGTTCAGAACACCATTTTGCAAGCTGCTTTTGAAGCATTGGGAACCAGACAGGTAAATAGATCGCATAAAATAGCAAGAAGTAAACCATGGTTTTGTGATGAGGTCAAAGTCCTAGCTAAAGAAAAGAAAACTGCTTATCTAAGATATATGATAAAAAACACCCTGATGACTATGATAAATATAAAATTGTAGGGAATAATGCTTATGTAAATATCAGGACTATAAAGGAACAATATTGGGAAGCTTATACGAGTAATCTGGAACGAGATTATAATGGTATGCATCGACAGATTTGGAGAACAATTAGAAATCAAAGAATGGAAATAAAATATTTTTAACATCAAATGAAATTTAAGAAAATACCTGGGTGCATTATCTTACAAATCTCTATAATACAGAAAATGATTATGTGTACATTACAGATAGTATTGTTCCTGAAGTGATTTTGGAAGTCTCTGAAGAAGAAGTTATTACAACAATTAAAACGCTTAAGAATAGAAAATCTCCAGGAGAAGATGGTATAACCAACGAAATGATAAAATACGGAGGGGAGAGATTCAAATAAAAAATAATAAAATTAATTACACAAATAGTTCAAAAAAGTAAAATTCCAAATGATTGGAAGACTAGTATTGTGATTCCTATCATTATGAAAAGCGATAATCAGAAACCAGAGCATTATAGACCAATAAATCTAATTAACACCGTACTGAAAATTACAACGAAACTAATTAATGAAAAACTATAAAAAATTATTTACTTCAGGATGAACAGCAATGATTCCGGCTTGGTAGATCTTGTACTGACGTACTTTTGTGATAATGCAGGTAATGGAAAAAGCTATTTAGTATAATAAACCTGCATTTCTATGTTTTATAGATCTCGAGAAGGCCTTTGATAGGCTGGAACTTAAATATGTTTTAAACATTTTAGAAAAAAACATAATGTACCGAATGGATTAATTTTATTGATTAACGACATGTTTGCTATCAATTTAGTAGAATAAAATTGGAAGGAATAATATCTGAGAAGATACCAGTCAGAAGAGGGGTTCGACAAGGAGATTCTCTTTGTCCATTACTATTCAATTTAGTAATGAATGAAATTATAAAAAGATCAATACAATAGATGGATATGAAATGGGAAATAAAAACCTTAACATTGTATGCTACGCTGACGATGTTGTCCTGATGGCAAACACTGAGGATGACTTACAGAGACTGCTATAGAGATTCTATCTTGGATGTAGAAACTATAACATGAAAATATCACTAACAAAAACGAAATAAATGACTATAATAAATTCCCCTTGAGGTGTAAATTGGAACTAGAGAGGAAAATGACAATAAGGTACCTGGGTGTTGAGTTAAATAGTTGGGGAACACTGCAGAATGAAGTTACATATCAACCAAATAAAGCAGCGAGAATTGCAGGCTGCATAAATGATATTATATGGAAAAACAAATATTTAAATAAAGAAACCAAGACTAAAATCTATAAAGCGGTAATACGGCCAATATCCATTTATGCCTGTGAAGTAAGAGCGGAATAAACAAAAACGAAACAGATTCTAGAGACAAATGAAATGAACGTCTTAAGGGGGGGACGTACGAGAAAATGTTCAAAAAATATAATTATTTTTATTGTTTTGTAAAATAGTATATAGTATTTCCTATCAAACCCCAAAATATTATAACTGTACGTGGTCCGTATGTACCTTTAAAAAAATTAAATGCCCTAGTATTGCGTAGTAGCAACACATAGTCTTCCATGAGCTGTCTGGGAATCTATAAAGCCCAACTACCAATTCTTAGCACACCCAGACTTGCTAAAAAAGTGTCTCTATGCAGAGACACAAAACTCAAATGAAAGCCTCAACAGTTTGATATGGAAAAGGTGTCCCAAAACATCATTTGTGTCTTCCATAGTGGTGAAAATTACTACATTTGATGCTGCAATAGTGTTTAATGATGGGAATGTTGGCAGAAAGAAACTTATGCATCAGTTAGGGTATCAACCTGGTGTGTTTATGGAAACAATTCTGCAGAGTATCGCCAACATCGCATCGCTGGTGCAGAAAGAGCTATGAAATTAATGCAGAAAGAAGCAAGACACAAGAGGAATTTAAAAAGGAAGACTGAAGAAGACCAGAATGAGGATACAGACTTAGGATATGGGAAGCTCTGACTTAAAATAAAAGGCAAACTGAATAATACTTATTGTATTTTTAATTGCCTTTCCCCGTGACTTCCATTTTCTACAACTTCAACCCACTTTTCTCTAAAACTACTTCATCTACAGTGGTGCAATTTAGCACAGAGCTTTCTTATGCCACAATGAACATTTTGTTGGTTCTAGAATTTAAGATTACGCTCCAGATGGGATGTGATGATACAAAATATATTAAATTATTTTAATTTTTAAAGGATGCATATGATTAACATTTTTTTAAATTATATACAGCTTCCATAAGAAATCTAAATCCAACAAATTCATTTAAGTGTGTTTTAAAATAACATACCAAATTTCAGAAAGATGGCATATGTGAATTTTGAAAAAGATGGGCTTAAGGCTTGTAAATATCTCTGCATATAGAAAAAATATGTAGCATTAGTTATAAACAATGGATCATTATGAAACAAATTGTGCATATTAACTGTATTATCTTAAATGAGTATACTAAGTTTCACTTCTCTAACTTGAAAACTTTGGATGTTATGCCTATTTATGTAAGATCCTGAATATTTGCATACGTCCCCCCTTATGAAAAATTATAGGAAGAACAAGAACAGATAAAATAGGAAGTGAAGATATTAGAAAGCATTTAAACATTCAAGCAATAGGTGATTGGGTGGATAGAAGACGAAGCGAATGCAATGACCATGTAACCCGTATGTCATCGGAGAGAATCGCACGTATAGCAAGAGACTACTTACCAGAAGACGGAAGAAGTTCTCCTGGAAGACCAAAAAAAAAAAAAAAAATGGAAGGACTCCTAATTTCTGGAAGGAACAGGCCGTATGCCTATATGATGAATAGAAGAAGACAAAATAGTCAAAGGACTTTTGGTTAAATAAAGGGCTTACGGAAAGTGAAAGTTACATACCCACGCACAGCTGTGTATAGTGTGAGACACGCAATTCGCCGCTGGCGGCTGATTCACTCGGTTCTCTCTGGTTCTGCCTTGGTCGAAGGCAGACCAGAACCGATGAGAAAAAATATTTGTCGGTTTGTATGTACGTGAAGAACGATTTAAGCTTTATCGAGTAATAAGCATTCCACATACAGTAAATCTAAACAGTGATATCGGTAACCCTTGGTCGGCTATTTCGAGGTTGTTGTTGTTTCCTTTTTTATAATTTATACGTCCTCCAATGTTAAGTGAATGAAATGGGTGATATGATGCTCAAATGTGTCCAGAGATCATGGAGCTTAGAGCTACCCGACATTCGTCTTTAAGGGGGGACGTATGCAAATATTCAGGGCCTTACATAAATAGCCATAACATACAAAGTTTTCAAGTTGGAGAAGTGAAACTTAGTATACTCATGTAAGATAATACAGTTAATATGCATAATTGTTTTCATAATTTTCCATAGTTTATTACTAATGCTACATATATTTTTTCTATATGCAGAGATATTGTCAAACTTAAGCCCATTTTTTTTTCAAAGTTCACATATGCTATGTTTCTGAAATTTGGTATGTTATTTTAAAATACATTAAAATGAATTTTTTGGAATTATATTTCTTTTTGAAGCTGTATAGAGTTTAAAAAGATGTTAATCATATGCATCCTTTAAAACTTAAAATAATTTCATATATTTTGTATCATCACATTCCATCTGGAGCTTAATCTTAAATTCTAGAACCAACAAAATGTTCATTGTGGCATAAGAAGCTGTGTGCTAAATTGCATCACTGTAGATGAAGTAGTTTGAGAGAAAAATGGGTTGAAGTTGTAGAAAATGCAAGTTACGGGGAAAGGCAATTAAAATACAATAATTATTATTCAGTTTGCCTTTTAATTTTAAGTCAGAACTTCCCATATCCATAGTCTGTATCCTCATTCTGGTCTTATTCAGCCTTTCTTTTTAAATTCCTCTTCTGTCTTGCTTCTTTCTGCATTAATTTCATAGTCCTTTCTGCACCAGCGATGCGAATGTTGTCGATACTCTGCAAAATTGATTCCATAAACACACCAGGTTGATACCCTAACTGATGCATAACATTCTTTCTGCCAACATTCCCATCATTAAACACTATTGCAGCATCAAATGTAGCAATTTTCACCACTATGGAAGACATAAATGATGTTTTGGGACACCTTTTCCATATCAAACTGTTGAGACTTTCATTTGGGTTTTGTGTCTCACCATGGAGACATTTGTTTAGCAAGTCTGGGTGTGCTAAGAATTGGTAGTTGGGCTTTATAGATTCCAAGACAGCTGATGGAAGACTATGTGTTGCTACTATGCTGCTATGCAACACTAGGACATTTAATTTTTTAAAGATACATACAGACCACATACAGTCATAATATTTTGGTGTTTGATAGCTAACACTACATAGTATTTTACAAAACAATAAAAGAATTAGATTTGTTGAAAATTTTCTCGTACGTCCCCCCTTAAGAACAAGGTAATATCCCGGAAAAATCCTTATCCAGGTAACTTCGAGTTTAATGTGATGATAAAAATAAGCAGTCATTAAACCAGTTTGAAACGGGCATTCCAGTGTCATTAGAACCATCCTTACTCATACATATCCACGCATACACTGAGAGTATCTCATTGCTTTACCCTGAGCCACCATTATTTGCTTCAAACTATGGCGCCAACGTGGAACTCCTTGCGCTACCATCTTTTAAGCTTCTCATAGAAAATTGTGGAGTGAAATATTTTAAGAAAAGCTGAGAAGCAATTGGTTATTTCAGCTTCCAATGAGAAAATTTGTTTTGTACTTAATTCAATTAACTCAACAAATTTAATTAACTCAACACATTGTAGTTGAACAAATATGTAACATTTAATAATACGAATAGCAATATACAAAACTGACTTCGGGCCTTGGATCCACATTGGATTTACAGCATTATGCCAACTGTTGTACATATATTGTTTAGCTTTACTTCAAATCCATTTACAACATCCATTGTATGAGCGTATCGTATATTCTTCCAATTATGATAATGTGCACAGAAATTGTATGGGTGAGCTTCCTGTTAAAACTTCTATATAATTTCTGACAATGAATATTAAAAGATTAAATTATAAATTTTTAATTTTATACCTTTTGAATGCGAAAAACGTGTGCTTATTAGAAACTTACGGTGTGCTAACAGTGTAACTAAACCAGCGAAGTAAAATACGAAATTTGGTATTTATGTTGAGTGTCTCTGAAGGCGCGATACAAAAATTGTCAAGACATACGCCAACCTCAAACTGAGTTTTATAACCTTTTTTCTCAAAGTTTTCGAAATTCCTCAAATTCGCTCTTAATAATTTTGCTTTAATTCCATATACTACACACATTGGAAATTAATTGTTCTTTGTCACCAGCCGTGTGTAGGCTAAGGTATGGAAAGATGGAGTGAGACTGAAAAATTCAATGTCATAGCCGGGATTTGAACCACGGATCTTCTGGTTGCCGTCCAGCCGCTCTAACCATTGTGCTACTATGGCTAACGTGCCGATATGACATTACATTCTCCAACTGACTCGTATTTTCCCGGTAAACCACTTAGGAGTTTTCATAAACACATGAGACAACTACTTTAATGGTGACTTACAACATGTAAGTACTTTAAGGCCCGGGCTTTATAGTTAACCACTATTAGGTCAATTAATGGAAATTAATTGTAATTGACAAATAATCATAAACAAAGATATGTGACCAGACACGTTCTGCCAGGGCAGCAGGAAATTTATTGTTATAATACAGGTAATAGTGGTTTATTTATTTGTATTAGAAAAAGTATTTGAGATAAAAATATGGGGTTTCCATGGTTTTGTTAGATACATTACTCTCTACCTTCCACATGGATATGTTTTGGCAAAATCTGAATTTTTGTTTTAGCGCGAATACTATTTCATACAGATTGATTATGTTGGTGCCCCTCACACACCACTTAGCGGGAGTACAATACAACACCGCAGTACTACGGCTGGTTTCTCATCTAGTAGCATTCAACAACAAACTCCTTTTTATTTGAAACACTAATATTTTAGTTAATGTACAAAAATTTTAAACCTGTAATTCTTGAAGCTGCAAAACTGTTAAGATAAATGTATTAACCGTGATTCAAGAAATGTTTTGAACAGTGAAAAATAGTGAAAATGACGAGCTGAGAAAATTGGACTTAAGTTCATGATGTAAACGAAACGAGGCCAGTTATATAGCCTCTTATGTTCCTTAAAATTATTTATATCAATAAATGAACTATACTGTAACAGTTCAAGCTGGTACAGAGAAAGTGCTGGAAACAAGATATACAAAGTGTTGAAGCTTTTGGCGAGATTTCATCACTGCATAGCCATAGGTTTAGCTTACGTAGTACATAACCTGCCAAATATATTTGTGATAAACAAAAATTAAAAATTTTATCAATGCACCTAACTCTGACCATTACGTCGTCGATAATAAGATTTGTATGAAGTAAGAAAGCGATATAATGCAATGCAAGCCATAACTGGAAACTATCCAATACATCTAACTTTAGAGGAGCAGTCACAAATACAACATGAAAAAATGTTGCGGTTAAAAACAACAAAATGGGAGAAAAGGTTACTACAACCAATCAAGATGAAAACACAAACAAGTTTCCTACACACGGTTGCAAAATTAAAAAAAGATCTGAATCTTCCTAATTCTAAATAAAGCATTTTAATCAAAGAAAACCCACTGACTTTTGAACCAATTAATATTCAATTAGATTTAGAACAAATAGTTACAAAATCTGAAACTTCCAAACCTGTACTAAAAGCACTAGCATTAGAAACTGTGAACAATAGATACCCACCTGAAGAATGGTTACATATCTACACAGATGGCTCTAACTTGGACAACAACTCTGGAGCAGGAATTAAGTGTGCACTGTTCTCATTCTATCAACCAGCAGGATACCAGACAACAAATTTTGATGCAGAAGTAACGGCTATTCATATTTCACTCCAACACCTTCTATACAGAATAGATAAATTCAAAAATGCTGTCATACTTTCTGATTTTAAGGCAGCATTATGTGCAATAAGTTCATATAAAATGAGGTCAATCCAAATTAAAGAATGTCACAAAATGATCCAACAACTTCAAAAACCACGGAAAAGAATTATATTACAGTGGATACATGCACATTGTGGAATTGTTGGAAATGAATCAGCTGATTTTCTTGCCAAAAAGGTGCAAATTTACTTCAGAACAAAAGTAAAAACTTACCCTTTATGTCCATAAAAATACTAATTAAAAAGAAATATAAAACCAAACAAAACCAATCAATTTATAACAAAGCAAAAGATAAAAAATGAAACATTTTAATTTAAAATCCAGAAAGTATCCCAGAAATCCCAGGTAAAGCTGCAGTAGCAAATTTTAGATTACTTACGGAACATGATTATTTGGCCAAACACACAGAATAGGAATTTATACAAGTCCCAATTGTCCTCTGTGCAACAAAGAAGAGGAAGTGACTGAAGAACATCTTTTTACCTGTGAAGCCCTACCTGCCGGACCCTCTACACAGAATAATTGGAGAGCAAGAGAGCTAATGGCTTCATTGCCAAATCCTAGCATTTGAAAACAACGATAACAACAAAGTGGTATAGTAAGAAAGACGTTTATTGTTTCTTTTGGCACACAAAGAAGTGATTAGGTATGAATTCAGTTTATATGTGTATGAAACGATATTCATAAACTTTCATACTTAGAGGAAATTCGCTCTTAATAAAAATTAGATTAAGTTCTTAATGGCAGTGTCTTGATTTCATTAAATTTTCTTCTGTTGTTATCACCCTGTGCCAGAAAGGTAATGTTGAATATGCAAATTTGTATAGATCGACGGTAAATAATTGCATCTTGGTACAAAAAAGAATGTAAGCCGTGATTTTTTAGGAATGTTGTTATAGCTTTTTTATTATATTTAACTAATAGAACCTACAGCCCTGCTCATGTTATTGCGTTAAATGTAGAGAGTCTTCTTTCCCTTCCTCTCTTCCTCCACAATTCACGCTATTCTCCTCTCCTCTCTGTGCAATTTTGTACTTTGAGAAGATTTTCTGTATTTTATAAAACAGCTTTTATAGTGTACAAACTTACACTTTTTTATCGTTTTGGTGATGTAATTGGTACAATGGTGTTTGTTTATGGTACGCAATTGGTGTAAGTGAATAATTGCAACGAAATATTCCTCTAACATTCTAATAAAACCATTTTATTGTTTGTTTTGAATGCCGCCTGTACATCTAGGATTATTTCAGCAGTGTTGTACTTGTAATTAACAGGATTGACGTTCAGATGTTTGCGGTGTTCATCTCTGAATTTTTATTTCTTCCGATAATTACATCAAACTCACAAACACATCCACAACGAGTTTCATTCATGATCTGACTCTACAGAAAATTGAAAAATTATTTTGATAAAAGAATATTTATATCCTACAGGCATAACCTATCAGTTTGAAGGCTGCTGCAATTTTCTAAATAACCGAAACGATTGAAATATTTCTCAAGGATCATTTTTACTTACATCGTCATGTAGATAATATAAAATACTTATTAATAAATAAGGTATACCTACTTTTAATTCTTATCTTTCAAAACCCTGATTCTTTTTGAAAAGGTAAAGAAAATATCTCAATTAATCTATGAGTGAAGAGCGAAGGTAAGTTAAATGACAATTTTTGTAACAGTTTCATTCATTCTCATTCTCGTTCACATTTTAGGTTATGAATTATTTATCCAAATTCGAAATTGCTGAAAAATCATCTACAGTTGTACATGTGCACAGATCGGATGCAATGTATGACAATGGTGGAAATGAGTCTTATTACTTGACAGTTAAACCTGACTGAATCACATCTTTTAAAAACGTTCCTCAAAAAATGTTTAATCGGCATTACTTTTAACCTTTTGGAATTAAACGGGGGCCGTAATATCAAAGGCAAAGATATCATAGATAGTAAACGACAATTTGTGTGAATCTACGTAAAGAAAAAGAAATATCCTATGTAATGTTACATTATGTTGTAAGATATTTTGTTTATAGAGGAAAAATATGATGAAAATGATTCATTATTGCTCATTATTGTAGTATAAGGATAATCCATAGGAACTACAAAGATCTGAACTCTGGTTTAACGAACAAAATACTTCACGGAAATGTGCAATGGTTATGAAAATGACACAAAAAATAAAAAAATAAAAAACTGAAGAAGTGTAAATTCTAACACTTCAACATTTTTCTGAAATTTGGCTAATACTATACTTAAATTTGTGACATGAATTGACACTTATGGCGAAATGCCTCTTAAAGGCCTTGTTGAAAATATTGGTTAGATCTTAAATATCTTGTTTTCAGCTTGCAAAAATAAATGTAAAAGTATTTACATGAAAATATTTCTTTACACAGATTTGCGGTTATAACTTCCAAAAACTGCTATATATTTCGATCAAAATATACCGTAATGTTGCTGTTTCGAAATAGATTTTGCATAAATTTGTATTTTCCTAACCTGATTCTCACTAAAATGAATAAATAATGAAATCAAATACAAGCTTAATAAATTCCGATCATGGGGAACGAAGAGTTTTTCTTAAATTAAAAGACAAGTTTTCAGCATTGCTCTCCATGATTTAATGTGATCTAAGTAAATATTTCTATGTAACAAATTGCGTGTTTTCATATACAAAATTAATATGTTCAGCAAGAGCAACATAACCACACTTTACTAAAAGTGTAATTTAGATATTAATATATTGGTGGCAGAAAATTTAACTGCAATAGTTATAAAAACCCAAAGCAAAAGATAAACTATATTTTATAGTGGGCTCTGAATCTAATTCCGAATTAGTAGGAATTATTTACAAAATATAATTTCTGGAGTAGCATAAAACAAATGACATGCTCTATAGTTATCGTTACACCGACATTTATTTCGCAAGTAAAATTTCTGTACAATATACTGAATCCAAAGCCCGATATAAATTAAATATAGACAAGGAAAGCTATTCTTAGTTTTGAAAGGTTCCAAACCATTTATAAAGCGGATAAACTTAAATAACTTGAACTCTATATTAAACAATTTCACAGTACTTGAGAATATAATTTATAACATGTAAATAAAATGTTATGGTTAAAAGTTTGGGATATACAACATCTCCTAATTTCGCCAATATAAGGTTAAATTACAGAAAAATAGTTGATAAGATTTTACTCACTGTTGCCACTTGCCGCATTTGTTTCATGCGTGACAGTTCCCATTTGTTATGGAAAGTTCTGTTTTGATAGTTTTGTCACTTTCTGTTCCACACATGAAGCACTACACCGGGGCAAAGCCCCTTCTGAGATTAATTCCACAGTCACGCAACTCGAGTACGTTTCTTTGGTGAACCCTAGGGCTAGACAAACGTGCAATTAGCACACCTTCTCCTTCAAACACTTAGCAAACAGAACCGCGTGCATATAGGAGATACCTCAACTACCACGTTCTGTTCACGGCTGCTGTCAACGAAACGTAAGTTACAGGTAATGACGCTCTTCCCGATGATCAGTTTTCACAAGTGTAATAAAGGTCACACCTCCTTTGGATGCTGGGGTCCATATCCAGGGGAGCACAGAGCACGGCTTGGTAGCGATGGCAGCTACCAGACACATCGATTCTCCCCTCTCTCGTAGCTGCTGCTGGTGCATGGATAGCACATACACAACCCCCGTACCGCCCAGACTCAGCTCGTCACGGACCCGCTTCTACCCTCGGCGGGGTATTCAACAGTACGGCACGGTTTGCAGGGTTTAACCCCAAAACTACAGCCCAACCCTTTCTTTCCTTTGTATCCCAACGTATGTGGGGGTTAGCTTAAACGCAAAAACCCTAGCTTTTGGACTTTCGCCATTCTCTTTTCTGTTTATATCGTGTGCGGTGTAACCGGTTCTTTACTCCAATGGAAGGCAGGCTTAAAATTTGCCTGAAGAAATTAAAAATATTAATATTTAAACATTCATTTAAAACTTTTATAAATTTTACAATACTTGGTCTAAACACAGTCATTTAAAAATAGTGAGAATGGTTCCCAAAAATTGTAATTCTCATTAAATTAACATGCGAATGTAATAACCCTGACATTGAGGCTGTTTATCTGTAATATTCCATATAATTATCCTACTGTAAAAACAGAAAGACAAAGCCAATGGTTTTTTTTTTTTTTTTTTTTTTTTTTTTTTGGAAAATTAGGTCACGTATTTCACTCTTATTCCAGGTTCACAGAGCATTCATAGTTCATTTAAATAGTTTTAATCATACATCAATATTCTTTGTGTTACACAAAGCATAGCGATTTATGTCCAAGGAAATTAATTTAATGATTTTTGAACTTCCTGTTAGGGCTCTCAATATTTCAATCAATATTGTGAATGAAAAGCCTAGAAAGGCTTATGGTTCATAAATACCAAATATCTTGAATATACGATATGGAACAACCGGTTTTACTTCGCTCCTAGAGAAGACCACTCCAAGGATTTTTACATCACACAAATCCGTAGCAAATATCCGTGTATGAGCCCCGTCGTCGAAAACCAGAATCAAGTACGTTATTCTAGGAAATTTAAGCGAATATCCTTTCTTCTCCAAATAATACACCATGTCGTCCAGTTTCCGTTTCATTAAGTATTTACTAATTTAATCTCTTTATTTATCTATATTTATTTACTTAGTTATTCAACCATTTATCTATTTCTTTTTATCCATTTATCTATCCATCAGTCCATCCATTCATTTTATCTACTTATCTAGCCATCGATCCAGGTATTCATTTTATCTATTTATCTAGCCATCGATCCATCTATTCATTTTATCTATTTATCTAGCCATTAATCCATATAATCATTTTATCTATTTATCTAGCCATCAACCCATATGTTCATTTTATCAATATATCTAGCCATCAATCCATATATTCATTTTTATCTGTTTATCTAGCCATCAATCTATATATTCATTTTATCTATTTATCTAGCCATCAATACACATATTCATTTTATCTATTTATCTAGCCATCAATCCATATATTCATTTTTACCTGTTTATCTAGCCAACCATCCATATATTCATTTTTATCTGTTTATCTAGCCATCAATCCATATATTCATTTTATCTATTTATCTAGCCATCAAACCATTTGTTCATTTTATTTATCTAGCCATCAACCCATATGTTCATTTTATCAATTTATCTAGCCATCAATCCATATATTCATTTTATCTGCTTATCTAGCCATCCATCCATATATTCATTTTTATCTGTTTATCTAGCCATCAATCTATATATTAATTTTATCTATTTATCTAGCCATCAATACACATATTCATTTTCTCTATTTATCTAGCCATCAATCCATATATTCATTTTTATCTGTTTATCTAGCCAACCATCGATATATTCATTTTTATCTGTTTATCTAGCCATCAATCCATATATTCATTTTTATCTGTTTATCTAGCCATCAATCCATATATTCATTTTATCCATTTATCTAGCCATCAACCTATTTGTTCATTTTATTTATCTAGCCATCAACCCATATGTTCATTTTATCAATTTATCTAGCCATCAATCCATATATTCATTTTATCAATTTATCTAGCCATCAATCCATATATTCATTTTTATCTGTTTATCTAGCCATCCATCCATATATTCCTTTTTACCTGTTTTTCTAGCCATCAATCTATATATTCATTTTATCTATTTATCTAGCCATCAACCCATTTGTTCATTTTATCTATTTATTTAGCCATCAATACAAATATTCATTTTATCTATCTATCTAGCCATCAACCCATATGTTCATTTTATCTATTTATCTAGCCGCCAATCCATATACTCATTTCATCTATTTACGTAGCCATCAATACACATATTCATTTTATCTATTTATCTAGCCATCAACCCATATGTTCATTTTATCTGTTTATCTAGCCACCAATCCATATAATCATTTTTATCTATTTATCTACCCATCCATTCATTCATTTTTATCTATTTATCTAGCCATATAACCATTCTTTTTATCTATTTATCTAGCCATCAATCCATATATTCGTTTTATCTATTTATCTAGCCATCAACCCATATGTTCATTTTATCTATTTATCTAGCCATCAACCCATTTGTTCATTTTATCTATTTATTTATCCATCAATACATATACTCATTTTATCTATTTATCTAGCCATCAACCCATATGTTCATTTTATCTATTTATCCAGCCACCAATCCATATACTCAATTTGATCTATTTATCTAGCCATCAATAAACAAATTCATTTTATCTATTTATCTAGCCATAAATCCATATATTCATTTTTATCTGTTTATCTAGCCATCCATCCATATATTCATTTTTATCTGTTTATCTAGCCATCAATCCATATATTCATTTTATCTATTTATATAGCCATCAACCCATTTGTTCATTTTATTTATCTAGCCATCAACACATATGTTCATTTTATCAATTTATCTAGCCATCGATCCATATATTCATTTTATCAATTTATCTAGCCATACATCCATTCTTTTTATCTATTTATCCAGCCATCATCCATATATTCGTTTTATCTATTTATCTAGCCATCAAACCATATGTTCATTTTATCTATTTATCTAGCCATCATTCCATATATTCATTTTATCTGTTTATCTAGCCATCCATCCATATATTCATTTCTATCTGTTTATCTAGCCAACAATCCATATATTCATTTTATCTATTTATCTAGCCATCAACCCATATGTTCATTGTATCTATTTATCTAGCTACCAATCCATATACTCATTTTTATCTATTTAGCTAGCCATCCATCCATTAATTTTTATCTATTTATCTAGCCATACATCCATTTTTTATCTATTTATCTAGCCATCAATCAATATATTCGTTTTATCTATTTATCTAGGCATCAACCCATATGTTCATTTTATCTATTTATCTAGCCATCAATCCATATATTCATTTTTATCTGTTTATCTAGCCATCCATCCATATATTCATTTTTATCTGTTTATCTAGCCATCAATCCATATATTCATTTTATCTATTTATCTAGCCATCAACCCATTTTTTCATTTTATCTATTTATCTAGCTACCAATACATATATTCATTTTATCTATTTATCTAGCCATCAACCCATATGTTCATTTTATCTATTTATCTAGCCACCAATCCATATACTCATTTTTATCTGTTTATCTAGCCATCAATCCATATATTCATTTTATCTATTTAACTAGCCATCAACCCATTTGTTCATTTTATCTATTTATCTAGCCATCAATACATATATTCATTTTATCTATTTCTCTAGCCATAAACCCATATGTTCATTTTATCAATTTATCTAGCCACCAATCCATATACTCATTTTTATCTATTTATCTAGCCATCAATACACATACTCCTTTTATCTATTTATCTAGCCATCAACCCATATATTCATTTTATCTATTTATCTAGCCACCAATCCATATACTCATTTTTATCTATTTATCTAGCCATCCATCCATTCATTTTTATCTATTTATCTAGCCATACATCCATTCTTTTTATCTATTTATCTACCCATCAATCCATATATTCGTTTTATCTATTTATCTAGCCATCAACCTATAAGTTCATTTTATCTATTCATCTAGCCATCAATCCATCCATTCATTTTATCTATTTATCTAGCCATCAATCCATCCAATAAATTTTATCTATTTTCTAGCCATCAATCCATCCATTCATTTTTATCTATTTATCTAGCCATCAATTCATCCATTCATTTTTATTTATTTATCTAGCCATCAATCCATATATTCATTTTATATATTTATCTAGCCATCAATTCATCCATTCATTTTTATCTATTTATCTAGCCATCAATCCATGCATTAATTTTTATCTATTTATCTAACCATCAATCAATCCACTCATTTTTATCCATTTATCTAGCCATCCCTCTATTCACTTTATCTATTTATCTGGCCATCCATCTATTCATTTTTATCTATTTATCTAGCAATCCTTGCTTTTATACTTATCTATTTATCTAGCCAACATTCCATCCACTCAATTTTATCTATTTATCTAGCCATTCATTAATTTATTTTTATCCATAGATTTAGATATCCATCCATTCATTTTTATCTATTTTTCTAACCATCAATCCATCCATTCATTTTTATCTATTTATCTAGCCATCAATCCATCCACTCAATTTTACCTGTTTATCTAGCCATCCATTCATTTATTCATTTTTATCTATTTATCTGGCCATCAATTTATTCATTTTTATCTATGAATCTAGCAATGCATTCATCTATTCATTTTTATCTATTTATTTAGCCATCCATTCATTTATACATTTATATCTATTTACCTAGCCATCCGTACATCCATTCATTTTATCTATTTATCTAGGCATTTATCCATCCATTCATTTTTATTTATTTATCTAGCCATCAATCCATCCACTAAATTTTATCTATTAATCTAGCCATCAATCCATCTATTCATTTTATTTATTTATCTAGCAATCAATCCATCCATTCATTTTTATCTATTTATCTAGCCATCCATCCATATATTCATTTTTATCTGTTTATCTAGCCATCAATACATATATTCATTTTATCTATTTATCTAGCCATCAACCCATATGTTCATTTTATCTATTTATCTAGCCATCAATCCATATATTCATTTTTATATGTTTATCTAGCCATCCATCCATATATTCATTTTTATCTGTTTATCTAGACATCAATCCATATATTCATTTTATCTATTTATCTAGCCATCAACCTATTTGTTCATTTTATTTATCTAGCCATCACCCCATATGACCATTTTATCAATTTATCTAGCCATCAATCGATATATTCAGTTTATCAATTTATCTAGCCATTAATCCATATAATCATTTTTATCTGTTTATCTAGCCATCCATCCATACATTCATTTTTATCTGTTTATCTAGCCATCAATCTATATATTCTTTTTATCTATTTATCTAGCCATCAACCCATTTGTTCATTTTATCTATTTATCTAGCCATCTATACATATATTCATTTTATCTATTTATATAGACATCAACCCATATGTTCTTTTTATCTATTTATCTAGCCATCCATCCATTCATTTTTATCTATTTATCTAGCCATACATCCATTCTTTTTATCTATTTATCTAGCCATCAATCCATATATTCGTTTTATCTATTTATCTAGCCATCAACCCATATGTTCATTTTATCTATTTATCTAGCCATCAATCCATATATTCATTTTATCTATTTATCTAGCCATCAACCCATATGTTCATTTTATCAATTTATCTAGCCATCAATCCATATATTCATTTTTATCTGTTTATCTAGCCATCCATCCATATATTCATTTCTATCTGTTTATCTAGCCATCAATTCATATATTCATTTTATCTATTTATCTAGCCATCAACCCATTTGTTCATTTTATCGATTAATCTAGCCATCAATTGATATATTCATTTTATCTATTTGTCTAGCCATCAACCCATATGTTGATTTTATCTATTTATCTAGCCACCAATCCATATACTCATTTTATCTATTTATCTAGCCATCAATACACATTCATTGTATCTATTTATCTAGCCATCAATCCATATATTCATTTTTATCTGTTTATCTAGTCATCCATCCATATATTCATTTTTATCTGTTTATCTAGCCATCAATCCATATATTCATTTTATCTATTTATCTAGCCATCAACGCATATGTTCATTTTATCAATTTATCTAGCCATCAATCCATATATTCATTTTTATCTGTTTATCTAGCCATCCATCCATATATTCATTTCTATCTGTTTATCTAGCCATCAATCCATATATTTATTTTATCTATTTATATAGCCATCAACCCATTTGTTCATTTTATCTATTTATCTAGCCACCAATACATATATTCTTTTATATATAGTTAGTTAGTTACTAACACTCCCCACATGGCAACCTTGGCCTTCGGGGTAACCTCACCCCACCAAGTGATGACCGGACCCATTTCTCAGGTGGAGGCACCCAGAGGGCGGTGTCCATTACCTCCGATGATAGGGTGATAGTGAAGATGGCGGTGAGGTGAGAGGACCTACAGTTTTTACCGTGGACTCCGAACCACGTTGGGCATAGGGGATACTTCACGTGTGCTAGACAGAGGTGAAGGCGTGGATAGGGCCGACTTAAAATCGCCAACCCCAGAGCCGGGAATCGAACTCGGGACCCTTAGAACGGGAGCCGCGAACGAAACCACCGCGCTACCCCGGCGCCCTTCTTTTATATATTTATCTAGCCATCAACCCATATGTTCATTTTATCTATTTATCTAGCGATCAATCCATATATTCATTTTTATCTGTTTATCTAGCCATCCATCCATATATTCATTTTTATCTATTTATCTAGCCATCAATACACATATTCATTTTATCTATTTATCTAGCGATCAATCTATATATTCATTTTTATCTATTTATCTAGCCTCCAATCCAAATACTCATTTTTATCTATTTATCTAGCCATCAATACACATATTCATTTTATCTATTTATCTAGCGATCAATCCATATATTCATTTTTATCGGTTTATCTAGCCATCAATACATATACTCATTTTATCAATTTATCTATCCACCAATCCATATACTCATTTTTATCTATTTATCTAGCCATCAATACACATATTCATTTTATCTATTTATCTAGCCATCAACCCATATATTCATTTTATCTATTTATCTATATAAAATATAGGGAAATAAACGAAAATACTCTAAATGAATTTAGTAAGAACCTTAAACTTGAATCTTGGAAACAAACTTATGAGGTTAATGGAACCAACAACAAATATAATAGCTTTCTTCAGTGCTTTAAAACTAAGTTTGAATTCTGCTTCCCATCCAAGTATAAAAAAACATTTATCTTTAAAAAAGACAATTCCTGGCTCACTTTAGGAATTAAAACCTCATGCAGGCACAAAAGAGAACTATATCAGCAAGTTAGAATCAGTAACAATTTGTATTTAAAAAAGTACTACAAAAAATATTGTAAACTTCTAAAGAAGGTAATAATAGCAGCTAAAGTATTGCATTATAATAAACTAATTCAAAGCTCAGACAATAAAATAAAAACCACTTGGAATATAATAAAAAATGTGACACGTAAACTCTCATCAGAAAATTGCCCAATAACACTCAATGTTGACAATCATGAAATTGCCAAACCTCTTGTAGTTGCAGAATTGTTTAACAGATTCTTTTTGGATGTAACAAAAAAATTAAATATTAATTATGGAAGTAAAGGTGCAGCATTAGAATTTCTAAGTTCAAGTTTCAGAAACAATGTACCTACATTTAAAATCAGTTTAACTACACCTTCCGAAATAAATAAAATTATTGACTCTTTAAAAATGAAGAATTCTTCCGGTTATGATGAAATAACTACAAAAATCCTAAAATCTTTCTCCTCACAAATTAGCATTCCCCTTAGTTATTTATGTAATGAGTCTCTAAAGACTGGTATTTTCCCTGACAGAATGAAATACTCAGTTGTTAAACCTCTTTTCAAAACAGGCGAACGCAATAATGTTTCAAATTATAGACCAATATCTCTCTTGCCAATATTTTCAAAAGTTCTTGAAAAAGTAATGTTCACCAGACTGTATAAACACCTTGAATGTAACAACATACTTGTCAGTGATCAGTTTGGATTCAGAAAAGGAATATCGACTAATAATGCAACTTACAAGCTTACACATGAAGTGTTGACTGCCTTAAATGATAAAAGACATGTAGGTGGAATTTTTTGTGATCTAGCAAAGGCTTTTGATTGTGTTAATCATGACATTCTTACAGCAAAACTGGAATTCTATGGGATAAAAAATGATCATTTAAGATGGTTTGTATCATATCTAAATGAAAGAAAACAGAGTTTTGAAGTAGCTGTCAGTGATATTGGTTATGAAAAACAAACTTCGAACTGGAAAATAGTAACTCATGGAGTACCCCAAGTTTCCGTGTTAGGGCCTTTATTATTTCTTATCTATATAAATGACCTCTCACTTTATATAAAGGACATTGCAAGTACAGTTCTTTTTGCTGATGACACTAGTGTCCTGGTGACCAGTACAAATTTAAACGAGTGTACAATTAAAATGAATTATGTTTTGAACTGTATGTCATGCTGGTTTAAAGCAAACAAATTATATGTGAATCTAGACAAAACAAAAGTGGTCAAATTTATAACCTGTCGTACATCACATACTGAAATAGAAGTCGGGATTAATGATATGTTATTAGAAGAATTTGACAGCATAAAATTTCTGGGCCTTCAAGTGGACAGATGTTTAGATTGGAAAGCTCACATAAATTATATCTTACCTAAACTTAGCTCTGCCTGTTATGCTATCCGAGAGCTGGTTAATGTGAGTTCTATTGACACACTTAAATTGGTATATTATGCATACTTTAACTCTATTATGGAGTATGGAATATTATTTTGGGGCAACTCAGTAGAAAGTAAAAAAATATTCCTTATTGAAAGAGGGTTATAAGAATCATTACTAACACCCACACCAGATGCTCCTGTAAAGATCTTTTTACAAGATTGAAGATATTCACGCTTCCTTGCATGTATATATTCTCGATCCTAAAATTCTTTGTATGCAATCGTGCCTTATTTGCAACAAATAATGTAATTCACAAAATAAACACTAGACAAAAGTATAATATCCATTATCCCAGTGCTAAACTTTCTTGCTTCCAGAAAGGTGTGTATTATGAAACTATCAAAATATTTGGCGCACTTCCTAATGTTCTTAAAGAAAAAGTTGATAATTTCGGTGCTTTTAAAAAAGCTGTTAGAGAGTACCTTTGCTCAAAATCTTTTTATTCTGTACAAGATTATCTGAATGACAAATTATCCTGATAATGCTTCTGTAGCTCTATAAGTAGTATTTAACTATTCCAATGACAAATCATTACTTATAAATATTTGATGCAAGGTGAAAGTTTATTTTTAATCTATATGTATTTAATAAATAACAAGAATTGTATCCATTGCAAAAAGGTTGAGACGTACTGGCATAAGCCAAGTGAAAGCTGGTTTAAAAAGTGTTTCATTTTGTATCAAATATAATTATCCCTGCTTTGTTTTCCATATTGTTGTTCATATTGCCTGTATACTATAATATGTGTCTTATGTTAACTTTTGTACATATATATGCTATTAAACTTTATACCTCTAGACATGTTCAATGTTCACAGCCTTTTCTGGCTACAAGTGAACCTACTGAACGCAAATCAATCTAATCTAATCTAATCTAGAAACCAATCCATATACTCATTTTTATCTATTCATCTAGCCATCCATCCATTCATTTTTATCTATTTATCTAGCCATACATCCATTCTTTTTATCTATTTACCTAGCCATTAATCCATCCACTCCATTTTATCTGTTTATCTAGCCATCCATTCATTTATTCATTTTTATCTATTTATCTGGCCATCAATTTATTCATTTTTATCTATTAATCTAGCAATGCATTCATCTATTCATTTTTATCTATTTATCCAGCCATCCGCACATCCATTCATTTTGTCTATTTATCTAGGCATCCGTACATTCATTCATTTTATCTATTTATCTAGGCATTTTTCCATCCATTTATTTTTATTTATTTATCTAGCCATCAATCCATCCACTAAATTTTATCTATTAATCTAGCCATCAATCCATCTATTCATTTTATTTATTTATCTAGCAAACAATCCATCCATTCATTTTTATCTATTTATCTAGCCATCCATCCATATATTAATTTTTATCTATTTATCTAGCCATCAATACACATATTCATTTTATCTATTTATCTAGCCATCAATCCATATGTTCATTTTTATCTGTTTATCTAGCCATCCATCCATATATTCATTTCTATCTGTTTATCTAGCCATCAATTCATATATTCATTTTATCTATTTATCTAGCCATCAACCCATTTGTTCATTTTATCTATTAATCTAGCCATCAATAGATATATTCATTTTATCTATTTATCTAGCCATAAATCCATATATTCATTTTTATCTGTTTATCTAGCCATCCATCCATATATTCATTTTTATCTGTTTATCTAGCCATCAATCCATATATTCATTTTATCTATTTATATAGCCATCAACCCATTTGTTCATTTTATTTATCTAGCCATCAACACATATGTTCATTTTATCAATTTATATAGCCATCAATGCATATATTCATTTTATCAATTTATCTAGCCATACATCCATTTTTTATCTATTTATCTAGCCATCAATCCATATATTCGTTTTATCTATTTATCTAGGCATCAACCCATATGTTCATTTTATCTATTTATCTAGCCATCAATCCATATATTCATTTTTATATGTTTATCTAGCCATCCATCCATATATTCATTTCTATCTGTTTATCTAGCCATCAATCCATATATTCATTTTATCTATTTATCTAGCCATCAACCCATTTTTTCATTTTATCTATTTATCTAGCTACCAATACATATATTCATTTTATCTATTTATCTAGCCATCAACCCATATGTTCATTTTATCTATTTATCTAGCCACCAATCCATATACTCATTTTTATCTGTTTATCTAGCCATCAATCCATATATTCATTTTATCTATTTAACTAGCCATCAACCCATTTGTTCATTTTATCTATTTATCTAGCCATCAATACATATATTCACTTTATCTATTTATCTAGCCATCAATACATATATTCACTTTATCTATTTATCTAGCCATCAACGCATATGTTCATTTTATCAATTTATCTAGCCACCAATCCATATACTCATTTTTATCTATTTATCTAGCCATCAATACACATACTCCTTTTATCTATTTATCTAGCCATCAACCCATATATTCATTTTATCTATTTATCTAGCCACCAATCCATATACTCATTTTTATCTATTTATCTAGCCATCCATCCATTCATTTTTATCTATTTATCTAGCCATACATCCATTCTTTTTATCTATTTATGTACCCATCAATCCATATATTCGTTTTATCTATTTATCTAGCCATCAACCCATAAGTTCATTTTATCTATTCATCTAGCCATCAATCCATCCATTCATTTTATCTATTTATCTAGTCATCAATCCATCCAATAAATTTTATCTATTTTCTAGCCATCAATCCATCCATTCATTTTTATCTATTTATCTAGCCATCAATTCATCCATTCATTTTTATTTATTTATCTAGCCATCAATCCATATATTCATTTTATATATTTATCTAGCCATCAATTCATCCATTCATTTTTATCTATTTATCTAGCCATCAATCCATTCATTAATTTTTATCTATTTATCTAACCATCAATCAATCCACTCATTTTTATCCATTTATCTAGCCATCCCTCTATTCACTTTATTTATTTATCTGGCCATCCATCTATTCATTTTTATCTATTTATCTAGCAATCCATTCTTTTATACTTATCTATTTATCTAGCAAACATTCCATCCACTCAATTTTATCTATTTATCTAGCCATTCATTAATTTATTTTTATCCATAGATTTAGATATCCATCCATTCATTTTTATCTATTTTTCTAACCATCAATCCATCCATTCATTTTTATCTATTTATCTATCCATCAATCCATCCACTCAATTTTATCTGTTTATCTAGCCATCCATTCATTTATTCATTTTTATCTATTTATCTGGCCATCAATTTATTCATTTTTATCTATTAATCTAGCAATGCATTCATCTATTCATTTTTATCTATTTATTTAGCCATCCATTCATTTATACATTTATATCTATTTATCTAGCCATCCGTACATCCATTCATTTTATCTATTTATCTAGGCATTTATCCATCCATTCATTTTTATTTATTTATCTAGCCATCAATCCACTAAATTTTATCTAATAATCTAGCCATCAATCCATCTATTCATTTTATTTATTTATATAGCAATCAATCCATCCATTCATTTTTATCTATTTATCTAGCCATCCATCCATATATTCATTTTTATCTGTTTATCTAGCCATCAATACATATATTCATTTTATCTATTTATCTAGCCATCAACCCATATGTTCATTTTATCTATTTATCTAGCCATCAATCCATATATTCATTTTTATATATTTATCTAGTCATCCATCCATATATTCATTTTTATCTGTTTATCTAGACATCAATCCATATATTCATTTTATCTATTTATTTAGCCATCAACCTATTTGTTCATTTTATTTATCTAGCCATCACCCCATATGTTCATTTTATCAATTTATCTAGCCATCAATCCATATATTCAGTTTATCAATTTATCTAGCCATCAATCCATATATTCATTTTTTTCTGTTTATCTAGCCATCCATCCATATATTCATTTCTATCTGTTTATCTAGCCATCAATCTATATATTCATTTTATCTATTTATCTAGCCATCAACCCATTTGTTCATTTTATCTATTTATCTAGCCATCAATACATATATTCATTTTATCTATTTATATAACCATCAACCCATATGTTCTTTTTATCTATTTATCTAGCCATCCATCCATTCATTGTTATCTATTTATCTAGCCATACATCCATTCTTTTTATCCATTTATCTAGCCATCAATCCATATATTCGTTTTATCTATTTATCTAGCCATCAACTCATATGTTCATTTTATCATTTATCTAGCCATCAATCCATATATTCATTTTATCTATTTATCTAGCCATCAACCCATATGTTCATTTTATCAATTTATCTAGCCATCAATCCATATATTCAGTTTAATCTGTTTATCTAGCCATCCATCCATATATTCATTTCTATCTGTTTATCTAGCCATCAATTCATATATTCATTTTATCTATTTATCTAGCCATCAACCCATTTGTTCATTTTATCTATTAATCTAGCCATCAATAGATATATTCATTTTATCTATTTATCTAGCCATCAACCCATATGTTGATTTTATCTATTTATCTAGCCACCAATCCATATACTCATTTTTATCTATTTATCTAGCCATCAATACACATTCATTTTATCTATTTATCTAGCCATCAATCCATATATTCATTTTTATCTGTTTATCTAGTCATCCATCCATATATTCATTTTTATCTGTTTATCTAGCCATCAATCCATATATTCATTTTATCTATTTATCTAGCCATCAACCCATATGTTCATTTTATCAATTTATCTAGCCATCAATCCATATATTCATTTTTATCTGTTTATCTAGCCATCCATCCATATATTCATTTCTATCTGTTTATCTAGCCATCAATCCATATATTTAATTTATCTATTTATATAGCCATCAACCCATTTGTTCATTTTATCTATTTATCTAGCCACCAATACATATATTCATTTTATATATTTATCTAGCCATCAACCCATATGTTCATTTTATCTATTTATCTAGCCATCAACCCATATGTTCATTTTATCTATTTATCTAACCTCCAATCCAAATACTCATTTTTATCTATTTATCTAGCCATCAATACACATATTCATTTTATCTATTTATCTAGCCATCAATCCATATATTCATTTTTATCTGTTTATCTAGCCATCCATCCATATATTCATTTTTATCTGTTTATCGAGCCATCAATCCATATATTCATTTTATCTATTTATCTAGCCATCAACCCATTTGTTCATTTTATCTATTTATCTAGCCATCAATACGTATACTCATTTTATCAATTTATCTATCCACCAATCCATATACTCATTTTTATCTATTTATCTAGCCATCAATACGCATATTCATTTTATCTATTTATCTAGCCATCAACCCATATATTCATTTTATCTATTTATCTATATAAAATATAGGGAAATAAACGAAAATACTCTAAATGAATTTAGTAAGAACCTTAAACTTGAATCTTGGAAACAAACTTATGAGGTTAATGGAACCAACAACAAATATAATAGCTTTCTTCAGTGCTTTAAAACTAAGTTTGAATTCTGCTTCCCATCCAAGTATAAAAAAACATTTAACTTTAAAAAAGACAATTCCTGGCTCACTTTAGGAATTAAAACCTCATGCAGGCACAAAAGAGAACTATATCAGCAAGTTAGAATCAGTAACAATTTGTATTTAAAAAAGTACTACAAAAAATATTGTAAACTTCTAAAGAAGGTAATAATAGCAGCTAAAGTATTGCATTATAATAAACTAATTCAAAGCTCAGGCAATAAAATAAAAACCACTTGGAATATAATAAAAAATGTGACACGTAAACACTCATCAGAAAATTGCCCAATAACACTCAATGTTGACAATCATGAAATTGCCAAACCTCTTGTAGTTGCAGAATTGTTTAACAGATTCTTTTTGGATGTAACAAAAAAATTAAATATTAATTATGGAAGTAAAGGTGCAGCACTAGAATTTCTAAGTTCAAGTTTCAGAAACAATGTACCTACATTTAAAATCAGTTTAACTACACCTTCCGAAATAAATAAAATTATTGACTCTTTAAAAATGTAGAATTCTTCCGGTTATGATGAAATAACTACAAAAATCCTAAAATCTTGCTCCTCACAAATTAGCATTCCCCTTAGTTATTTATGTAATGAGTCTCTAAAGACTGGTATTTTCCCTGACAGAATGAAATACTCAGTTGTTAAACCTCTTTTCAAAACAGGCGAACGCAATAATGTTTCAAATTATAGACCAATATCTCTCTTGCCAATATTTTCAAAAGTTTTTGAAAAAGTAATGTTCACCAGACTGTATAAACACCTTGAATGTAACAACATACTTGTCAGTGATCAGTTTGGATTCAGAAAAGGAATATCGACTAATAATGCAACTTACAAGCTTACACATGAAGTGTTGACTGCCTTAAATGATAAAAGACATGTAGGTGGAATTTTTTGTGATCTAGCAAAGGCTTTTGATTGTGTTAATCATGACATTCTTACAGCAAAACTGGAATTCTATGGGATAAAAAATGATCATTTAAGATGGTTTGTATCATATCTAAATGAAAGAAAACAGAGTGTTGAAGTAGCTGTCAGTGATATTGGTTATGAAAAACAAACTTCGAACTGGAAAATAGTAACTCATGGAGTACCCCAAGTTTCCGTGTTAGGGCCTTTATTATTTCTTATCTATATAAATGACCTCTCACTTTATATAAAGGACATTGCAAGTACAGTTCTTTTTGCTGATGACACTAGTGTCCTGGTGACCAGTACAAATTTAAACGAGTGTACAATTAAAATGAATTATGTTTTGAACTGTATGTCATGCTGGTTTAAAGCAAACAAATTATATGTGAATCTAGACAAAACAAAAGTGGTCAAATTTATAACCTGTCGTACATCACATACTGAAATAGAAGTCGGGATTAATGATATGTTATTAGAAGAATTTGACAGCATAAAATTTCTGGGCCTTCAAGTGGACAGATGTTTAGATTGGAAAGCTCACATAAATTATATCTTACCTAAACTTAGCTCTGCCTGTTATGCTATCCGAGAGCTGGTTAATGTGAGTTCTATTGACACACTTAAATTGGTATATTATGCATACTTTAACTCTATTATGGAGTATGGAATATTATTTTGGGGCAACTCAGTAGAAAGTAAAAAAATATTCCTTATGCAAAAGAGGGTTATAAGAATCATTACTAACACCCACACCAGATGCTCCTGTAAAGATCTTTTTACAAGATTGAAGATATTCACGCTTCCTTGCATGTATATATTCTCGATCCTAAAATTCTTTGTATGCAATCGTGCCTTATTTGCAACAAATAATGTAATTCACAAAATAAACACTAGACAAAAGTATAATATCCATTATCGCAGTGCTAAACTTTCTTGCTTCCAGAAAGGTGTGTATTATGAAACTATCAAAATATTTGGCGCACTTCCTAATGTTCTTAAAGAAAAAGTTGATAATTTCGGTGCTTTTAAAAAAGCTGTTAGAGAGTACCTTTGCTCAAAATCTTTTTATTCTGTACAAGATTATCTGAATGACAAATTATCCTGATAATGCTTCTGTAGCTCTATAAGTAGTATTTAACTATTCCAATGACAAATCATTACTTATAAATATTTGATGCAAGGTGAAAGTTTATTTTTAATCTATATGTATTTAATAAATAACAAGAATTGTATCCATTGCAAAAAGGTTGAGACGTACTGGCATAAGCCAAGTGAAAGCTGGTTTAAAAAGTGTTTCATTTTGTATCAAATATAATTATCCCTGCTTTGTTTTCCATATTGTTGTTCATATTGCCTGTATACTATAATATGTGTCTTATGTTAACTTTTGTACATATATATGCTATTAAACTTTATACCTCTAGACATGTTCAATGTTCACAGCCTTTTCTGGCTACAAGTGAACCTACTGAACGCAAATCAATCTAATCTAATCTAATCTAGAAACCAATCCATATACTCATTTTTATCTATTCATCTAGCCATCCATCCATTCATTTTTATCTATTTATCTAGCCATACATCCATTCTTTTTATCTATTTATCTAGCCATTAATCCATCCACTCAATTTTATCTGTTTATCTAGCCATCCATTCATTTATTCATTTTTATCTATTTATCTGGCCATCAATTTATTCATTTTTATCTATTAATCTAGCAATGCATTCATCTATTCATTTTTATCTATTTATCCAGCCATCCGCACATCCATTCATTTTGTCTATTTATCTAGGCATCCGTACATTCATTCATTTTATCTATTTATCTAGGCATTTTTCCATCCATTTATTTTTATTTATTTATCTAGCCATCAATCCATCCACTAAATTTTATCTATTAATCTAGCCATCAATCCATCTATTCATTTTATTTATTTATCTAGCAAACAATCCATCCATTCATTTTTATCTATTTATCTAGCCATCCATCCATATATTAATTTTTATCTATTTATCTAGCCATCAATACACATATTCATTTTATCTATTTATCTAGCCATCAATCCATATGTTCATTTTTATCTGTTTATCTAGCCATCCATCCATATATTCATTTTTATCTGTTTATCTAGCCATCAATTCATATATTCATTTTATCTATTTATCTAGCCATCAACCCATTTGTTCATTTTATCTATTAATCTAGCCATCAATAGATATATTCATTTTATCTATTTATCTAGCCATAAATCCATATATTCATTTTTATCTGTTTATCTAGCCATCCATCCATATATTCATTTTTATCTGTTTATCTAGCCATCAATCCATATATTCATTTTATCTATTTATATAGCCATCAACCCATTTGTTCATTTTATTTATCTAGCCATCAACACATATGTTCATTTTATCAATTTATCTAGCCATCAATGCATATATTCATTTTATCAATTTATCTAGCCATACATCCATTTTTTATCTATTTATCTAGCCATCAATCCATATATTCGTTTTATCTATTTATCTAGGCATCAACCCATATGTTCATTTTATCTATTTATCTAGCCATCAATCCATATATTCATTTTTATATGTTTATCTAGCCATCCATCCATATATTCATTTCTATCTGTTTATCTAGCCATCAATCCATATATTCATTTTATCTATTTATCTAGCCATCAACCCATTTTTTCATTTTATCTATTTATCTAGCTACCAATACATATATTCATTTTATCTATTTATCTAGCCATCAACCCATATGTTCATTTTATCTATTTATCTAGCCACCAATCCATATACTCATTTTTATCTGTTTATCTAGCCATCAATCCATATATTCATTTTATCTATTTAACTAGCCATCAACCCATTTGTTCATTTTATCTATTTATCTAGCCATCAATACATATATTCACTTTATCTATTTATCTAGCCATCAATACATATATTCACTTTATCTATTTATCTAGCCATCAACGCATATGTTCATTTTATCAATTTATCTAGCCACCAATCCATATACTCATTTTTATCTATTTATCTAGCCATCAATACACATACTCCTTTTATCTATTTATCTAGCCATCAACCCATATATTCATTTTATCTATTTATCTAGCCACCAATCCATATACTCATTTTTATCTATTTATCTAGCCATCCATCCATTCATTTTTATCTATTTATCTAGCCATACATCCATTCTTTTTATCTATTTATGTACCCATCAATCCATATATTCGTTTTATCTATTTATCTAGCCATCAACCCATAAGTTCATTTTATCTATTCATCTAGCCATCAATCCATCCATTCATTTTATCTATTTATCTAGCCATCAATCCATCCAATAAATTTTATCTATTTTCTAGCCATCAATCCATCCATTCATTTTTATCTATTTATCTAGCCATCAATTCATCCATTCATTTTTATTTATTTATCTAGCCATCAATCCATATATTCATTTTATATATTTATCTAGCCATCAATTCATCCATTCATTTTTATCTATTTATCTAGCCATCAATCCATTCATTAATTTTTATCTATTTATCTAACCATCAATCAATCCACTCATTTTTATCCATTTATCTAGCCATCCCTCTATTCACTTTATTTATTTATCTGGCCATCCATCTATTCATTTTTATCTATTTATCTAGCAATCCATTCTTTTATACTTATCTATTTATCTAGCCAACATTCCATCCACTCAATTTTATCTATTTATCTAGCCATTCATTAATTTATTTTTATCCATAGATTTAGATATCCATCTATTCATTTTTATCTATTTTTCTAACCATCAATCCATCCATTCATTTTTATCTATTTATCTAGCCATCAATCCATCCACTCAATTTTATCTGTTTATCTAGCCATCCATTCATTTATTCATTTTTATCTATTTATCTGGCCATCAATTTATTCATTTTTATCTATTAATCTAGCAATGCATTCATCTATTCATTTTTATCTATTTATTTAGCCATCCATTCATTTATACATTTATATCTATTTATCTAGCCATCCGTACATCCATTCATTTTATCTATTTATCTAGGCATTTATCCATCCATTCATTTTTATTTATTTATCTAGCCATCAATCCACTAAATTTTATCTATTAATCTAGCCATCAATCCATCTATTCATTTTATTTATTTATCTAGCAATCAATCCATCCATTCATTTTTATCTATTTATCTAGCCATCCATGCATATATTCATTTTTATCTGTTTATCTAGCCATCAATACATATATTCATTTTATCTATTTATCTAGCCATCAACCCATATGTTCATTTTATCTATTTATCTAGCCATCAATCCATATATTCATTTTTATATATTTATCTAGTCATCCATCCATATATTCATTTTTATCTGTTTATCTAGACATCAATCCATATATTCATTTTATCTATTTATTTAGCCATCAACCTATTTGTTCATTTTATTTATCTAGCCATCACCCCATATGTTCATTTTATCAATTTATCTAGCCATCAATCCATATATTCAGTTTATCAATTTATCTAGCCATCAATCCATATATTCATTTTTTTCTGTTTATCTAGCCATCCATCCATATATTCATTTCTATCTGTTTATCTAGCCATCAATCTATATATTCATTTTATCTATTTATCTAGCCATCAACCCATTTGTTCATTTTATCTATTTATCTAGCCATCAACCCATTTGTTCATTTTATCTATTAATCTAGCCATCAATAGATATATTCATTTTATCTATTTATCTAGCCATCAACCCATATGTTGATTTTATCTATTTATCTAGCCACCAATCCATATACTCATTTTTATCTATTTATCTAGCCATCAATACACATTCATTTTATCTATTTATCTAGCCATCAATCCATATATTCATTTTTATCTGTTTATCTAGTCATCCATCCATATATTCATTTTTATCTGTTTATCTAGCCATCAATCCATATATTCATTTTATCTATTTATCTAGCCATCAACCCATATGTTCATTTTATCAATTTATCTAGCCATCAATCCATATATTCAGTTTAATCTGTTTATCTAGCCATCCATCCATATATTCATTTCTATCTGTTTATCTAGCCATCAATTCATATATTCATTTTATCTATTTATCTAGCCATCAACCCATTTGTTCATTTTATCTATTAATCTAGCCATCAATAGATATATTCATTTTATCTATTTATCTAGCCATCAACCCATATGTTGATTTTATCTATTTATCTAGCCACCAATCCATATACTCATTTTTATCTATTTATCTAGCCATCAATACACATTCATTTTATCTATTTATCTAGCCATCAATCCATATATTCATTTTTATCTGTTTATCTAGTCATCCATCCATATATTCATTTTTATCTGTTTATCTAGCCATCAATCCATATATTCATTTTATCTATTTATCTAGCCATCAACCCATATGTTCATTTTATCAATTTATCTAGCCATCAATCCATATATTCATTTTTATCTGTTTATCTAGCCATCCATCCATATATTCATTTCTATCTGTTTATCTAGCCATCAATCCATATATTTATTTTATCTATTTATATAGCCATCAACCCATTTGTTCATTTTATCTATTTATCTAGCCACCAATACATATATTCATTTTATATATTTATCTAGCCATCAACCCATATGTTCATTTTATCTATTTATCTAGCCATCAACCCATATGTTCATTTTATCTATTTATCTAACCTCCAATCCAAATACTCATTTTTATCTATTTATCTAGCCATCAATACACATATTCATTTTATCTATTTATCTAGCCATCAATCCATATATTCATTTTTATCTGTTTATCTAGCCATCCATCCATATATTCATTTTTATCTGTTTATCGAGCCATCAATCCATACATTCATTTTATCTATTTATCTAGCCATCAACCCATTTGTTCATTTTATCTATTTATCTAGCCATCAATACATATACTCATTTTATCAATTTATCTATCCACCAATCCATATACTCATTTTTATCTATTTATCTAGCCATCAATACACATATTCATTTTATCTATTTATCTAGCCATCAACCCATATATTCATTTTATCTATTTATCTATATAAAATATAGGGAAATAAACGAAAATACTCTAAATGAATTTAGTAAGAACCTTAAACTTGAATCTTGGAAACAAACTTATGAGGTTAATGGAACCAACAACAAATATAATAGCTTTCTTCAGTGCTTTAAAACTAAGTTTGAATTCTGCTTCCCATCCAAGTATAAAAAAACATTTAACTTTAAAAAAGACAATTCCTGGCTCACTTTAGGAATTAAAACCTCATGCAGGCACAAAAGAGAACTATATCAGCAAGTTAGAATCAGTAACAATTTGTATTTAAAAAAGTACTACAAAAAATATTGTAAACTTCTAAAGAAGGTAATAATAGCAGCTAAAGTATTGCATTATAATAAACTAATTCAAAGCTCAGACAATAAAATAAAAACCACTTGGAATATAATAAAAAATGTGACACGTAAACACTCATCAGAAAATTGCCCAATAACACTCAATGTTGACAATCATGAAATTGCCAAACCTCTTGTAGTTGCAGAATTGTTTAACAGATTCTTTTTGGATGTAACAAAAAAATTAAATATTAATTATGGAAGTAAAGGTGCAGCACTAGAATTTCTAAGTTCAAGTTTCAGAAACAATGTACCTACATTTAAAATCAGTTTAACTACACCTTCCGAAATAAATAAAATTATTGACTCTTTAAAAATGTAGAATTCTTCCGGTTATGATGAAATAACTACAAAAATCCTAAAATCTTGCTCCTCACAAATTAGCATTCCCCTTAGTTATTTATGTAATGAGTCTCTAAAGACTGGTATTTTCCCTGACAGAATGAAATACTCAGTTGTTAAACCTCTTTTCAAAACAGGCGAACGCAATAATGTTTCAAATTATAGACCATAATCTCTCTTGCCAATATTTTCAAAAGTTCTTGAAAAAGTAATGTTCACCAGACTGTATAAACACCTTGAATGTAACAACATACTTGTCAGTGATCAGTTTGGATTCAGAAAAGGAATATCGACTAATAATGCAACTTACAAGCTTACTCATGAAGTGTTGACTGCCTTAAATGATAAAAGACATGTAGGTGGAATTTTTTGTGATCTAGCAAAGGCTTTTGATTGTGTTAATCATGACATTCTTACAGCAAAACTGGAATTCTATGGGATAAAAAATGATCATTTAAGATGGTTTGTATCATATCTAAATGAAAGAAAACAGAGTGTTGAAGTAGCTGTCAGTGATATTGGTTATGAAAAACAAACTTCGAACTGGAAAATAGTAACTCATGGAGTACCCCAAGTTTCCGTGTTAGGGCCTTTATTATTTCTTATCTATATAAATGACCTCTCACTTTATATAAAGGACATTGCAAGTACAGTTCTTTTTGCTGATGACACTAGTGTCCTGGTGACCAGTACAAATTTAAACGAGTGTACAATTAAAATGAATTATGTTTTGAACTGTATGTCATGCTGGTTTAAAGCAAACAAATTATCTGTGAATCTAGACAAAACAAAAGTGGTCAAATTTATAACCTGTCGTACATCACATACTGAAATAGAAGTCGGGATTAATGATATGTTATTAGAAGAATTTGACAGCATAAAATTTCTGGGCCTTCAAGTGGACAGATGTTTAGATTGGAAAGCTCACATAAATTATATCTTACCTAAACTTAGCTCTGCCTGTTATGCTATCCGAGAGCTGGTTAATGTGAGTTCTATTGACACACTTAAATTGGTATATTATGCATACTTTAACTCTATTATGGATTATGGAATATTATTTTGGGGCAACTCAGTAGAAAGTAAAAAAAATATTCCTTATGCAAAAGAGGGTTATAAGAATCATTACTAACACCCACACCAGATGCTCCTGTAAAGATCTTTTTACAAGATTGAAGATATTAACGCTTCCTTGCATGTATATATTCTCGATCCTAAAATTCTTTGTATGCAATCGTGCCTTATTTGCAACAAATAATGTAATTCACAAAATAAACACTAGACAAAAGTATAATATCCATTATCCCAGTGCTAAACTTTCTTGCTTCCAGAAAGGTGTGTATTATGAAACTATCAAAATATTTGGCGCACTTCCTAATGTTCTTAAAGAAAAAGTTGATAATTTCGGTGCTTTTAAAAAAGCTGTTAGAGAGTACCTTTGCTCAAAATCTTTTTATTCTGTACAAGATTATCTGAATGACAAATTATCCTGATAATGCTTCTGTAGCTCTATAAGTAGTATTTAACTATTCCAATGACAAATCATTACTTATAAATATTTGATGCAAGGTGAAAGTTTATTTTTAATCTATATGTATTTAATAAATAACAAGAATGGTATCCATTGCAAAAAGGTTGAGACGTACTGGCATAAGCCAAGTGAAAGCTGGTTTAAAAAGTGTTTCATTTTGTATCAAATATAATTATCCCTGCTTTGTTTTCCATATTGTTGTTCATATTGCCTGTATACTATAATATGTGTCTTATGTTAACTTTTGTACATATATATGCTATTAAACTTTATACCTCTAGACATGTTCAATGTTCACAGCCTTTTCTGGCTACAAGTGAACCTACTGAACGCAAATCAATCTAATCTAATCTAATCTAGAAACCAATCCATATACTCATTTTTATCTATTCATCTAGCCATCCATCCATTCATTTTTATCTATTTATCTAGCCATACATCCATTCTTTTTATCTATTTATCTAGCCATTAATCCATCCACTCAATTTTATCTGTTTATCTAGCCATCCATTCATTTATTCCATTTTTATCTATTTATCTGGCCATCAATTTATTCATTTTTATCTATTAATCTAGCAATGCATTCATCTATTCATTTTTATCTATTTATCCAGCCATCCGCACATCCATTCATTTTGTCTATTTATCTAGGCATCCGTACATTCATTCATTTTATCTATTTATCTAGGCATTTTTCCATCCATTTATTTTTATTTATTTATCTAGCCATCAATCCATCCACTAAATTTTATCTATTAATCTAGCCATCAATCCATCTATTCATTTTATTTATTTATCTAGCAAACAATCCATCCATTCATTTTTATCTATTTATCTAGCCATCCATCCATATATTAATTTTTATCTATTTATCTAGCCATCAATACACATATTCATTTTATCTATTTATCTAGCCATCAATCCATATGTTCATTTTTATCTGTTTATCTAGCCATCCATCCATATATTCATTTTTATCTGTTTATCTAGTCATCAATCCATATATTCATTTTATCTATTTATCTAGCCATCAACCTATTTGTTCATTTTATCTATTTATCTAGCCATCAATACATATATTCATTTTATCTATTTATCTAGAGATCAACCCATATGTTCATTTTATCATTTTATCTAGCCACCAATTCATATACTCATTTTTATCTATTTATCTAGCCATCAATACACATATTCATTTTATCTATTTATCTAGCCATCAACCCATATATTCATTTTATCTATTTATCTAGCCACCAATCCATATACTCATTTTTATCTATTTATCTAGCCATCCATCCATTCATTTTTATCTATTTATCTAGCCATACATCCATTCTTTTTAATTATTTATCTAGCCATTAATCCATATATTCGTTTTATCTATTTATCTAGCCATCAACCCATATGTTAATTTTATCTATTTATCTAACCATCAATCCATCCATTCATTTTATCTATTTATCTAGCCATCAATCCATCCACTAAATTTTATCTATTTTCTAGCCATCAATCCATCCATTCATTTTTATCTATTTATCTAGCCATCAATTCATACATTCATTTTTATCTATTTATCTAGCCATCAATCCATATATTCATTTTATATATTCATCTAGCCATCAATTCATCCATTCGTTTTTATCTATTTATCTAGCCATCAATCCATTCATTAATTTTTATCTATTTATCTAACCATCAATCCATCCACTCATTTTTATCCATTTATCTAGCCATCCCTCTATTTACTTTATCTATTTATCTGGCCATCCATCTATTCATTTTTATCTATTTATTTTTATCTATTTATCTAGCCATCAATTCATCCATTCATTTTTATCTATTTATCTAGCCATCAATCCATATATTCATTTTATATATTTATCTAGCCATCAATTCATCCATTCGTTTTTATCTATTTATCTAGCCATCAATCCATTCATTAATTTTTATCTATTTATCTAACCATCAATCCATCCACTCATTTTTATCCATTTATGTAGCCATCCCTCTATTAACTTTATCTATTTATCTGGCCATCCATATATTCATTTTTATCTATTTATCTAGCAATCCATTCATTTATACTTATCTATTTATCTAGCCAACAATCCATCCACTCAATTTTATCTATTTATCTAGCCATTCATTAATTTATTTTTATCCATATATCTAGCCATCCATCCATTCATTTTTATCTATTTTTCTAACCATCAATCCATCCATTCTTTTTTATCTATTTATCTAGCCATCAATCCATTCACTCAATTTTATCTGTTTATCTAGCCATCCATTCATTTATTCATTTTTATCTATTTATCTGGCCATCAATTTATTCATTTTTATCTATTAATCTATCAATGCATTCATCTATTAATTTTTATCTATTTATCTAGCCATCCATTCATTTATACATTTATATCTATTTATCTAGCCATCCGTACATCCATTCATTTTATCTATTTATCTAGCCATCCGTACATCCATTCATTTTATCTATTTATCTAGGAATTTATCCATCCATTCATTTTTATTTATTTATCTAGCCATCAATCCATCCACTAAATTTTATCTATTAATCTAGCCATCAATCCATCTATTCATTTTATCTATTTATCTAGCAATCAATCCATCCATTCATTTTTATCTATTTATCTAGCCATCCATTCATCTATTCATTTTTATCTATTTATCTAGCCATCCGTACCTCCATTCATTTTATCTGTTTATCTGGCCATCCATCCATGTATTCAATTTATTTATTAATCTAGCCATCAATCCATCTATTCATTTTATCTATTTATCTAGCCATCAATCCATTCATTATTTTTTCTATTTACCTAGCCATCAATCCATTCATTATTTTTATCTATTTATCTAGCCATCCATCCATTCATTTTATCTATTTATGTAGCCATCAATCCATCCATTAATTCTTATCTATTTATCTAGTCACCCATCCATCTATTTATCTACCATCCATCTATTCATTTTTTCTATTCATATATTCATATTTATCTATTCATGTATTCATATTTATCTATTCATGTATTCATTTTTATGTATTCATGTATTAATTTTTTATTCAGTTCCTCCCTCCCACCCTCCCTTCCTCACACCCTCAGTCATTTATCTATTTATTTATTGCACCAGCCTGAAACTGAACTTTTTAAACAGCCCAACCTAATGTTTAGAAATTCTTAGATAATACCAACGTAGTAATAGCGAATAAGAGCTAATAAATCTATAAACCCGGGAGAAAATAAAGCAATTCTGCATTGAGGTAAACATTCAGGAATGTCAAATACAGCAATGGCCAACAGAGAAACATTTCATCCATATCTAATTATTCAGATTTTATACCCTTTTTGGTCACAATGAATTAGAAAATCTCGTTGAGTTTACTAGTATAACATTATGAGCGATCTTTAACATTTAAATGTTTAAAATATTTTATAAGAACAAATAATCCTAACACTTGTCCCGCTCCTGATTTAACTCCTAAATTATTTGTTTTAAGTGGCTCTCAAGAACTATAGTTTCTAACATATTGATTTTCCTTCCCTCCGTAGAATGAGGATTTTATAATTAATGACTTTTCAGTGAACTCATTTAATTTTCGTTCGATTACAATAACCAAAGGAACAGTAAAGTTATAAAATAATTATTTTTAATCATCGAGAGGTTTTACATAATAAAATTAACCAATATTTTGTCCAACAAGACATCTTAAGGATCTTATTAACGAAACTATGCATATTGCTAGTTACATTACTTATATTTTCTATTTCCATACACATCATTAATTCCAACTTTCAAATTTATATTGCGGATAGAAAAGGATAAAATTGCAGATGAATATTTCTATTCCTATGCCAGTATAATGGCTCAAAATACACCACATCATTTCCAGCATTGAACATCGGAAACAGATGAAAGGAAAATAAAGACGTTGAAATAATATATTTTACTTTCACTAAAATGCGGAAAAGGAAAATTATTTTATGGACGAATCTAGCTTCCGGAGAGGGAAATTCTTAGTGTTTGTAGTACATGAATGTTTATTACATTATACACACAGAATACATTGCAAAGAATTATTCCTCTACAATGTAATTTCAGGCGTGAATGTGCTGTAAATTGTAAACTCTGACATGATGGTCGAGTTGCATTTCTATATATTTGCTAAGGATTGCAACATTAATGCAAACTATTTTTTATTATTAACTATAAAAATTAATATTCTGTTTATTGTTGCAAATTTTAATGGCATAGTGATTTTAGTAGCAAGCTATAATTTAAATTAAATAAAAGCGTATTAAATGTTTATATAAGCTAAATTCACAAATGCAATGATAAATGCATGATAAACATATTCAATGTCACTCGTGAAATTTCATACAATAGTTCATCGAGTCACTGTATGAAAAGTTGTTTTACTGGTTTGGAAGGTTGTTTATAGACTACAATGAAAAATATAACACTTTTTCGGGAATAGTAATTTAAATATGTATTTAAAAACTGAAAATTCAATGCCATAGCCGGGATTTGAACCACGGATCTTCTGGTCTCAGTCCAGCTGCTCTAAACCATTGAGCTACTATGGCCAACGTGTCGAAACGTCATTAAATTCTCCAACTGACTCACGCGTTCCCGGCAAACCACTAGGAGTCCTCATAAACACATGAGACAACTACCTTAATGCCGATTTACTATGCTGTAAGTGCTTTAAGGCCCGGGCTTTCTAGTTAACCAGTATTAGGTCAATTAATGCAAATTATTCGTTTTTCACACTAGGCATGTGTAGAACGCACTATGAAAGCGTAGAGCCAGACTGAAAAATTCAATGCCAATGCCGGGATTTGAACCACGGATCTTCTGTTTGCCGTCCAGCCGCTCCAACCCATTGAGCTACTATGGCCAACGTGCCGACATGACATTAAATTCTCGAACTGACTCGTGTTTTTCCCGGTAAACCACTAGGAGTTCTCATAAACACATGAGACAACTACCTTAATGGCGACTTACTATGCTGTAAGTACTTTAAGACCCGGGTTTTATAGTTATCCACTAATAGGTCAATTAATGGAAATTAATTGTTCTTTCACACTGGCCGTGTGTAAGACGCACTATGAGAGCGTAGAGCCAGAACGAAAAATTCAAATCCAATGCCGGGATTTGAGCCACGGATCTTCTGGTTGCCGTCCAGCCGCTCTAACCCATTGAGCTACTATGGCCAACATGCCCACATGGCATTAAATTCTCCAACTGACTCGTGTTTCTCCCGGTAAACCACTAGGAGTTCTCATAAACACATGAGACAACTACCTTAATGGCGACTTACTATGCTGTAAGTACTTTAAGGCCCGGGTTTTATAGTTCGGACCACTATTAGGTACAATAAATTGTTCTTTCACAAAAGCCGTGTGTAGGACGCACTATGAAAGCGTAGAGTCAGACTTAAAATTTCAATGACATAGCCGGGATTTGAACCACGGTTCTTCTGGTATCCGATTCTCTGAAAATCCGTGGTTCAAGTCCCAGCTATGGGATTGAATTTTTCGGTCTGGCTCTACGCTTTCATGGTGCGTCCTACACACGGCTAGTGTGAAAGAACAATTAATTTATAGTTAAAAACTGTTAATGATTTTTATGAAATATTTTGAATGAATAATTAAACGAAATGCTAATTAATAGGAATTATTACTACTTTGTCACATCGGACGATGAATGAAAGAGTTACCTTACAGTTAACTGATATGTGTCTATCAGAATCAGGAAAAACACAGGAACAAAACTTATCCAGGTAACTTACCCTAACCGAGATCGAACCCGAGACCTCTTCAACGTGAGGCAGACACGCAACTATCTACGCTACCGAAACGGGTGTAGGAATGCATGGATTACTGTACATCAAGCGTGGTGAAAAAATTACGTAGAATATTTTGTGGTGCGAGGGAAACACAAAAGAAACTGGACTCCGTAGGCGCTGCCACTCCTAGATGTAGTGCACAGTTCTCACGCTAGATGGTGTTAGTAGAGACCTTCATGAAACTGCTGTGCAGACGGCGTTAGTGTAGAGCTGAACATGCAAGTGTGGTATTGTGTTTCTCTGACTGTTGGCGGGTTACCTCGGCGAAGTCGTTATGGCAGCTTTATAAGAAGAAAGAGTGTGTGTGAAATTTTGTTTCCTGCTTAAACAATTGCAACGGAGACACTCCTAATGCTTCAGGAAGCTTTCCAGGAGGGCGCTATGAGCCGCACACAGGTTTTCGAGTGTTTTGGGCGCTTTAAACGTTGTGAGATATGTGTTGAAGACCAAGCTCGTTCTGGACGCCCTTCAACATCGCGAAATGAGGAGAACATTGAAAAGGTCCGCTAAAGGATTAACGAGGATCGTCGCCAAACCATCGACCACATTTCAGCAGCGACAGGCATCAGTTGGAGCTCTGCCAGCGGATTTTAGGGAGGATTTGCACATGAGACGTGTTGCTGCTAAATTTGTTCCGCGCCTTCTCACACAGGAGCACAAAACCATCCGCATGAATGTGTGTCAGGACTTGAAAACAGAGATTGCACGTGATCCAAACTTCTTGAACAAAGTCATTACAGGGGATGAGAGTTGGTGTTACGGGTATGACCCAGAAACTAAGCAAGCGTCAAGCCAGTGGAGCACTCCCAACTCTCCCAGACCAAAAAAGCAAGGCAAGTGAGGTCAAATGTGAAGACGATGATCATTGTCTTTTTTGATGTTCGTGGAATTGTGCATCGGGAATTCGTACCCCCTGGCCAGACCGTTAACCAGTACTTTTACTTGGATGTTTTAAGTCGTCTGCGAGAGGATGTGAGGAGGAAACAGCTGGAACTTTGACGATCAGGTGACTGGTTTCTGCATCACGAGAACGCTCCAGCACACACGGCCGTACGAATGACCCACTATTTGGCATCTCAGAGGTGGTCTGTCGTTCCCTACGCTCCGTATTCGCTGGACGCAGCCCAGTGCGACTTTTTCCTATTTCCACGAATGAAAAAAGTGCTAAACAGGAAGCATTATGACGATGTGGAGCCGGTAAAAACAGCTTCCCAAAGGGCACTGGACAATATCAAACTTGAAGAGTTCCAAACATACTTCCAACAGTGGGAAAAGGGACTTGACAAGTGCACCGCATGCAATGGAGGGTATTTTGAAAGTGACTGAAGTAATTTTGTAGAAATGTTCATAGATAAAGTCTTTATGACAACAATCCGAATTTTTTTTTTGCGTCCCTCCTCCTATACCCGTTTAAATTAACAGGTCTAGGGCAAATTTTGATCCCATACTTTAGTGGATTGTACACTGGTTACCAGTCTTGCTCGAGGCATTGTGGCCACGCCGTAGCTCAGTGGTTAGACCGCTTGGATCTCACCAAGGCGGCCCGGGTTCAATCCCAGGGGACCGCAAAGTGAGATTTGTGGTGGACAACACGGCGTTGGGCGGGTTTTCTCCGGGATCTCCGGTTTAACCCGCGATCTCATTCCAGCAGTGCTCCATCTTCATCTCATGTATCATCAGTGTCATCGCCTGCGGTGCCGTATGTAGTAAAAGCGGGCGTTAAAAACTACACACAATTCGAGGCATTGTTGTAATAGTTCAATGGGCCTAAGGGTTTGAAGGGCTCCTAAAAGGACCTACGAAAAACCCTAATTAAGAGCTTAAATATGATGCAAGTAACTTTAAAATGTAATAAAATGAAGTTTAATTACACAATTATATAAGGAGTACAATGTTTATATTAGCCAAATTTATCATTGTCAGGCAGTAGTAAAGGGGAGTCATTAGTAGCCTTCATGGCCGTTTTACCAATAACCTGGGCCACAGGCGGTGATCATTATGAAAGTAACATATTTTGAATCCTTATCAGCCTTATGTATCAGTCTCATAGTTACCGCTAATGTTCGCAAGCCATGCGAAGAAGCCGATATCACTTTACGTGGCGATCCCTGGGACGATAATCTCCAACAGAACTAACCAGCGCGCTCTGATGAGTTGGCAATCTGTGGTAGAATTTAGTGCCCTGGCACCTAATTTTATCTTCCACGTAGGAACGAGATGAGGCTTAGTGAAGTAATCTCACGGAAAATGTCTGTTTACAGACTAGAGGACACGAAGGCATCTGCTCCGTATACCAAGCTGCAGACCTCACTCGCGGAAAGCTTTATAGGAAGGACTGGAGCCTTCTTCAGAAGGACTGGCATCCAGGACCGTGAGGTAGGGTATAATGAAGCCGAGGCCCCGTGGGTGAGCTACCTTGATAAGAATTTTGGCGGGGGTTTACCTTATCCTGAAAGACGAATGTGTAGTAGCTCTAAGCTCAATGGACCCCGGACTCATTTCAGCACCATTTCACCTATTCCGTTCATCGTCAGATATGTCTTAAATTAGGAGGACGTAAATTACAAACAGAAGTATTTGATTGAAATCGTTTACCCTTTCCTTCGCCTAGCGTAAGTGAATAAGTGGAAAATGGTGGGAAAGTGCTGCTTTGTAAACGGAATGGCTACGGTATTCTCCTAGTTGATGAACAATCGCCAGAACCTGCACCACTATTGTAGAATGGCAGAAGTGTCTCTGTATAGGATTGAAGGTTCTCCATCGGTGTTTGTGCAAGACAACAGCGCGTCGTCAGCATACTGTGTTATGTTGATATTGTCTCAGTATCCGGCATTAAAGTTCCGGTGCAAATAGATAAGAGACGGCGGATAGTGTTTCAGGGTAATAATGAGCTTGCATAAGCAGTTAACGATAGCGCGTCTAGTGTTCAAAAAGAGCCGGCAAATAAAGATAACTAAGATAAAGGACTTACCGGCACAGAAAGGATTTAAAGTTTCGAAGGTTCTAGTGATATCGTGATTGACAGAAAGGTTGGTTTCTTGTTTGTATTCGAAACCTCTCGAATTTATCAATGAGATATATAAGCAATTGTGACACGCCAGCGGACAGTTGTAAAATAGCGCGAGGTAAGCAGGGAACAGCTGAGTGTATTGTTGTAACAAGAGCTGCTGAGAAGTCCGGCCCGTGGCTCAGTGGTTAGACCGCTTGGCTCTCACAAAGGCGGCCCGGGTTCAATCCCAGGCGACCGCAAAGTGAGATTTGTGGTGGACCACACGGCGCTGGGGCGGGTTTTCTCCGGGATCTCCGATTTCCCACGCCATCTCATTCCACTGGAGCTCCATCTTCATCTCATGTATCATCAGTGTCACCGCCTGCAGTGACATACGTAGTAAAAGCGGGTGTTACACACTACACATTTTTGAGAGCATCTGATGTAAACTGAACGCTGTTTGTTATTTTCAAGGACCTTGGTGGATTGATTGTGTACGTGACGTTATGCTGCTGTAATCCTTAAGTGTAATTCTACGGAAATAAAGGACTTTGAGGATATCTGCAACTCGGACTTTTAATTCTACGAAACCATAAAGTCACAATATGCTATTCGTTGGGAAGGTGAGCCAAATATACGCTAAAAACCGTAGGGGACAGTACGGCACCTCCAGGGACTGCGCCTCTGATGTGCCTTCGTGCAGCAACTTTTCTGCCACCGTGACAGTAAAAGATCTGCGTTTAGGAAAGAACGATGGAGATGTATAACATGAGCATGTAGCTCCAGGGTGATAAGTTTCTGTAGGAGATCCGTGAGCAGGTCGTAGAGAAGGCCTTCAACACCCCGATATATTGCCGCGATGTATGCCCTGTCCGGAAAACCAGCAACAGCCTCCACCACGCGCAGTAACTAATGGGAAGTTGAGTGCCCAGGATGGAAACCAAACTGGTAAATACAGATGAGTTGAATATATCCCAGCAGTTGGGAAAAGTGGGCTAAAAATAGGTTCTCGAACTTTTTGAGAGGTTGGAAAGGATGCCGATACAGTGGGATTTGGCTGGATGAACCGGGTGTTTTCCCGACTTCAAAATGCATATCAACCAAGCCTCCTCCAACTAACATACAGCGACAACCAAGTTGAGAAACGGAATGGCCCTGAAAGGAAGATAACGAAGCATGACGGGTATAGCCCATCAGATTAGGCAGGCTTTTTTCGGTTTGAGACTCTGGTGTTTACCCTGGAGTTCTCTGGGTCTAATAATCGGGAGCCAATCTCCCCCACCAGGGAGTGGGGAGGTGCCAGACGTCCATATATAGTCGCGCTGCTCTAACGGAAACCATGGCCCCTCCCATGATCAGGGAGGTGTGGGTTCTAGTTCGTCACTTGGCCTCATAGTCCTCTCGACGTAACTGGCAAACACACATGCTTTCTCCTGTGGGGCCGTGCCGAGGCTTAGTGGTTACACCGCTTGGCTCTCACCAAGGCGGCCCGGGTTCCATCCCAGACGACCGCAAAGTGAGATTTGTGGTGGACAACACGGCGCTGGGCGGGTTTTCTCCGGGACCTCCGGTTTCTCCCGCCCTCTCATTCCAGCGGTGCTCCATCTTCATCTCATGTATCATTAGTGTCAACGCCTGCGGTGCCGTATGTAGTAAAAGCGGGCGTTAAACACTACACATTTCATTTTTGTCCTGTGGTTAGTAAATCAGTCCCGGATATTTAGGAGAGGGAAGGTTGTTGGTCCTCCGCTGTTCTGAAGTCTCTTACCGTAGGGGGAGTCGAACCTCTTGGCATAATCGATATAGAGGCGCTCGATTATGGTGTTTCAGGTGTACTCTGCGTGCCCCTAAGAGTGGTATATAAAAAGAGGGATGTCAAGAAGTTGGACATCAAGATGGAGAGGCGTGGGGTTGTGAGGTTACTGAGAGATCGCACCACGATGGAAGTGGAAGATGAGAATGCAGTCTCGATTAAATGACCCATACCAGACCAGAGGAGACAGGCTGGTTGAGCGACAGTCCTAGGTTTGATATGAGTGTGCCTATCATAGAAGAGACTTAACCACGTAATAATGTGAATATGGGGGTTTAGAGTTTGCCGGTGAAAGGTTATTATAAAAAAAAGTATCTCCAAGCTCCTCGATAGCTTAAGAACAAGGTGCAAGGTCTGTCCTTCAACCCTGATGGGAAAGATACTAGAAAGTTTTAAGTTTTGAGAATCCAGACAATTCTTGGGTGGGAATCACAGAAACTTGAGAGATACCGGTTGAGCCTGCAAGTCATGCTTTTTTCTTTTATTTATTTAACAAAGTTGAAGATGGAAGGAAATTGGTTGCGGCCTTATGTCAGCCTGTCGGGATCCCGCTAGAGCTCTTCCATTATTAAAGGTAAAGTTGCGGTGCCAGCTGCTGATAGCAGCGGGCGGGTACAGAATGTTGGCGGGGCGTCGATCATGACTAAGGCCGTGATCGATGCGTGTGGGAAATGAGTGAAACTTGAAGAGACGATGTCTCTTTAGGGGATGACAGTAGAGGGTATAAGTCAGGGGGTCTAGTGGTCAAGCTGGACTCATGAGTAAAGGCGGAAAGGGAGCCTGCTTGCTTCATGTGGTACAGGTTAAGTCTTGTTGAGATGTGCTGACGGCGGTGCAGCAGTGACGTAGTGGAGGTCGGTGATTCGCCGGTGAAGTTGGACTTGTTCGTCCAGGATTTCATCTAGCTTGTCATGTATGCCGTGTGGGTCCTTGGTGGTGATGTGTTTGTGAAGTTCTTCGGTCAGCTTACGTAAGTCGGTGCGTCGGTGTGTTCACATGGTTCAAAGGTCTTGATGTCGGCGATTTGTGTTTTAAGTGTTGAGCCTTCCTTTGAAGTGAGAGATGGCTGTCCTTGTTGGCGGCTGCGGTGGTTGAGATCCTCTTCACGTCAGTGCAAATGTCGGTGACTAGTTTGTCGTGTGCAGTAATGGCGTCGAGTCTTGTGGTCAGATGCTGTAGTGCTTCAGAGGCGGCGGCGTGATTGGAGCTGACGGCAATGACTACATCTTCCAGGTTGCCTATGCGTGTGTTGATGTGCAGAACTTCCGTGTGGAGGTCCTGAATCTTACCAGAAGGGGTCCTTGGTGAGGCGGTGTAGGAGAAGCGCTGCTCTATGCGTTGTAGGTGCCGGTTGGTGTGCTGGATTTCCTCGCGTAGCTCTTGAAGAATGTGTAGCACATCGACGAAGTGGTTTTGTGGTCGGCGCCGGTGGCTGAGGTCCTACGTGCCGGTTTCAGTGGGCGAGGGTAGAGAGGGCACAGCGCCTGTCCAGTGTAGTGGCCGAAATCCCTGCAGGAAGCGCAGTGTCGGCGGCGACGGCATAGATCATGTTCTCTGCATTCTGATGTGAACTAGGAGACACCACAGTAGTGGCACCTCGGTGGTGCAGTGCAGTCGGAGTCGTCAGGCCCATACACGCAGCATCTTCTGCAGAGGAAATGTTGCTGATGCTTGCTGGCTTGTACTACCAGGCATTGCCCTAGCAAGGGCAGGCCGATACTCAAGGCAGCGTGGCATTTCGCTGCATCGGTGAACTGAATTTGCACAAGGGTGGTGGGGCCTCGCCGAGTGGTGTTCCTGGTTGCTCTCGTTACAGAGGGGGCTACTGATGTGAAGCGCTGATGTAGACTGGGGAAATCGTGAGGAAATCCAACGACGGCAGCGAGGGTTGCTGAAGACTCCGTTACTGGTTGCGGCTGCGGTGAAGGTGCTGCGGTATCGGCGACTGTGGAGGAGGGTGGCCGGCTGAAGTTTCCTGCAGACAGTTGCATGATGACTGGTGATGCTCTGCAGGATGGACCTGGAGATGAGAGAGACGGCTGAGGGCTGGGCGCCTGGCGAGAGACCGGTGCAGTCGGATTGTGTGGTCAAGAAGCCCAAAACCTCCCGGCCAGCGCCCCTGTAGGTTCCTTCTCCGCCACTGAGGGTGGCTTGGAGACGGGTAACGGTGTACCAGAGCTCGCTGGTGAAGGCTGCGTTGAGCTTTAATTAGGCGGCTGGCTGTGCTGAGTTTCGAAGAGAGGTCCGCAAGTCATACGGAAAATCCAGAACCGCGTTAAGCGGCGTTCTCTAGGACGGTAGCCCCCGAGACATTTAACCACGGTGCTCTGACGTAAAAGTAAATTTTTGTAGAATTTCTTGACCCTTCCCTAGTCTCATCTTCCATGTAAGGAAGAGATGAGGCCTCGTAGTCACATAGGGAAGCATATATTTTGAGAATAGATGTCTCAAAGGCATCTAATCTCTACCAGTTGCAAGAGCATCCGTTTACAGCCTGTGCCCGAGCCCCAGGCTGGGATGCACTAATGCCTAAAAAAGGCTTACATTTTTTCTATCTCTTAACGTTTAGTGTTATACCAAATTTCTCTAGAGTCTATTCCCATACAATTGAAGACAAACATTTTATTTCCATTGTGTTTTAACTTATAAAATTTTAATAAAAGTAATTCAGTAACTTTGAAAAAATATAAATTTGCGAATGATTTTTTTCGAATTAACCTTAGTTTGGGGTGGAGGCAATTTCTTATAAATCCTTTCAAATGGGAAGATTATCTCAAAGAGCTATTCCAGGATTCACGAGACTGCTCAATTTTGTAGTTATGGTGATCGTAGACACAGGCACACGCACAAACTTATTTCTACGAGGGTGGGTCAAAGAGTACTGCCTCCTATTATTTTTCGTTAAATAAGAAAGTTATGTGAAAACTTTGAATTTGGCGCAATTCCTCAAACCTTTTTCTCTAATCTCCTGCAGTAGTAACGTTCTAGGTCAACAAGTGGAAGCACTGCATTCTCTTGCAAAATAGCTGACATCGACATTCGTATTAGACAGCGTTCTGTGATTGAATTTTTGACTGCGGAAGGTGAAACGCCAATTCGCATTCACGAAAGGCTAAAAAATGTGTATGGTGGTACAACGGTAGATGTCAGCACTGTTAGACGATGGGTTCGTCGCTTTAAAGAAGATGAAGGGCAAACACCATACCAGATGAAAAGCGGAGCGGCAGGCCGGTGACTGTAGTGACTCCATGCAACATTCAGGGAGTCGATGTCATCATTCGTGGTAATCGCCGGGTAACAACAGGTGAAATGTGTCTCATTACCTTCCTCAGTAAAGGCAGTGTGATGACGATAATTCAAAAACTGGGTTACTCAAAAGTTTGTTCACGCTGGGTACCAAGAACGCTAAGCGTCCAAAACAAAGAAACAAGGAAACAATTGCCTCCGAACCCTAGCAACACTTCAATTTGGAGGGAGAGGAGTTTCTGGAAAAAATTGTTACTGGAGACGAAACGTGGGTTAATTTTTTGAACCTAAATCAAAGAGCTAGTCAATGGAATGGCATCACACAACGTCACCGAAGAAACAAAATTCAAATCTCATCCATCGGCAGGGAAAGTTATGGCGACAGTGTCTTGGGATGCAGAGGGTGTGCTTATGATCGATTTTTTGAAGCAGGGATGCACAATACATTCTGACCAATACGTCAGAACTCTCAAAAAACTGAAAGCACGTCTTCGCCGAGTTCGTCCAGAAAAATCTATGGTGGATGTTCTTCATTTGCATGACAATGCAACACCACACACCAGCCGTTACACCACTGCAGAAGTTGAGAAATTGGGATGGCAAATCTTATCAGACTTCCATCTGTTCGGGCCACTAAAGGAAGCTCATCGTGAGATTCATTTTGAAGATGAGGAGGCTGTGAAAACGTCCGTGCGTCAATGGCTTAGGAAGCAAGACCGTGTGTTTTACCACACTGGAATACATGCCCTAGTTAAAAGGTGGGCCAAAACTGTGGAAAAGGGCGGAGATTATATTGAATAGTGACAAATTAATCGTCAATGTTGTAGTTTTCAAGCTACGTAAATTGGATTCAATTTTCTTGGCAATTAAAAGAGATAAAAAAGTAGGAGGCATTACTTTTTGACCCACCCTCGTCAAAGACCAATTTTTTTAATCGGGCAATTTCCGATGAAATTTTGGAATCAGGTTTTTAAGTGGAATACAGTGTTGAAGTACGATACAGAGAAAGTAAAAGCACGCAACTGACCCAAGTACGAGGTCCAGTAATTACAAAGGCACAAATAAAATGAGTTTTTTTTTCCACATCGTCTATGTACAGCACTCATATCGTATCCAGAGTGGTGATGATTCTGGTGAAAAGGATAGTTTCAGATATAACCTTTGTGCTATCTAAGGAATATTACTGATATCCAGGTATCTTATATTATAGGCAGTTGACTTTCACATATCTTTCCCATGAATAGCATAATTTCCGTTTGGCACCACTTTTATCGTTATTACACAACTTCATAGCTGGTACTAAGCTGCGATATTGCCTGTAGTTTCGAGGTCGTATGAGGTCGAAGTCTTTTCTTGTGCATCATTTTAACTCTGACTCTGAACATAGGAAGAAATATTGTATACCCAGGAGCGAAAAAGATGCATGGGCTGATACGACCTTAGCGGCACAGAAGAAAGGAGAAGAGAGAATGTAAAATACAGTTAGTCACCAGTAAAAACTGGCGCTGCTCCAGAGCGACTTTGGCACAAAGAGATATATTAAGTATGAACGCAACTATTATGGGGAAGTTCTAAGAATACAGAAACGGGAATGGACGAGGTGAGGAATACTTAATTGGAGACACGCAGTGCTAATGTTTTAGGTAGATCATTCAGCAGTACTAAAAATTACTGCAATGCTTACTTTATCGATTTTGTTGTAATTATTTTTATTTAATTACCAAAAACAATTTAAGAAATAAGACCTTATTTATAAATTTAACAATTTGTAGCTTAAAACTTCACTTATCTTACTAAATATTATGATAATTCTTATAAATTCTCCTGTTGATCACAATTTCATGTAAACTTACACACATCTTCAGCAGGAAACAAAAGCTGTAGCCATCGCTACGAACGCCGGATGTTCATTTGTTCCTGTTAATATTACCAAAATCTGAAAATAAAAATTTAAAAACAGAATCGACTGTCGGTATTTCAAAATTCATTACGCTATGTTTGTTTTTAAAATAAATATCCTTTCCCAAAATATTAAATCTATCCTGTAATTTTTTCAAGAATTTAAATTCTGGATTTATTTCATGGTTAAATGACCAAAGATAATCTGCTTCGGAAGATTTATCAGTTCGATTATACTTAATGTTACGAAAATATTCTTTCGTTCTGGTCTCTAAATTACGTTTTTTCTTTCCAATATAAACATTATCACAATCGAAAAAAATAAACTGATAAATGCGAGATTTTTATTATTAGAAATTTTATCTTTCATAGAGAAATGCAATACATTTTTAATCCTATATTTGTTATAAGGAACTAAAGTTACACCAAACTCTTTAAACATTATCTGAAAATGTTTTTTAGCTCGAGGATAAGTAATTTTTAAATGATAATCGTCTAACTTTTCTAAGGGAAGAAATATCATTAAAGGTTTTTTGATATTTGAATTTTTCAGTTTTTTATTTATAGTCTTTATTAAAATATTAACTAAAGCAATATTAGTAATATGTTAAATCCCTGATTAAATTCATCTTTATTCAGCGGTATATTTATTAATCTATAAATGAAAGTATGAGAAACTTCAAATTTGGGTAAAAAAGGTTTAAAAGTTTCGTTTTTTATCTAATTATCAATACAAGTAGGCTTCCTATAAACATCAAAGTTAAGTTTATTAATACCAGCATGTGTCAAAAAGTAATGCCTCCTATTTATTTTCTCTTTTAAATTCCAAGAAATTGAATCCAACTTACATAGCTTGAAAACTACAACATTGACGATTAATTTGTCACTATTCAATATAATCTCCGTCCTTTTCCACAGTTTTGGTTCACCTTTTAACTAGGGCATGTATTCCAGTGTGGTAAAACACACGGTCTTGCTTCCTAAGCCATTGACGCACGGACGTTTTCACAGCCTCCTCATCTTCAAAATGACTCCCACGATGAGCTTCCTTTAGTGGACCGAACAGATGAAAGTCTGATGGTGCCAGGTCAGTGAGGTAAGACTTGCCATCTCAATTTATCAATTTCTGCAGTGGTGTAACGGCTGGAGTGTGGTCTTGCATAGTCATGCAAAAGAAGAACATCCGCCCTAGAGCTTGTTGGGCCAACTCGGCGAAGACGTGCTTTCAGCTTTTTGAAAGTTCTACTTATTGGACAGAATTGGACAGAATTGATTGTCCATTCCTACTCCAAAAATCAGTCATAATCACACCCTCTGCATCCCAAAACACTGTCGTCATAACTTTCCCTGTCGACCGCTGAGTTTTGATTTTATTTCTGTGACGTTGTATGATGCCATTTCATTGACTGCCTCTTTGATACAGGTTCATTTTTTTTTTAATTTACGTCCTCCAACGTTAAGTCATATCGGACGAACCAATCGTCTAACAGAGCTGACATCAACCGTTGCATCACTATACACATTGTTTAGCCTTTCGTGAATGCGAATTGGCGTTTCACCTTCCGCTGTCAGAAATTCAATCAGAGAACGCTGTCTAATACGAATGTCGATGTCAGCCATTTTGCAAGAGGATGTAGTGCTGCCGCCTGTTGACTTAGGAAGTTACTAGTGCAGGGGATATGGATTAGAAGGTTTATGGAATTGCGCAAATTCAAAGTTGGTAAAACTTAATATACTTAATATTTAAGGGAAAAACTGGGAGGCAATACTCTTTGACCCACCCTCGTATTTCTTATCCTTAGATCTATAAAACGAAGAAATTCATTAACTTTAGTTTCTAATTTTCGCAGAATTTTTAAGAATGTTCATCATTTCTTATAAGACTAGTGAAGTTTTAAGTTACAGATTGTTATATTTGTATATATTTGTTTGCTTCGCTGTCAGCAGCTTCATATTTTACATATTTATCAAGCCCTTATTTACAATCCCTTATATTATCATCTTTCCCGCAGATACTTATTGTTAAGAGGCCTTGAGTTCCTGTACTGAGTTTTTAATAAAACATTGACCGCAAAACAACATAGATCTGAAAAACCGTTGTGGCATACAACAATATTTGAGTCTTTGAGCCCAAATATAGGAGCTGAAACGGACCTTCCCTTCTGAAAATAGTCTCTGCTGAATACGATGCACTTGTGCCGGAGTTTCTGCCCGTCTTCAAAGACATACTGGAAACTATTTTTTTTTGAGAGAGAGAGAGAGAGAGAGAGAGAGAGAGAGAGAGAGAGAGAGAGAGAGAGAGAGAGAGAGAGAGAGAGAGAGAGAGAGAGAGAGAGAGAGAGAGAGAGATAGCCTTCAAAATCACCTCCGCAGCCAACCTCACTGCTTCTGATAATGTATAATGCCTGCCACGAAGGCGTTTCCTCAAGTTAGGGAATAGAAACAGGTCACACAGGGCTAAATCCCGACCATAGAGAGGGTGAGGGAATAACTTGACGTTCATTTTTGCAAGGCATTCAGCAACAACATTGGCAATATGCAGCCGCGCATTATCTTGTTGCAGCATCCAGCCTGCTTCATGGAAATGTGATCTTTTGCGCCTGATATGTACTTGCAATGTTTTCAGGACATCCCTGTAGTATTGTCTAGTTACTGATGTGTGTGCAGGTACAACATACTGATAAACCATTCCATGAATATCAAAGAATGAGATGACCATAACTTTCCCAGTAGAAGCAACCACTTTTGCTTTTTTGGAGGTTTGTGATGAAGGAGATTTCCACACTGAGCTTTGCTGTTTGCTCTCAGGATCAAAATGATGTAGCCAAGTTTCATCAGCAGTGATTACGTTTGAAAGAAACTCCGGATCTTCCTCTAACATCAACTTTAACTGCGTGTTATCTCCATTGCAGCGGTAGGTGATACTGAACATGTCTGAACTTACCTGGATCTCACAGGCGGGAACCAGGAATACCAACAACGAAACTACTACGGCGTGTTTGTTTCACATTGCGTTAAGAGAATATAATAAGATTGGATCTTAGTGGAAAAAATTATTGAACAGCCCTCGGACAAACGTCCAATCTCGATTAATACAAAGTAGATACAATGACAAGCGTTTCTAAGTATTTACCGATTCATTAAAATTCAAAAGATACTCATGCATCTGTCGTAGTTTACCTACAATGTCCTGTCGCTTGTCTTTTGTTCGTTTATTTATCCCATATTTTCACATGAAAAAAATGCAACAGACTCCTTCATAGCCCTCTAAATGCGCTATGAAATTCAAATTAACTTTTATGACATCGACCACTTTCGATAAATACTTTATTATTGATTTCACTTCTTGATTTAGTTTTCATTCTATGTTTGTAATACTACCATCATTCAGTTTTTTTCTTGATATCGCATAGATTTTCAAGACCAGTGTATCTACATCAAATTTTAACCCTTTCCAATTCAATGCTGGCATATGGCATCATTATGTATGGCTATTATGCATTATGTATCAGTAAGTGAGGGTCACCCCAGTCCATCACACCTACTTGCCTCCCAGAGGAGCAATAATGGAAGGTTAAAGGATAGCTGCTGTATGAATTCAGAAATATGTAACCCCTTTGTTCTACCACGCTGATGTTTCCAGACCGGCATATTTAGAAGAATCGACTTCCAAAGTGTTACATTCAAGCAATGCCAGAGACAGTGGTTACTTCTGGGACACACAAATGCATCGCGCCCACATGAAATAACTGTTGACGGGCCCTAAAACACCACACACTCACTCATAGCCACAAATGCCGCAAAAACCAGCCGAGTTGCGAGTGAGCAGACGAGACACTCAGATGACTGAGAATAGCGTATTAAAATCTCCGAGCAGTGAGCATCGAAAGGCTTCGAGCAGCACGAGTTGGTGTGTTCAACAGAGCATAAAAACATTATCTTAGAATGTTTATACTGTGAATTAATAAGCTATGCTCTTTTGGTAAGAAATGAAAGGAGTTTAGTACAACAGTGTTGTCATTTGTCACAATATGTATTTTGGGAAATCAATAAAACAAGACTGGTGTAAGGTAAAGTTATTAACAGTCTTTTGTCTTAAAATACATACATGTCTTAAAATACATATTAGTGTAGCCTAACAAATATAAATTCAAAGCATATTTTGGGCAATACTGATAAAAATCACATATGACAGTTGTCCTGATTTTACATAAATGAAGCTGCTCCTAAATATCAATCATATGTTAACAATTAAATTAAAATATTTGTCAACTGTTATTTACAAACGAGATCGTATTATTTCTCTTGTAAAAACATGTATGTATGTATGTATGTATGTATGTATGTATGTATGTATGTATGTATGTATGTATGTATGCATGTATGTATGTATGTACGTATTTCTTTTTTCTTTATTGATAACAATCAGGATGCCCCACTACATAGTAGTATTACATGCATTACATTACATTTTTTTTAACATTTGATTTTACAAATTGTACATATTTACATGTTAACATTACATCTTTTAGCAGTTGATTTCACAAGTTATACATATTTACATATCTTTACAGGTTAATTGAATTTATGTATTTACAGAATGCTTTTAAGTGGTGTTTTACAAGACTCTCGTTGGTTACTGGCCACTTGCCTCCATTTAGAGTGACATCTTGTATTAGTTTGGCTCTTTGTTGACTTTTGTCTACACATTCGTATATGAAATGGTTTATGGTTTGTTGGAAGCTGTTACATGTGCATTTTGGAACGTCTAATATATGGAATCTGTGTAAATAAGCTTTGGTTTTTCCGTGGCCGGAAACTATTGCTGTGAAAATTGGTGTTAAAGGAAGCTTTCTCTTCAGTCCATCTTTTATTGTTGGAAATAATAATTTGCTGAGTGCCCCTTTGTCCGTGGCATTCCACCTATTCTGCCAGACCTGATGTCCTGTTTCTTCTATTTCAGAAATAATTACAGATTTAGGTATCAAACTGTAGCTATTGGGCAGATCTCCATCTAGAGCAGCGGATTTGGCTAGTTTGTCTGCTAACTCATTTCCACATATGCATACATGGGCTTTCACCCAACTGAAGTGTATTCTCCATTTTTGTCTTTGTAAGGTTTTACATATATTAAGGGTTTTCTCTGCTATGGAGTTATGTTTATTGTTATCCCGCAGAATGGCTAGGGTTACTGCACTGTCTGAATATATGGCTACAGTCTTCTCTTCCTCCGGCGTGTTGTTAAAGTTTAGAAGTTCTTGTAGCGCTTTCAATATGGCCAGTTGTTCTGCCTGATTATTAGAACATCTTCCGTCCATCTTGTAATTTAGCTCTCGAATTGAAGTCCCTTGTTTGAATATCATAACTGCTGAACCCACTTGCTCTCCTATTTTGCTTCCATCAGTGTAGATTTTGAATATGTAACAGTTCAAGTGTGATTATCATATTGACCAAGTGCATGATAAAGCTATACGGCTAATTCACACTTTATCTAAATCAGCAAAACTAACCTGGGGACTTGGAAGCAAAGCACTAGAGACAAAGCACTAGAGGAGGTATAGAAACTATACTGACGTATGGAGCGCCTTTATGGGCATCTATATTACACAACCAGAAGAATCTGAAGGAAAAAAAAAAAGAAATTCAGAGAATCCAAAGGTTGTTTAACATAAAAATTACGAAGGCATACAGGACAATTTCATATGACGCATTTTGTGTCATTGCTGGCATCCAACCCATTTATATCACAATTGAAGGAAAAGTCAAACTGTACAACTTCACGCATAGTAAACAAGACTATGACGCACCCTTGCCCCCCAGCGACTGGAACCTCCCTGCAGAAGCACCTGAAGTTAAAGAAGCTGATGTATGTAGTATGTATGTATGTATGTATGTATGTATGTATGTATGTATGTATGTATGTATGTATGTATGTATGTATGTATGTATGTATGTATGTATGTATGTATGTATGTATGTATGTATGTATGTATGTATGTATGTATGTATGTATGTATGTATGTATGTATGTATGTATGTATGTATGTATGTATGTATGTATGTATGTATGTATGTATGTATGTATGTATGTATGTATGTATGTATGTATGTATGTATGTATGTATGTATGTATGTATGTATGTATGTATGTATGTATGTATGTATGTATGTATGTATGTATGTATGTATGTATGTATGTATGTATGTATGTATGTATGTATGTATGTATGTATGTATGTATGTATGTATGTATGTATGTATGTATGTATGTATGTATGTATGTATGTATGTATGTATGTATGTATGTATGTATGTATGTATGTATGTATGTATGTATGTATGTATGTATGTATGTATGTAAGTAAGTAAGTATATATGTATGTCTATATGTCTGTAAGCCGCGCCGTGGCTCAGTGGTTAGACCATTTGGCTCTCACCAAGGTGGCCCGGGTTCGATCCCAGGCGACCACAAAGTGAGATTGGTGATGGACAACATGGCGCTGGAGCGCGATTTTTCCGGGACCTCCGGTTTCCCTCGCCATCTAATTCCACCAGTGCTCCATCTTCATCTCACGTATAATCAGTGTCATCGCCTGCGGTGCCGTATGTAGTAAAAGCGGGCGTTAAACACTACACACATTACACATGTACGTACGTATGTATGTATGTATGTCAGACAAACTTCTGAGAGGAGAAAGTGATCCACCCATACAATCCTGAACCTCCATAGATCATTGCTTGCAACCTAATCCTAAAGCCATAAGATTTAGGAGAGCTTCCAGAGCAGCCGCGGTCGTCTTCATTCTCGCCATCATCGCAGAGGATGACGGAGGCCATTACCAGCATCAGCAGAGAACCAGGGGGCTTGAGGTGACGACGCCTCCAGCGCCATCGTATGGATAACGTCAGCGATCAATCTAAGCATTATCGCGAACCAAAGTCACCCAAGTGAGAGTAACAACGACGCAAACAACCCTTGCACGTCCCAACCTGTAACACAGACTTGGTAACTCTGCAATAAGCACTCCAAGTCTTGGATGGCAAGCTCAAGTATCCGCTATGAGTCTAGCTTTAGGCTGGAACAACCGGTTTCAACCGAAGGTGAACAGGGCTGGAAAGAGAGAGTTAAAAATTCAACGTCATAGCCGGGATTTAAATCACAGATATATCCCGTCTTTGGTACTAAATTTTTCAGACGGACTTTATTTATCTAAACGCGTGGCTAATGCGGGAGAGTAATTAATATTCACATATAAATTCTGTTCCATCTTTCGTTCTTACCCGCAACGAAATATTTAACAAGCTAGCAAAGTCCAGGACTCTATCTCGATTAACATGCAGCAAATAGCTAAGCAAGAATTAGAACGAATATGCTGTATTAATGTTCAGTAAAAATGAATTATATTGGTAGGAAAAGTCCTATGAATTCAAGTTAAGATTTTCTTATAAATATTTCGTTCTCTTACATAATTCAAAGTGGTGAAATCGTCTGGTTAGCTTTTAAGCGCCTCGGCAGAAGAAAGATTGTGAATTTCGTCCGATCAGGCAAATTTGCCTGCTCCACTTAACTTCACCGGCTTTGTTTCTTTTTCTTCTTTTTTCGCTCGTTCTACCTTCCCTGTTTCTATAGTTTGCACTTAAGTGTTCAGATGAAGGTTTATCTAAATGTAGCATTGAAGCTAAAGTGGTGAATTTCTCTAGGGAGATGAGTATTCTACGTTCGCTTTTGTTTATTTTCCTTTCTGACTTCTCTTCCACCTCAACCCCATCTCGATGCCAGAGGAGAAATTCAAGAATCGTCGTATATACATTTAATCCCGCTTTGGTATGAAATAACATCATAATTCATATGCTATTGTTCACAGTTGGTTCATTATTTAAGCGATTTAATCTGCCAGGCACAGTAAAGGTTCCATACAATCGTTCCTTTGCCAGCATTTCAGTTCAGCCAGCGTGAAATGCCAGAATGAGAGACTGCTGGAGACCTGTAAATTTTCCTCCAGTCTTAAACCTTCAAAATATGTCTCGTTATTTTGTTTCAGGTCGTGGGCCTTTTAAGGTTCAAAGATTTTTTTTTTTATTTCATCTCCAACTTTCTTTGCGATTATACAATTCTAAACGAATTTAATGAATCCTTCCTTTTTATAATTCTTTCCTTCAATGGACTGTTTCTCTCTGTAATGGACTTACAAGCCAATGCTTTGGGTTTGGTCATAATATATCCAGAACGGGTGATGCTCACTACTTTTTACAGACGTGTACAAATTATTAGACTCATTAATGTTTTTTTTTTTTTTTTTTTAAATTTGCTTCAGTTTAACATTCAAAATAATAGTTATTTACCGTCGCAAGCTATTTCAATTTGTGGTAATTCTTTTCTTTGCTATAATTTGAAGCATATTCAATGACATTTCTCTTTTAATAATAGCTGGGGGAATTTTCTTTTACTTATCGTAATATGGTGGTAGCTCTGAATTAAAAGCAGCCATTTTCTTCACGTCTGTTTATCCAACTGTTTGGTGATATCGCCTTCATTTGGTGAATGTAGTAACTGAAGATTGTTAACATTTGCCTTTATTGTGTTTTATGGTTAATATATACTCAGAATTTATTATTAATTGATCTGAAGCCAGGTAACATCGTGTATCTTATCCTTAGCATTCACTTTGATTCAAAAGTGAGGTTATGGGTAAAACTCCTTACTTATCCACAAGGAAAGTAGCTGTAACGGAAGGAAACTCTTTATTCACAACGTGAAATAGCTAAGAAATTGTGTATTTCACAAAAATCTGTTAGTCGCATTAATCAAGCTACAACATTAAGTGGGACGTTGACCTCACAAAGGGATGGAAAATGCGGAAGGAAAAGACAGCTATCACCAAAGATGCAAAGAAAACTTGTGCAGGTGGCAAAGCAAAATAGAAGAGCTACCAGCAATGACCTCAGTAATCAACTAAAGCAGTACGGTACAGAAATATCAGCCTCAGTAGTTCGCAGGAGATTATGTGAAGCAGGTTTACCAGCACGCAGGCCTCGTAAAAAGGCTAAACTGACACCTGCAATGGCACAAAAAAAAACGTTTAGAATGGGCCAAAGAGATGCAGAAACATCTAGTGGATTTTTGGAGAAAGGTAAATAGTATGAAAATTGTATATAGCATAAAATTGAAATATGTACATGGAAATTTTATGGAAATGAACTAAACAGCCTAAACTTTGTTTCTCTCATTGCTGGTTTTGTTTTACTATATTTGAGCAATTTTAAAACTGTTTAATGTTAATAGAGGTTTTTATTGTTTCAGGTAATTTTCTCAGATGAATCCCTGTTTGAAGTATGTAAAGAGAGCAGCCAATATGTGAGAAGGACAGATAAAGAAGCATTTTCCCCTCAGTGTGTCGATCAAAGAGTAAAATACCCAACATCAAAAATGGTCTGGAGCTGTATGTCTGTCCATGGACCTGGAAGATTATACATAGTTGTGGGATCTCTAGAGCAGAAACAGTATAAAAGTGTATTAGAAACAAGACTATTTCCGCAAAGTAGAGAATGGTTTCCACATGGTGATTTTGTGTTCATGCATGACAGTGCTCCCTGCCATAGAGCAAAATCTGTAACCCAGTTCTTCATTAACGAGCTAAAGACCCATCTACGACGGGTGGCATATAAACAAGAATGAAAGCACCAATGTAGTAATGTGCAGCAATAATCAGAGGCAAACCTGTGAAATTTCTAACAGTCCCATTCGAAAATGACTTTCCGGGAATCATTTGAGGATTGCACTTCTCAGAAGTTGATATAATTCGCTAAAAGTACGTAACACTTAAAACAGATTCAAACGTGAAATTAGGAGTGCTTGTTAGAAGAAACTTAAGTGTAGGTGAAGAGGCCAATATCAAAAGGAGCTAAAAGCGTAGCTCTAATGATAAACACAAAGGATACCGCTCAAACATCTGACTCTCCAAAACATAACTTATATCGAACTTATGTGTCATTCTTTGAAGATCTCTCTCGCTTTTTGATATTAATATCTGATCATATGCAAAAACCATTGCATTTACTTCTCTTTTTCCCTAGATTAATTGTTCTGTCGTTTGCTCTTTCGATGATTTGATCAAGTCGTCTATATACAAAATGAAGAGTGATCGATACTGGATGACCTTGTCTAACCCCGTTTGAAATCAGTATTGGTTCTCAGTTGTTTGTCCTGATTTTTGTTTCTGCATAAAAGTTTTTTGTTATATTTACTAAATGATGTGGTATTCCTTTTTTATCTAAGATTTCCCTAATTTTACACTGGATAATGTATTGAATGCTTTTTTGTAATCTATAAACAAAATGTGCGTTTCTGAGTTAAGTTCTTTCTGTTTTTCAGTTATTTGCTTCAGGGCGAATTCTTCCTTTCCCAAATCCTGTCTGTACTTCCATTAAAAGTGTTTCTATAATTCTTAACAATCTATTATTTATAATCTTCGTATAAATTTTATAGACTGAGCAGAGCACTGTAATTCCTCCATGTGCCGCCCGCCTCGGTAGCGTGGTGGTAGCATGTCTGCCTCACGTTCAAGAGGTCCCGAGTTCGTATCTCGGTCAGGGTGAGTAACTTGCATAAGGTTTTTCTGGGGTTTCCCCTTATCTTGAAAGATGAATGTCTGATAACTCTAAGCTCTATGGACCCTGGGCTTATTTGAGCATCATTTCACCCATTTCATTCATCGTCCGGTATGATTTAACATTGGAGGACGTAAAATTACTTGAAAAAAAGAAAAAAAAAGAATCCATGTGCCTGCCTCAGTAGCGCAGATGGTAGCGTGTCTGCCTCACGTTCAAGAAGTCAGTTCGAATCTATATTAGGGTGAGTTATCTGGATAACGCCATAATTTGAACCACGGGTCACCTAGTTTCAATCCAGTCGCTCTTACGCATTGGGCTACTATGGCCAACTTACCGTCATGACATTAAATTCTCCATTTATTCGTATATTTCCACAGTAAACCACTAGGGGCTCTCACATACGAGTTACACCGTTTGTGGCGACTAACTATCATAACCACTTGGGTTCCAAGCCATGGAATTGAGTTTTGCATGTTGACATCAAAAATCTTAGCCTATATACGGCTAGTGTGGAGAAATGGTTAATTTCCATCAATGAACTAAAATAATAAGAGTTAAACGATGAACCCTGGGACTCAAGTACTTACGATAGCAAGTGTATCCCGAATACGAGAGCCCCTAGTGGTCTACCGGGTCAAATGGAGAACTTAATGTCATGACGGCAATTTGGCCACAGTAGCCCAGTAGGAAAGAGTGACTGGACGGAAACCGGGAGATCCGTGGTGCAAATCTCGGCCATGGCATAGCATTTTTCATGTTGACTATCTATTCTTATTTTTGTCTAACTTTTTAATATTATTTTAAACATCTAAGCTGGGGATATCAGCACGTCTAGGAGAAGGAAAACTCGGAAGAGAAACTCCTTTTTCTATGGTTTAGAGGTTATGTGAAGGTCTAGTATCCCATCAAAGTAAACAGAATCTTGTCTGCAAAAAATCCACAAACAAGACAACAGCATGAGACCCATCATCAATGGCATCAATTCACCTACATACCACATTGCAAAGTGGCTAGTAGGAAAATTAAAATCATATGACAAATTTCAAAGTTTGGGAATAAAAAACTCCTTAGAATTGATAAATCACCTACAGAAGTACAACATCCCGGAAAATCACATACTAGTTTCTTTTGACGTTAAGGCACTTTTTACAAGCATTCCAGTAGAACAAATACCTACACTCCTCAAAAAATGGCTAACTCAGACTACAACGGACCCCACAGAAATAGATGACATTATCAGTATTACAGATTTATGCATAAGGAATAATTACTTCATTTTTAACCAAAAGTTCTACAGACAATCAAAAGGATTAGCTATGGGGAGCCAACTTTCGCCTATTTTAGCAGACCTATACATGAGCTATTTTGAAACACACATAGTAAAGGCCTTCCCACAGATTCATAAATTTTGGCGGAGATATGTTGATGATGTTTTTGCTATCATTCCGGAAACTTAGAGAAGATTCTCTAAAATTACTAAACCTGCAAGGTAATCACATCCAGTTTACAATGGAAGTAGAAACAGACAACACCCTACCCGTTTTGGACCTCAAGATAACTAGAAATCGTCATGGTGTAGATTTTGGAATATACAGGAAGTCCACACACATAGATAATTACAAAAATAAAAATGAATACACCCAGTTTCACATCAACTAGTTGCCTTTAGAAGTCTAATTCACCGGCTATACAACGTCCCACTGAGTAAGGATGAATTTTTGAAAGAACAACAACACATAAAAGACATAGCGGTATTAAATGGATTCAACCCAGCCATCATAAGGAACATGATGAAAAGAAAGGAAAAACTGAATATAATATTAAAAAATACCACTCTCACACCACTTAAAAACACAAATTGGCAATATAAAAAATTCACCTACCATCCATGGGTTTTTGGAAAATTTGAACGAATCTTCAAAAGACTAAACTTAAAACTAGCACCCCAAAACAAATTCAGTCTGAGGAACCTGCTAAATAAACAACTGAAAAATACAATCCACAGTAATTTGAAATCTGGAGTTTATCAGATTAATTGTGAAACTTGTACAAAAAGCTACATAGGAAAAGCTAAGAGAAACTTGTTAACCAGGCAAAAAGAACACCAGAGGAACATTAAATTGAAACAAACAGAAAAATCTGCAGTTTCACACCATTTTTGTACAGAGAACCACAACATTGACCACAACATTAAACTGTTAAAATCTTTAAGTACACTCATAAAATTGGATATTTGGGAAAAAATATTCATAAACAAAAACCGTGATAAAGTTATACATTTTGAAATCCCGGCATTAAATTAAGTATTAAAACTTAGTGCCCCTAACACCAGATGGCATAGTGATCGGAGCTCTGTAGTAGTGGAAGAAGAGGAAGGTTCACTGAGGATGAGATCGAATGATCTTGAAAACGTTTCAATTATACAACAACAAGTAAGTGAAGTTTGAGTGTAAACATAGTGACTCATAAATCAAACTCAAATATAAAAACTATTTAATTTCAACACAAGCTTTGAAGACAATCTGGACATTAAGTTCATCAAGATACCACAAGAGACACCCCTATTGCCTACAAGTTAACCACATCAAAACTCAACAGTCGACATTAGCTATGGATGTTAGGAAGGTCCTAATGAAAAATGTGTTCTAGGTAAACACTAGCAATATATGGAACATCAAGTCCTAGTTTGACTCAAAATTATATTAGGATTCATTTTTTTTAAAGAAACAATAGGATATATGCTGCCTGATAAGGATTTTAGTATGCCTCTCACTGAACTATTTCCCATCAACTCTCAGTACTCTTTTGCAGTGTAGACAGTCTGTGTATGGGTAACCATATGTTTTAATAATCCTATTATATAGTGGCTGGAAGTCCAAAAACACCAGAGTTGTCATATTGCTAGGAAACCTTTTAGTTATTTCTATTTACATACTGCTCAGTGTGCAAGCTATGCTGATACACCTTCTGCAAAGTGTTTTGCATTTGAATAACACAAGATCCCAAAATTTTTAGCCTACATTAAAAGCATAAGTGACACACCTGTGCATGGGATAACTTTTTCTTTTTCAGATTTCCAGAAAGGAAAACACCTGTCTGTTGCATGCTTACCTTCAGATGGTGAGTCCAAAACTAGTCCTGGAATAGGACTAACTTTAGCAGATTGTTTTTCTTTCTCCTTTTTCTCCTTGGCAGCATTTATAATTTCTGGTGACAGTCCAACAGGATACTGTGGCTTAGTCTTTAAGAACTGTTTTCCTTTGCTTTCATAGCTAAAGAAAAAGAAATTAAAAATGTCATTACTACCCTTAAGAAACACACTGATAATGACAGTATTTTATAGCTTATCTTCTCTTTAAATGCTATATACTATTAAATATAAGAAGTCAGCAATAACTTACACATATAAAACTTAATAAAACTAGCTGAGTAATAAAAACTAATTGTTGAGAGTACTGGCTCAAATTAAATGTTTGGTTGTCCTTTTAAGCATGAGATGGCCCAGGGCAAATATTACATTTTCAATTGACAACCCTGACAAGATGTACCTCAATCCACCTCATCTAATAAACCAACATAGGATAGGTAACAAAACAAAAGCTTGCAAATGAGAGATGCACAGAAATTAGACACCACTTGGATAAAATTGGGTTGCCTCGCTTTCTACCTACCCCTCCTACTGTCTACACTTGCGTAACGTGATGACAAAGAAATGTCCATCTAAACTAAGATAGTGGAATTAATTCCTTTCATGGAAGTGTTGAAAACAGTGTTGTTGTAATAAATTAAATTTAAAGGGAATTGATTAATGACACTAAACAACACTTACTTTTAAATTTTCCCGGAACATGTTTCAAAGACTTTGCATCCATCCTCAACCGGCCATCGAGTGGTTCTCAGTGGTGTAGCTGGCGATAATTTGTCATAGGTCTCCTCTGGTGGCAGTTCGAGGAACTTGCTGAACAAATCTTTCTGGGGGATGTCGAAATTGAATACTTTGTTCCTATTTTTTGAAATGATTTTTCCCATGTGGATAGTTCTTGTTTTCCTGATGTATGTTTTAGTAATTTTGGTTCTGGATTTATGTTGTGGTTTTTTTCCCAAAAATGTGTGGCAACTGCTGATTTTTCTAATTGTTTATATTTTATGTTCCTAAAGTGTTCCTTTGCTCTTGTTTCTAAATTTCTTTTGGTTTTTCCAATATAAATTTGATTAGCCACAACATTCAATTTGATATATACCAGATTTTTTGTTAGATGGAATGGCATCTTTGATTTTTGAGCAAATTAGGTTTTTTAAAGAGTAATGGTTGACTGGTGCTAGTTGAATGTTTTGTTTTCTGAAGACTTTTTTGAATTTATCAAAGGCCCATGGATGGTAAGTGAAATTTTTGAAAATCATATTAGTGTCTGTAGCTCAGAGGGTTGTGGTTTCCTTTATTAGCTTCTTCTTTTTTGCTAAGTTCACTTTTTTGTCTACTAATGATTTGGGAAAGTAATTTTTTTGTGCTATTTCAATATTTTGTTGTCTTCTGTTTTGTATTCTTCTGCTGCGAGAGGGATGTTGACCAGTCTGTGTGTTAAACTATTGAAGATTGCCTGTTTGCGGGATCTTGGGTTGGCATTAGCTTTTATGTAGTTGTCTGTCTGTGTTGGTTTTCTGTAAATGCCAAAGTTTATTCTGTTTTTATTTCTCATTATTTTTAGATCCAAAACTGGTAAATACTCGTCTTTTTCTATTTCCACAGTGAACTTGATGCTTGTTTCTTGGATATTCAAAAGTTTTCGTGCATCACTGATGTGTTGTTTTGGCACTATTGCAAAGAAGTCATCTACATATCGTTGCCAGAGTTTGAACATCCAAGGGAAACCTTTGGTGATCCTTATTTGTAATGCACTCATGTACAGATCAGCCAGGAAGGGTGACAGGGGGTGAGAACCAGTTGATATCTGGCTGACGATGGAGGCAAAGTCTCTGAAACATGTTCTGGGAAAATGTAAAAGTAAGTGTTGTTTAGTGTCATTAATTGGCTCCCTTTAAATTTAATTTACTGGAATTAAGTTAATTTATAAAAGAGAAACAATTTGGCTATCTAAAAAAACATATTATATGAATTCCCTAGTTTGGCTATGCAGTGATTAGCAGTCCCTAATTTTGATTTTTTCACTTTTTTGTAAATTAAGTCCTTTAACATTTTAAGTCACATTGTACGATGAATGGAATGGGTGAAATGATGCTCAAATGGGCCCAGGGCCCATAGAGCTTAGAGTTACCTGACATTCGTCTTTTAGGATAAGGGAAAACCCGGAAAAATCTTATCCAGGTAACTTACCCTGACCGAGATTCAAACTAGGGACCTCTTGAACGTGAGGCAGACACAATAGCTATACAATATGCTCTACACCAATAAATAAAACTTAACCTATCAAACCGCAAATGTGACAGAAATGAATAGAATTGCTCAATGCAATATCACACTCATTTACTGCAATGTGCATTCCTCGAGATGTTGGATACTAGAGCCCTGCAAGGAGAAAAATGGCCCTGCGACAGGCATTAACACCTATAAAACCACAAAACGTGACAGAAAACAATAGAACTGCTCAATGCAATATCACACTCATTCACTGCAATGTGCATTCCTTGAGATGTTGGATACTAGAGCCCTGTAAGGGAAATAATGACCCTGCAGCAGGCATAAGCTATGGATGTGTAAGGTACGGTGTTAAAATAAGTCTTCGGTGCATGAGATAGACTGGCAATGCACCAGCTTTATGACAATGAAAGTACATGTACTTGATTTTCATTCCTCTTCAGCACATGTGGGTATTACTAAGCACAATAAAATGGAATGTTGATCTGAGCAGGTATGCATTGAGGCAGTGGAGGAATTTAGAATACAAAGAACATTGCAGCTGTCCAATGTACCACAGAAGAGACCACCATAGTCACGTCCCAGAAGAAAAATATTTAATTGGGTAAAACAATGGTGTGAGACAGGTTCTGTGTGGAACACTAAGAATTTGAAATAACAGCTTGAATGCTAAAAAATATCTGAGTCTGAGCAGCTCTGCAGTATAATCCATAGCAATCTGTCACTATTCCAGACCATTACAAATTACTTGAATGAATTTGCAGAGGACTAAGAAACAGGATTTAAAGTTTCATTCTTATAAGATGTACATGGTGCAACAGTTTCGACTAGCAAGTAATGTGAGATGTTGACGGCATTTCTGACCAATCTTATAATGTCTGATGTGGCAAAAGTGCACGGCCGCGAATTTTAAGATGGGAACCTGAACGTGTTTATTTAGATTAAATGCATATAAGTTGCTTTTATGGCGATTTGAATTCGTGAAACATTGCGCAATTCGCGATAAATGGTAAAATCGTATATTTTCGCGAAAATTGTGTGATTTTTATGACAATCAACAAAAAACATTATCAAATGTGATTTCGTTCGAATGCCAAAGAATCTCGAAAATATCGAGTTGTGTGAATTCACGGGGTCCAATGTTCACCATTCGTCAGTTACGACGCGTTTCGAGTTAGAGATGTTGCATTGAGACAGTTAAACAAGTGATGAAAGTGGAGAAAACTGAAAATGTTGTAGTGTGTGGGCGTCGTTTGTACTAAAATGCTGAATTAAAAATTATTTGCCACGGATCGAGATTTCCAGTATAAAGGCCAGTTTACTCCTACAGAGGCAAGAACACAAACATATATACATAATGCGGAAAGATTTCCAATAGCTAGGTAGGCTGGTAAAGACGCGATTCCATTAAAAAAACATTTGACGAGCGCAAATCGCCCATCACATTTGATCAGATTCTCGTAATGAAGATGAACAATCACAAAGACTGACATCTATTGCCACCTGTGCTAAACAGAAAGAAGGCGGTGACCATTTTGCAAACGAGTGGGAGAGACTTTTATAAAAGAAAATTATCGATTTTTGATTTAGAAAATGAAATGTGAAGTCATTCATGCACAAATTCATATAAGGTAATATTACAGAACATTTTGTTTTTAAAATGTTTAAAGAATTGTTGTAAATTATACAATGTGGGTGGAAAAGTCTTACTCTAAATAAAAGTTTCGACAAACATTGTGGCGGTACGCGATACATCTTACATTACTGTGACCGACTTTAGCGGAATGGCGTTGTCCTTGAACTACAGGGGTGCAGTGGAGTAAGCAAATTTCTTTGTTAGAATGGAAAGTACATATTTTTTTTTTTCTTCAGAAACTTTCTTATATATGAAAATCATTGCTGAACAAACAACACAGCGCTCCAATTTATTAATACTGTACATGCATATAAAGTTGAAATTGAGATTTATGATCTTTACCTACTGTGCTTCTCAAGCCATTCTATATTGGGCGTAAAAAGGCTTATAGTTTGTTCAGAGGCCTCTATTTATGACTGAAGTACCGAGAGAGATGGCTCAGGCTGTTTCGTCTGTGGCCTGCATTTGGGAGGTCCTTTTTTGTTGTAATTTACGTCTTCCAATGTTGTCATATCGGACGGTGAATGGAATGGGTGAAATTATGCTCAAATGAGCCCAGGGTGCATAGAGCTTAGAGTTACCCGACATTCGTCTTTCAGGATAAGGAAAAACCCCGGAAAAAACCTTATCCAGGTAACCCACCTGACCGAGATTCGAACTCGGGACCTCTTGAACGTCAGGCAGACATGCTACCACTACGCTGCCGAGGCCGGCGGTCCGGGTTCGATTCTCGTGGCCGACCTACCTCAGCTATGAGTATTTTCAGGGATTTTCTCGGGTCGCCAGGCGAGTGCTGGGTAGGTTAATTACATCCCCTAAATTTCCTGTCCATTTCATTTCCATTATCGTTTCATATCATCTCTCACCTGGTGGTCTCTACCAGGATAGAAGTGTCGGTGGGTGCCTCGGGGCACATGGCAGAATAGTGTGCTCCTGTAGAACTTCCTCCAGTAGAATGGTCTCTAGTCTCCTGGGTGTCCCACTTGGGTGCATAAGTACAAAAGACCAAGTTTGGACCTTCATGCCAAATCCCCTCCACAGCATAGTTCAGTCAGTCATGATTGAAGTTCATTTATGTCCTATTAATCTATGACATGAGATCACTGGACCATGTCATATGACTGGACAAATCTGCCAGGTTTGAACTATCAACATCACAAATTAGAGGCTAGCATGTTATTCCTAGACCATGGGGGACAACTAGGCATGCACAGAAGAAAGTACCAATCCAAAAGTACTAGTGCAATTTGCATGAATAATGATATTTTAAGCAGTTTTAAACATATCATTACCAATTCATCTCTATGAGTCATTTTGAGAAGCAAAATTTTGGTAACAGAATAAAGATCACTCTCATTTCCTTTATTACGCAACTTCTAATATACTTGTTATTTGAAACCAAACAACACACCCGAGAACCCTGTCAATTTGCTGCAGCTTGGTACATCCTGTCAACCTCCAGTCATCTTACTCTCATTTTTTCCTTTCTGTTTTTTTGCAGTGTTTTTTGCTCTGATCCTGGTAGCTCTTCCTCACGAGCAGCACAACTATAAAGTACCTGCTACAGGCCAAGCGTTAACTAGAAAAGGTAGGCTAGAAACATTATCCTATTATTATCTTATTTTACCCCAATTATTTTATTACACATTTTGTTGTAGGTAAAAAGATATAGCTTTTTAGTGGGTATGCACTCCCTTCTTACAAAGTTTGAAAAGGGAGTCAAACTGAAAAATTCAATGCCATAACCAGGATTTGAATCACAGATCTGCTGGTCTCCATCCTGCTGTCCTAACCACTGAGCTACCATGGCAATGTGCCAGCATGACATTAAATTCTCCAAATGACTTGCAGTTTTCCCAGTAAACCACTAGGAGGTCTCATGTGTATATAGAATAGAATATTTCTCATCTTTCTTCATATATTAATACATACTATTAACAATATTCGTCACATACAATAACAAACTTTCTTATTCATTTTTGAGTTTGATTTATGAGTCACTATGTTTACACTCAACTTCACTTACTATGTTATTGTCTAATTGAAACGTTTTCAAGATCATTCGATCTCATCCTCAGCTGTTTGGTGACTAAAGCAACATTCTTCCTCCTCCACTACTTCGGTGCTCCGATCCCTCTGCTAGGGGCACTAAGTTTTAATACTTTATTTAATGTGGTTTTCTGGCCAAACAGAAAAATCTGCAGTGTCACACCATTTTTGGACAGAAAACCACAACATTGGCCATAACATAAAACTGTTAAAATCTTTAAGTACACCCATAGAATTGGATGTTTGGGAAAAAATATTCATAACAAAAAACCGGGATAAAGTTATAAATTTTGAAATCCCAGCATTAAATGAAGTATTAAGACTTAGGGCTCCTAACACCAGATGGCAGAGGGATCGGAGCACCGAAGTAGTGGAGGAGGAAGAATGTTCCTTTAGTCACCAAAGAGCTGAGGATGAGATCAAATGATCTTGAAAACGTTTCAATTATACAACATAGTAAGTGAAGTTGAGCGTAAACATAGCGACTCATAAATCAAACTAAAAAATGAAGAATACTTCACTGTTAATAATGCTTCTGCTTATAATATTTCTTATTCATACACAGTGTATCCTTCCCACCTGCTTGCCTTGTTTAATTTATGGTCTCAGTACACACAACCCTTGGTTTTATGTTTACTGGACTGTAATCTCTTATATCTCTTGTTCCCGTTTCTCCAACCTTAATTGTTAGTTATTCTTAATCATTCTTAACCTTTTCTCTCTGACTTTCCCCGAGTGAGAGTGGTATTTTTTGACTCATAAATCAAACACAAATAAAAAGAATCTTACTTGCAAGCTCCGGACTGATATACCGACGCCGACACAAGCGCAAATCTAATAGCCCCATATAAGGACCAGTGGGTACAAAAGTCAAACTTTATCAACTTAATGTGAGCCTATGGCAGGATAAAATATTTGACAACGTGGTTTCCAAGTTTCTTCCTATTGTCTTCGGAGTATCCTGGTGTCTGCTACCTTCACTATTTTCCTAAGCATTTTCGCGGGAACAGTATAGGTAATAAACGTTGCAACCTCAACTACCTTGTACAACATGCTCCCTTTAGGGTAGCCACATCGTGCACCAGAAGCCTGCAAAAACGTGGGACCGCTGGAACGGTTCCAAGTAACGACATTCAATTAACACACGGTGAACGGTTAGCGGCTCTCCACAATGAGGGCTAGGTCGAGAGATTCTCTTTAAACAGGTGCTGGGTGCCAGCAAACCTTAAGTACCTTTTCACATGAAATGCAAGGGAAAAGGTCAGCGGTTTAAAGGAAAGTGACTTTCAACATGAACGCTTCACTACAACTTTTGAACCACTACTCAGTGTGAAAGGACAGTAAGGAAGATCAGATAAAAGCGGAAGATAGATTTGTTACTGTCCATGCACTTTTATAGTACAGCTTTGTAGAGCAGTCTGGGAGTACTGTGGATATGTCAAACGACTGATAAGGTAACAGAACACCTCGCATTATGATGGTATTATATATTAAACCCTCAATGTATGAACTATTTTAGGCTTTACGCTCCCTTACCCTCCTCTGTTTTCTAAACAGAACTTTATATATATATATATATATATATATATATATATAGCAGACACCATAACAGAAGCGAATCTAATAGCTGCGATCGTTAAAGCAAGATGAAATGTACCAGCTATATGTTCAGAGTTGAACTTGTGTGTTGATATTACAGCAAGTGCAGTCAAGTTGGTTTTGTATAAAGGATGGGGAGGTCAAAAATAAAATAATTGGTGTGAGGTTTGAGGCGGAAACTTCCGTCCAGCCCGGAAATAATCATTATGTAATCACTCACACACACACACACACACACACACACACACACACACACACACACACACACACACACACACACACACACACACACACACACACACACACACACACACACACACACACACACACACACACACACACACACACACACACACACACACACACACACACACACACACACACACACACACACACACACACACACACACACACACACACACACACACACACACACACACACACACACACACACACACACACACACACACACACACACACACACACACACACACACACACACACACACACACACACACACACACACACACACACACACACACACACACACACACACACACACACACACACACACACACACACACACACACACACACACACACACACACACACACACACACACACACACACACACACACACACACACACACACACACACACACACACACACACACACACACACACACACACACACACACACACACACACACACACACACACACACACACACACACACACACACACACACACACACACACACACACACACACACACACACACACACACACACACACACACACACACACACACACACACACACACACACACACACACACACACACACACACACACACACACACACACACACACACACACACACACACACACACACACACACACACACACACACACACACACACACACACACACACACACACACACACACACACACACACACACACACACACACACACACACACACACACACACACACACACACACACACACACACACACACACACACACACACACACACACACACACACACACACACACACACACACACACACACACACACACACACACACACACACACACACACACACACACACACACACACACACACACACACACACACACACACACACACACACACACACACACACACACACACACACACACACACACACACACACACACACACACACACACACACACACACACACACACACACACACACACACACACACACACACACACACACACACACACACACACACACACACACACACACACACACACACACACACACACACATAGTTTTATGTATGGTTTAATTATATGCACCATTTTTCAGATACGTGTACACATGTAAAATTTTCTCGGCTTGTTGGCAGCTAAAGTTCTGTAAATGGGAGGGTTTTGTGACTTTGTTTACTGGCAACCATTGTCAGCCGACCCTAACGGGAGCATCTTTTCTATATGCTAGGGTTTAAGGACCCAGAGCAACGTCTGTCTTGGAAGAAAGTGTGAGAAACCGGGAAACAAATAGGCATCAGCCGATGTTTAGCAGCCTATCAGAAGGCAGAACACCACCAACGCTATGTGTAGCGCCAGAACTCGGCCAATGATGTTTTAGATGAGCTGACGCCACGGGGAGGCTTAGTTCAGTATAAATATTTCGGAAAACGTACAGAAACCCCCACTTGTCGACTGTCCATAACAGGCAAAATCTGCGCTAATCCAGTTTAGATCCTCGCGTTTATAGGCCGTAGATTCCGCGTGTGAGAAACACGAGAAAGTGGAATCCGACCGCGAGGACAAAAAAGAAGTATTACCCGTTCCTGCGAGATCCAGCAAGCCGAGGACATTAGCCGACAGATATCCACAGTATCTGGCGATCATGTACGTGTGGCAACAATAAAAGGCACTTATGACTGTGTCTCCGACGTCTACTTTGAGCTTCCAACCTGTCCACTTGACCCTGGATCTCCGACCCCTTTAGCCAATTCGGCACAGATGAGTCCTTGCTCATGTGTGTTCGTAAGTTCCTGATGCAGCCGAGGCACACATCGTCACAAAAAATCATCGAGTAGCGTCGGAGAAAGCAGCAGAAGCAGAAGCCAGCAGCCACCATCTTGAGGGAGGACTTCAAAACGTGTCCTGTGACTTGGCGGACTCGGTTGAGACCAGCTGACTGTCTCAAATTGACAGACACATGTTGATAATTACTGACTTACTTTGCGCAGTAGTTGTATCGACTTTTTTAATAATGAAACATACAGATCGTAGAGGCGTATTGACTTTCAGTGACAAGCGCAGAATTTGCTTATCTTGTTTAACTGAAGAGCGAAGTATTAGTTGTTTGGCGTAAGTAATTAGCCAAAGAAAAACGCAGCACATGAGAGATGTGTGTCTGATATGAAAAGTTAGTCAACTACACTAGTAGACAAGGTATTCTTTACAAGAAATCTGATTGATTGATTTTTCATACTGAATTCAGATATGTAATCACAACTTTTCCATCAGGCACAGTATTTTTGTGACCACTACTTTTTAAAATAGGATTTTAGCATTTTCTTTGACCTGCTATAGGAAACTTTACCTCATATTTAGTGATTTTATCTAAGCTTTATATAAGGGAATGATTTGTAATATGCTGAAGAACCATAAAACAAGGCTGTGCAGGTTCATTCATGTTTGGATATGTACCGACCTGTTCATCTGGCTGTGTGATGTGTCAATACTGAGCTGACTGCGAGTTTGTTCAGTAGTGAAATATTTCCTTCCTTTCTTTTCGAAATTGTATTGTGTATGCAGTGTTTTAGTGCTTTGTTTTTTCATCATGCCAAGAAAGTTTGTAAATCATGTAGAAAGTTCTGCTATATTTGTGATGAGCTGACCTTCAAGTCTCAGAGGCAAAATTTGACCCCACTTTTAAAGAAGTGCTGTCAAATTAAATTTAAAGGGAGTCGATTAATGACACTAAACAACACTTACTTTTAAATTTTTCCGGAACATGTTTGAGACTTTGCCTCCATCCTCGACCGGCCATTGACTGCTTCTCATTGGTGTAGTTGACAATATTTGGTCATAGGTCTCCTCTGTCAACTACACAAATGAGAACCAGTCGATGGCCGGTTGAGGATGGAGGCAAAGTCTCTGAAACATGTTCCGGAAAAATTTAAAAGTATGTGTTGTTTAGTGTCATTAATCGACTCCCTTTAAATTTAATTTATTATAACAGCACTGTTTTCAACACTTCCAAGAAAGGAAGTGTTGGCAACTTTAATTGGCTATCAGGCTGGTGATTTTGATAAGAGCTGGGCACCAAATGCATGCTGTGTTTCGTGTGTTGGATTGCTGGCTGGGTGGAAAAATGGTACACATCGAATGCCATTTGCAATTCCTATGATTTGGAGGGAATCGATGGATCACTTAAGTGATTGGTATTTCTGTTTGACAAATATAAAAGGAATCTCATCTAAAACAAAACATACAATTAAGTATCCGAATTTGCAATCTGCAATAAGACCTGTCTTACACAATGAACAGTTCCCTGTACCAGTATATGCAGGTACGACCTTAGGTGATAACTGATTCTGACCTAACTGAAACTGAAAATGCTTCAGATGAAAACAAAAATGATCCTACATATGAAGCCAATACCTGATCATCAGAACATACTTTCCCAATCAGAAAGACCTTGATGACCTAATACGGGATTTAAATCTGTCTGAACAGCAAGCTGAGGGTTTAACTTCCAGACTCATAGGGTGGAATCTACTCCAAAAAGAAGTAAGCATATGTAGTTATCGTGGTTGCCATAGTGATTTCAAGGACTGCTTCTCTGAGGAAAGTGGTATAAAGCTATGGGATGCAACACGTCTTTAAGAATTCACTTCTTGGACTCTCACTTAGACTTCTTCCCCGAAAATCTTGGAACTGTCAGCGATGAGCAAGGTGAGCGTTTTCATCAGCAAATTTCTACTATGGAAAAGAGTTATACTAAGGCAAGTGGAGTTCCAATATGCTAGCTGGCTACTGTTGGACCAAGAAGAGAGACATTCCAGATACAAAATGTGCCCGAAAATCACTACCTACCACCTTCTAGGTAAGTCAGAATGAGTAGTTATAATTTTGAGTTAGATAGCTATTTACAGATTTTTTTAGAATATTATAAAAATTCAAATCAATATCATACAAAACTGCTGCCTGATGGGGAAAAACTAAAATTATATTTGAATTCAGCACAAAAATACTTCTAGAAAATGTTATTCTAATTCTTGTGAGAGAAAAAAAAGGTTCATTTTTGTCAACTAGTGTTATTACACACAAGTATAAATTACCATTGTGGCCACCGTGTTGTCCCTTAACACGGACAGATTGATTCCTCTTCTTTCTCCTAGCCACATAAATCAATCAAGTTATATGCGATATCTCGATCCTACCGATGCATAACATGTTGCTCTGATTGCAACTGAGCAGGGTGTACATACACTGACTGGCCCTGTGCGATAGGCTTGCCTAAACAACTCGATGATTTGTATATAAGCTCGCTCAACTGCTTGGTCATCAGCGCGATTACAAAAACTAATTCATGTTAATAGTCAGTTATAAATTACTTAAAAGTTAAAAAAAACAGATCAAAACAAAATGAATAAGCTCAAATAGGTAAACAAACAACAACAAAAAGCTATAATTACCAATAAAATACCAAAATGCATAAAAATTAATACTTTCAATATCAACTTGCCATGACAAAAGCTAACTGCCCAGTGGTTGTCGAACCAATTTGTACCTTTTCTCTGGGGCAGGGCTAGCACTTCCAGCAGGTTTTTCCTGCCGTTTCCTCACTGTAGTTTGGGCAGCTAGGACAGGATCTACTAGATCCACATCCTCAATGGAGGATGGTTTCAGCACTGGTAACTTCGAATCGAGTCTCTGGAAACGAACGGAAACTGCGACCAGCGAAGATGAAAGTCGTCGATCGGCGTCCTCTCCCGATGAATCCTCAGATGTTGACGGAGATGTTCGTGGACTTTTGTGTTGGCTAGCCTGCCTTTCACTGGTCTTACTATTTTCCTTAAGGAAGTCCGTTCTGTCATATGAGGTCTTAAAGTTCCTTGGCGATACATTATATGTTACCGGTTCACTTGTTTTTGAAGTGGATGCTTTGGGTGGTGACTTGGCTGAATCTTTCTTCTTAGGACTGGACTTGGTCGGCGCGCTCACTGTTTTTCGTGCTGGTGTTTGTTGCTTTGGCTGTAATCTTGGTGTAATTTATCTTTCGGACATTACTGCCGCGTTTATGTCGCTAGTTTGTGTTGCGATTCCACGTCTAGGTACCGGCTTAGCTGCAACTGCACTCTAAGTAACGGTCCTAGGTACAGAAGGCTGGCGAATACGTAAGAGTATCCGGGCTTCCACGAAGGACACCTCTCTCTTACCCGGATCTCTTGGATCGCCTTCCCCTCCATAAAACGGGGACATTCTCTGGAGTTTGATGAATGATTACCACTGCAGTTGAAACACGTTGCAGGTGAAATACACGCATTGTCATGCTTGACTTCCCCCACAGTCAATGCAAGTGGCAACTCCATTACATGAATCACCCGTGTGGCCAAAGCGCTGGCATTGATAACACCTCAGTGGATTGGATATATACTGCCTCACTTCAGTAGCTTCATAACCTGCCTTAATCCTTTGCGGGAGATCTATCCGGTCAAAGGTAAGAAACAGGGTACGAGTGGGCACTAGTTCACCTCGTTCTTTGCGGGAACTCGATATATAGTTTTATTGAATATCCTCATTGGACATACCGACCAATGCGCTGGTGTTTACAACACCACGCGAGGAGTTGAGGGTCCTATGCAATTCAACACGCAACGGATAGCTCGCAAGAATATTGGCTTTTCAAAATTTTTGCAGCCTGTGTCGGAGAAACTGCTTCGACCAGGAGCGTACCATTGCGAGATCGAGTACAGGACTTCACTGGACCGGCAATATTATCTAAACCCTTCTGTATAATGAACGAGTTCACGATACTAAACTTTCGACCTTCCTCAGTTCTACAAATAACTAAATAGCGCGGACCACAACACTCGCCTTTTTTCTTTTCCACGTTTAATTTTAAGGTTTGCCTTAAAAAATTGAATGTGTTTCATCCCCCATTGCTCCCCACCCACCACGGAGCCCAACAAGGATTCATCCCACTGGGATGACAGGGCTACACAGGGGATATAGGGGTTCGCCATCTCACTCATCCTGGAGTTCGGTACACTATCTAGTCCTGGCCGATTGATTAGAGGCGGGTTAGTCCCTAACCTTCCGTTTAGGCGAAGCAGAAACCAAAGTAGTGTATCGGAAAATGCGCACCCTCCCCGAATTCAGCAGAACACTGGAACGAGCTCAGATGCGCATCCCTCCACCACCAGGACAAACCTTTCTACCAACACGGGTTTACACGCACGGCCTACACGTGGGTGTTTTGTCTGACCCCTCACCACTAAGAGGAAGCCACATCGAGGGTGTCAGGTTGGCTGGGGACCTCGGGATCGCTAATTCCCGTACCTACCGCAGTAGGCCGCTGGGGGGCCTAAACAACTTGTTGCTTCATATATTTCCCGATATGCTTCTACGCTTTACCCTATATACACTTTAACGTTTTAAAGAAGGCTAATATTGTAAGGGATTATTTAAAAATATCATCAAACTACCCTAAAACATTGAGGGAGATATTTTTCACTCAAGATTATACTGAAATAATTAAAATAATTCATATTTACAGCACTTTAAGCCCTCATATCTTCCACTTCTTCTTTCCATTACCTTCTTTGTGGAACTTAGAAGCCAATGCCTTTGTTCATAGTCCAGTTTGGATCGTGGACGAGTAATGAATAGAGTGCCTAATATGGTGGTGAAAAGGGAAAAATGAAATGTATGGATGAAAAGCTTTGGTGGAAGAAATCGTGAACCAAATTGTGCTACCCCAACTTTCACCTGGCGACTGAGAAAAAGGGTTCAAAATTAAGGTTGGTCGGTCCCGGGACTTCAACACTGCAAGTGGTTTACCTTAACAGGGCACCGCCTCTAAATATAAAGATATCATTTCGTAATGATTTGTTAAGGTTTTCAATGACTTTGCACCTTTCGTTTTCTATGAAGGTTCAAATATTGCCTGCATACAAAAATGCATCACATTGAATAACATATTAAATAAAAATTAACTGTAACATAAAAAATAACAGAAAAATAATAATTCTCTATTTTCACTTTAGACCATTCTTTCAAACAGTTCATTGCTTCGTAATTTTAGGTTTGAAAATCTGTTGTAAATTACTCTACGTATAGCAGCTTCTGATAAACAGTACTTTTCTTATATACATCGCTATCTCATATGAATTTTGTACTATTCTAAACTTGTATTGAATAGTTAAGCTAAGTAAGTTTTATTTTAATGGGAAGGTGTTATCTATAAGCTACGGGTTTGTACATTTTAAATTTTTTATTTAATTTATGATTTTTATTACAATTCAATTATTTGCTGGTCCTTCAAACTTTTATAAAACGTCTATCTGTATTTTATAAGGATTCTGCTGTATAGATCTACTATTTATTTGATTAAATATTTAGATAGAATATTTTTTAAAGAAAATACACAATGGAATTGTCCACACTCCCAGTCAAATTTCTATATCCGCGGGAAGCTTCATTGTTGTGATGTTGCCTGAAGTAATGCTTTCTAGTCATATATACGAACACCATAAGAGAGAAATGCCTAAGACAAAGGAAAGTACTACTAATAAATTAAGAGAATTTGTGTCAAGACACAGAAACTATTGCATTTATACGTACGGTCCTGTATTATTGTGCAATATCTCTGACTTGAGAGTGGCTGCTGAAAATAGTTTACTACAGAACACAGGTCATGAAAGAAAATTGTTGTCTACAGGTAAATCTAATATTAACTTACAGCAGATATTTCTGGAGGGAATTTCTTTAACATTTTCGTCATTTTGTTATTTTTTATCCATCGATTTTAAACTTTAGTTGGATCATCCTAAGCTCCACACCTTCTTAGAAGAGTATCTAATTCAAGATCTCAGAGGATTGAGATGAAACTTCTTAGTTGATTTCATTAAAAGCTTGTAAGAAATGTAAGTGGTGGAGAAAAAAAATATTGGTACTGACTGCTAATGTGACAAGATTATGAATAAGGACCTATTTAGTATTTAACCAAGTTGGTGGAAAGTGCTAGAGTGAACTATGGACAAAATGGGAATGGGGCATAATTGGAGGGCAGGTGCTGGTAATAAGAGAGGATTTTGTGAAAAGGTAAGGACAAGAATGGAAGATATAGAAAGGCAAGAGATATTGGAAAGCATGGAAAACAAAAGTTCATTGAAGTTTTATAGGATTTTGACAAGAGAGTGCGGAAGAGAAGGTTATATACACAACTGTAATAGGATTGAAAAGGAGGGATTAGCATGGATGAGAACAGGTGCAGTATTTATTGTCGCGGTACCGGGCATTAAAGTTTCGGCGCAAATATATAATAGATGGACAGGTTTCACGTAGATAACGAACTTGTCTAAACAGTTAACGCCGGCAAGCAAGATAACTGAGGCAAAGGCCTCGCCAGGTAGATTAAGTTGTGTTTCTCAAAGGTGATATTTTCGAATTATGTAATTAGATGCCTTGCTTTCCATAAACCTCTAGTGATTGACAGAACAGTCTGGTAATCATGAATGGATATATAAAAGGAAGTGTGACACGCCAGCAGGACAGTTGTTGTGTAACAAGAGTGTTGTTTTTATGAAAGCTAATGTAATCAGCTGTCACGGCTTGTTATTGTCATCGACCATGGTAGACTGATGGTGTATGTAACGTAATGCTGCTGTAATCTATAAGAGTATTTCTACGAAAATAAAGGAGATTTTTAATTTCTGCAACTCAGCCTTTTAGTTCTACGAACCTACAAAGTCACATTATGAAAGGATTAAGGTGGAGTGAGGTAGGAGTATGTGAATTATGTGTGGGGGGGAGAAAATGTAGAGCATTATGTAGTAAGATGTGAAGGAGTTGAGAAAGGGAGGAAGGAGGCATGGGGAAAAATGGGAGAAAGTTGAGAGGAAAATTGTAACAATAAGAATTCAAACAGGGAAGCAACAGAATAGGAATAAAACTGTAGGAAAATTTATTGGTAAAATGAAAGATAAATAGTTGAAGATAGTTAGAAGCTAAGGTTATGAAGGGGGGAAGGAAATAGGGGCGAGGAAAGATTTTTTAGGGAAAAGTAAGGGACACAAGTAATCCCTCAGTGAAGCATAAGGCATTTATGCCAAGCTGGCTGAGGGGTGAAAGAAGGTAGTCACTTCATTCCTGTACATAGGTTAAGGAAGAACAGTATGTAAATAAATAGGTTCCCTGTAATGTAATTGTAAATTATTTTTCTTATCTACAAATAAAATATCAAATATCAAATATACTTAACCAAGCACTGAGAATATATTGGCCCAATGGGTTTCGGAATTCAATGGGTTGCTTTCTATAACAGACACAGAATCTTGCTCCTTTAAGTGCATTCTATTCAAAGATGATAAATGTGACAGTTAAGCGCCAGCATTACATTGAGTCGTAGAAGAAGGACTTGCAAATATTTCTGGAGTGGATAAATTAACTGGATGCGTGATGAATGGAAGCCTCGCTCTAGTTGTAGCATTCAAAATACACAGTCTTCATTTCATTAGTTATTTCCTGCCCTGCGATTGAGCAAAAATGACGTCATAGATGACTGGTGAGTCTACATTGAAATCATAATGCCCACTACGGAGAAGCGGTAATTTCTGCCGAACAGTGAGCAACTTACGGCGCTCTGAGTGTGGTTGTGCTCGTAACTATTACAACCAATTTCCCCCAGAGCACGCGTCTTGATGGTTGAATGCTGCTTTCGTACCGGCATTTAAATTGGTGCGACATGTAAATATAATATAAACCGCTGCATAAAGGGCTTCATCCAACGCTATCCAGCATTCAAACGAGTCCTTCGGAGCGTAATGTTGTCAAAAGTGTCCAGGTACCATCAAATTGACACACTTTAGTCTGCAACACAAACTTCTTACGTTTTATCTGTATAAAAATATATTTTTTTGCCATTCTCACGCTTAATTAAAATGTCTTAATATCTGTATTCTTATGTCTTAAAGCCAATAGGTGCATCAAAAATTTTCCAAGATAAGAGGATCAATTACTCGCAAAAAGCGAGACACTGGACGCTATGGACTGACTGCTCGCAATCTAGAAGCAATAAATAATGTTATGACAAAGTCCACAAGCATACCTTCTCACAATACAGTCAGTGTTTAAGGAGAAGAGGGAAAGGAAATATAAGACAATGGATACATATGACTATGTACTACAAATACTTTCTTGTTTGGGCTTGGATAAAAGCTTTATCCCTAGTATAAATTAATTGTTCTTTCACACTAGCCGTGTGTAGGACGAACTATGAAAGGCTAGAGTCAGACTGAAAAATGCAATGCCATAACCGGGATTTGAACCACGGATCTTCTGGTCTCCGTCCAGCCGCTCTAACCTCTGAGGTACTATGGCCAACGTGCCGACATGACATTAAATTCTCCAACTGATTCTTTGTTTTTCCCAGTGAAGTAGGAGATCTCATAAACATAGTTGTTTCATGTGTTTATGACATCTCCTAGTGGTTCACCGGGAAAAACAAAGAGTCAGTTGGAGAATTTAATGGTATATCGGCTCGTTGGCGATAGTACCTCAGAGGTTAGAGCGGCTGGACGGAGACCAGAAGATCCGTGGTTCAAATCCCGGCTGTGGCAATCAATTTTACAGTCTGGCTCTAACCTTTCATTTATACCTATTGCAACACTAATTTATTTTTCATTTATGGAACACGTTTGGTTAATTTTCTGGTTGGTAATGAAGTTACATTGTGAGGAAACTGTGGGTGACAAAATAATTGAGATGAAATTGAAACGTTTCTATTTTATACGACAGGTTTACAGTATTCATATATGTCTACTATAACAGAAAATACTGTTCATTATCTTATGATTTTGTATATTCTTCATGGTATACTTTTATGGCTACATAATTAGCTTTGCAGTGCATTTAATTGCAGTATATGGATTTTTAAAAAAGGTTATCGTATCTGCGCACCTGGCGAAATTACGCACCTTTATATTACGCGGGCAGACCCATCCCTCAAGTAGTTTATTTACCTGACGGAAGAAAGAGACCTCTAAGCTGCTGTCGGTACATCAAATACGATCGCAAGCCGCTAGGAAAATCGTATATAAACTCCCCCATCACCGATGCTATAGATGACGTCGAATTTTGCGCGGTAAAATTAAAGATAAAAATGAACACCGTGTATAACCTTCAAACACTCAATTGTACCTTTCAAATCTTTTGACTAAATGTGAAAAAGGACTCAAGTCTTGGGATAATTTTGCAATAATTTCGATGCTGTGAAGAAACAGGTTAATTCTTTGAGTCTGTATCAATAGAACACATAAGAACTGCTGGCTGATAAACTAATTGCGGGTAAACTTACTTACATAACCTTCCTGATGCCACTACATCTCAGGAAAAATCCGAAGTGGTTGGTGTAAAGGTTACCAATCCATGATTAAGTAGGGAATGGTTTAAGCGTGCATGTAGCTGATGGAATTTCTTTGAACATGCAGTCTATAGACATGAAGAGTAGGATCAAAACTTACATGTTGTTAACACCTATCTTTTCATGCTCCAATTCTTTCCATTGAAGTGCAAAGGAGTTTTTCATTTATGTCATCTAGCAGACAATAGACAATCAAAGTTTCAGAATTCAAGTTGCCGTCATGTTCTGTCAAATTAACTTTTGTTTCTCACAGTGTGTTGTAGTACCATTGTAATTCTGTGATTTTCAATGCGGTCGCTATAAATAGGAGCAGGTGCTCACCTGGTATAAAATAGTGGCAGGCAGAACGTCCTCTACAATATAGTAGGAATTAATTTCCCTACATAAATAACACACGCACACACAAAGACCTAACAAAAGCAGAGAACACTGCAAAATTTTACATATTACATAATACATTAAAACATACTAATTTTTAACCAGATCATCTAGTGTGTCCAGTTATAAATGAGTGACTGTCCACTATCAAAGTAAGCCTTCAGCTTATAGGAGGCAACGGACAAATAAAAATATCTTACTCCAGCTAAACGACTGACAAAGAAAAAACCGTTATAAAAGGTAGATGCGTAATGAAATTTATTAAGCATTTTAGTTTTATTTATTGTCCGATTCTATGCTGAGCGCAAAAGACCGGGTAAGTTGCTCAGAGGCCTCTTTATCAGGCTTGAGGTTCCTTTGCATGGTGTAAACTCACGGAAGGTTATCCCCAGCTTTACATCCCGTCTGGAGGAGGTCACGCTAAGGCGTTTTACTTCTAAAAGAGTTCACTAACATCAGCCGGCTTTGAACCCGCGCCATCGGGAAGCTGAGACCAGATTATCATCCCTAGACCATGGAGAACAGCATAAATATCTTTCCTCTTGTTTCGGATGAATCGAAATTCAATCTATGCTATGGAAATATAGACGAAATCAAATAAAGCTGTTAAATGGAAAGCAATTATACAACTCAATTGGTTATATTTCAACCATGTAGTCCGATAGCGAGGAATAATAACCCCCATCTTTACTGTCAGTAGCTCGATAAATGCTTTTTCAATTGCTCTGAAATATGAGCAAATAGTAGAATAGCTTTTTGTTATCCAGCTGTTTCCTGGAACTCAGCTTTAGTTGTCATCAAACTAAACAATGAATTTGAAATATATATTAGGAGCATCTGAGTCCTGCTGTGAGAAAACAGTTGCAGGTGGGAAAGACAGATGTGTATTTATCGGATAATTTGTTTTTAGTTCTAGAAATTTTGAATTTGTTTTCCAGTAATTCAAGAGAAAGAGAAAGGGACAAATCGTGCTTGAGATATGCAGTAATTTCTCTAAAGGAATTATTATTTATTATTTAGGTGTAAAGAGTCCACTTCCATTAGTCCTGGAACCGTAGGAACAAGGAACCGCGCCCCCCTCTACCCGGGAGCGCTGGAAACTGCGGTGATCTTTCCATGGGGTAATATCTTGAGTCTAACCCCCCCCCCCCCCCACCATCGACTACAACGTCAAGACGGGTGGAAGTTAATACGCCACTTACGCGATTCCGAAGACTACCGAAAACCTCGGTGGGGCCGCCTGGTGATCTAGCCCATCTTCTGCTACATCTGTAGGCAAATCCCCCATCGACAACGTCAAGATGTATGGAAGTGAATACGCCACTTACGCACATCAACCCCGCAGGGTAGACTACCGGAAACCTCGGTGGGGCCACCTGGTGATCTAGCAAACCTTCTACCAGCTCTGCAGGCTAGTACCCGGAACAAATCCCCCATCGACAACAACGTCAAGACGGATGGAAGTGAATACGCCACGTACGCGCGTCAACCCCGCAGGGTAGACTACCGGAAACCTCGGTGGGGCCACCTGGTGATCTAGCAAACCTTTTACTAGCTCTGCAGGCTAGTACCCGGAACAAATCCCCCATCGACAACAACGTCAAGACGGATGGAAGTGAATACGCCACTTACGCGCGTCAACCCCACAGGGTAGACTACCGGAAACCTCGGTGGGCCGCCTGGTGATCTAGTCCAACGTCTGCTACATCTGTAGGCTAATACCCGGGACAAATCCTCCATCGAAAAAAATGTCAGGATGGATAGAAATGGATACGCCACTTACGCGCGTCAACCCCGCAGGGCAGACTACCAAAAACCTGGGTGGGGTCGAATGGTGATATAGCACAACTTCTGCTACATCTGTAGGCTAATACCCGGGACAAATCCCCCATCGACAACAACGTCAAGACGGATGGAAGTGAATACGCCACTTACGCGTAAACCCCGCAGGGCAGACTACCAAAAACCTGGGTGGGGTCGAATAGTGATATAGCACAACTTCTGCTACATCTGTAGGCTAATACCCTGGACAAATCCCCCATCGACAACAACGTCAAGACGGATGGAAGTGAATACGCCACTTACGCGCGTCAACCCCGCAGGGAAGACTACCGAAAACCTGGGTGGGGTCGAATGGTGATATAGCACAACTTCTGCTACATCTGTAGGCTAATACCCGGGACAAATCCCCCATCGACAACAACGTCAAGACGGATGGAAGTGAATACGCCACTTCGCGCGTAAACCCCGCAGGGAAGACTACCAAAAACCTGGGTGGGGTCGAATGGTGATATAGCACAACTTCTGCTACATCTGTAGGCTAATACCCTGGACAAATCCCCCATCGACAACAACGTCAAGACGGATGGAAGTGAATACGCCACTTCGCGCGTAAACCCCGCAGGGAAGACTACCGAAAACCTGGGTGGGGTCGAATGGTGATACAGCACAACTTCTGCTACATCTGTAGGCTAATACCCTGGACAAATCCCCCATCGACAACAACGTCAAGACGGATGGAAGTGAATACGCCACTTCGCGCGTAAACCCCGCAGGGAAGACTACCGAAAACCTGGGTGGGGTCGAATGGTGATATAGCACAACTTCTGCTACATCTGTAGGCTAATACCCGGGACAAATCCCCCATCGACAACAACGTCAAGACGGATGGAAGTGAATACGCCACTTCGCGCGTAAACCCCGCAGGGAAGACTACCAAAAACCTGGGTGGGGTCGAATGGTGATATAGCACAACGTCTGCTACATCTGTAGGCCAATACCCGGGACAAATCCCCCATCGACAAAAACGTCAAGACGGATGGAAGTGAATACGCCACTTCGCGCGTAAACCCCGCAGGGAAGACTACCGAAAACCTGGGTGGGGTCGAATGGTGATATAGCACAACTTCTGCTACATCTGTAGGCTAATACCCGGGACAAATCCCCCATCGACAACAACGTCAAGACGGATGGAAGTGAATACGCCACTTCGCGCGTAAACCCCGCAGGGAAGACTACCGAAAACCTGGGTGGGGTCGAATGGTGATATAGCACAACGTCTGCTACATCTGTAGGCTAATACCCGGGACAAATCCCCCATCGACAACAACGTCAAGACGGATGGAAGTGAATACGCCACTTCGCGCGTAAACCCCGCAGGGAAGACTACCAAAAACCTGGGTGGGGTCGAATGGTGATATAGCACAACTTCTGCTACATCTGTAGGCCAATACCCGGGACAAATCCCCCATCGACAAAAACGTCAAGACGGATGGAAGTGAATACGCCACTTCGCGCGTAAACCCCGCAGGGAAGACTACCAAAAACCTGGGTGGGGTCGAATGGTGATATAGCACAACTTCTGCTACATCTGTAGGCTAATACCCTAGACAAATCCCCCATCGACAACAACGTCAAGACGGATGGAAGTGAATACGCCACTTCGCGCGTAAACCCCGCAGGGAAGACTACCAAAAACCTGGGTGGGGTCGAATGGTGATATAGCACAACTTCTGCTACATCTGTAGGCTAATACCCTGGACAAATCCCCCATCGACAACAACGTCAAGACGGATGGAAGTGAATACGCCACTTCGCGCGTAAACCCCGCAGGGAAGACTACCGAAAACCTGGGTGGGGTCGAATGGTGATATAGCACAACTTCTGCTACATCTGTAGGCTAATACCCGGGACAAATCCCCCATCGACAAAAACGTCAAGACGGATAGAAGTGGATACGCCACTTACGCGCGTCAACCCCGCAGGGCAGACTACCAAAAACCTGGGTGGGGTCGAATAGTGATATAGCACAACTTCTGCTACATCTGTAGGCTAATACCCGGGACAAATCCCCCATCGACAAAAACGTCAAGACGGATAGAAGTGGATACGCCACTTACGCGCGTCAACCCCGCAGGGAAGACTACCAAAAACCTGGGTGGGGTCGAATGGTGATATAGCACAACTTCTGCTACATCTGTAGTCTAATACCCTGGACAAATCCCCCATCGACAACAACGTCAAGACGGATGGAAGTGAATACGCCACTTACGCGCGTCAACCCCGCAGGGAAGACTACCGAAAACCTCGGTGGGGCCGCCTGGTGATCTAGCACAACTTCTGCTACATCTGTAGGCTAATGCCCGGGACAAATCCCCCATCGACAAAAACGTCAAGACGGATAGAAGTGGATACGCCACTTACGCGCGTCAACCCCGCAGGGAAGACTACCGAAAACGTCGTTGGGGGCACCTGGTGATATAGCACAACTTCTGCTACATCTGTATTCTAATACCCGGGACAAATCTCCCATCGACAAAAACGTTAAGACGGATGGAAGTGGATACGCCACTTACGCGCGTCAACTCCGCAGGGAAGAATACCGAAAACCTCGGTGGGGCCGCCTGGTGAACTAGCACACCCTCTACTAGCTCTGTAGACTAGTACTCGGGACTTATGAAGCAACCCTCTACCTCCACCGGGCGGCCATAGCCTGGGCGGAGGTACCCAATTCCCCGTGGGTGTCGGGAACACACTGCCCCCTCGAGTCCAACCCAATCCGAAAAACTCCCAAACGGGAGGGGCTATGCAGTTCGGCCCGAGGTTCCTCTAGAAACGTCAGAGGTACCACGAGTGTTAGCGGTCCGCAGTGCCCGCATCACGGCAGCTGAAGGGTCAGATCCCCTCCCCTACGGGATCTCTATGGGAACCGTTAACTGACAGTTAATATAGCACACGATTATTTCCTTGCATAATGTTAGCATTAGGATTTCACTAGAGGGGATTCGATATATAGGCCACCATGCTGGGCTCAATGTTTCTATGCTCCCAGGTGGGGCACCTGGGAGGAAGGATGAGGTAAGAGGAGACAGAAGGTCGCTGTCCCAAGGAGCCAAGGCAGTGCAGATGGCTGGGTTCCTACACTTTAGAGACTTTAGAGATGATACTTTCGCGGCAACAGGTACAAACGTTTCGGCACAAATAGAAAACAAACGGCGGATAATATTTCACGGTAATAATGAGTTTGCATAACCAGTTTACGATCGCGTGGCTAGAGTATACAAAGGAACTGATAGGCGGCTAGCGTTCACGAGGCGCCGATTAGCAAGAGACGGATAGTTTATCACAGAGGTGAAAAATTGCTGGCCCAGAAAACGTCAACACTAAGGCCAGTGAGATGCGGAGTCCCCGAAGGCTCTGTGTGTATCCCCCACCCTTTTCAACGTCTTCATGGCAGATTTCCCCACAGAACCACGAGTCGTAATGGCACAATACGCTGACGACGTGTTTCTGTTCTGCAAGGACAAACACATCCTCAGAGCCTTCAACCCCACTCAAAAACATCTCCGCCTAACACAACAGTGGATGTCCGTAAATCCGGACAAAAGCCACGCCATACTTTTTGAAAACCGCCACACCCCCGCAGATTGCCCCAATTTCAGCTACAGGGGTCGAAGGATAGAGTGATCTAACTCTGTCCAGTACCTAGGAGTAAACTTGGACAGAGGTCTAACTTTTCGCCGACACATTCGGGACCTTTCGGCGAAGGTACAGAGAGCAATCGCTTCCCTGTATCCAATGCTGGGGTCGACCTCGATGCCATTTGGCATGAAGTTGTATCTCTTCCGAGCGCTGGTAATCCCTGTGATGCTATATGCCTGCGAGATCTGGAGCATGGCAGCAGACCGCTGGATAGCATGGCTTCAACGTGCACAGAATAGAGGACTACGGTCTATCTATTCTGTAGGACGTTACTTCCCTACCAGGTTGCTTCACGAAACCTCGAGTCTTCCATACGTGGAGGATGAAATTAGGCGCTGGGCTTCAAAATTATACGCGTTTACCATCATACAGAAGCGCCATTGTTAGATCATTGGGAGATTATGACTCCAGTGGACGCCGATCTAGACTGCACTGGGTCCCCCGTATGGCATGCGAGTACCCTAGATACCCCAGGAGCTAATACTGTCAGTAGCTAAAGCTGAGCTCCACATAATTCTTCTAAGCTAAATTTTTCCGCAACTAAAAATTAAATAACAAAAGATTTGGATGCAAAGTACTGCATCCTCCCCTTCAACCCGAAGGTACTTCGGTCACCTCTAAATTAACTCCCAACCAAAAGACCTACACCACCTTCATCCTACAAACTTCAAATCTAAATCCTACCTACGGTAAAACCCTTATTGGGTGGGCACGCAGCAAAACCTTCTGGCTGTATACAACCTGTCAGCACGAGCAAGCGATGAGTCAGTTGTGTGTAACGAGAATGTAGTTATAACACGAGAGTCAGCTGTGGAATATTGTAAACTAAAAAATGTTTGTTATTGTCATTGACCTTGATGGTGTAGACTGTGTATATGTGATATAATGTTACGTGAGAATTGAACCGTGTAACTCCACGCAAATTCAGAACATATAGAATTACGCCAAATTGGACTTTTAATTACACGAATCCACAAAATAACAATATGAAATGATCATGGAGATGAAACGGTGGGAGAGGACATTTGTGGGTGTAATTAGCTTACCCAACATTCGCCTAGCAACCCGGTTAAACTCCCGAGGGAAAAAAAAAAAAAAAAAAACAAAAAAAAAAAAAAAAAAAAAAAAAAAAAAAAACATGGTTCAGGTAGAGTCGAACCCGGAATTCTGGAATGCGCAAAACAGACAAATCGCCTTAGTCATTTCGCTTGGTTTTGCATAATATTACTCTACAGAAACCATCTTCCTGGCAGTTTCTTGGCTTAGCAATTTTCTATTGGGGCAATAATATATTGTGATTTAAAATAAAATAATTCCAGAATCACCATGAAGTATCGCAAAGGGCCGAGCCAATTTTCTGAACTATCGTTACTTGCCAATACCAGGCAAGTATCGTGAGTTTCAGGGTATTCCAAGTATCAAGGATAAATATTTATAAATTTTATGACAGAAATGAGATAAATCCAGTAATTTAAATAATCAGGTACGAAGTCGTGACTTTAAAATTCTGATGTTACAAAACATGAGCGATTTTCACTTGAGAAGTCAAAATATTTTCAAGTTGAAAGCGTTAAGCAAGAATACCTCTCAAATGACTAACTCAAATATTTTACTAGGCTTAAACTTTTTAGTTTTGTGATGTCAAAGTTTTCAATGCGATTGTTTAAATTATTGCAGTTATTTTGCTTAAGGATTACTAGCAATTGAAGAACTGCTCGTACGAAATGTCATTTCAATACATAATGTGGTCTACCGGGAAATATGATGAGTCAATTGGAGAATTTAATGCCAGGAAGGCACATTGACCATGGTAGCTCAAGGGGTAGAGCAACTGGACGGAAACCAGTAGATCCGTGCTTCAAATCATGGCCATGGCACTGAATTTTTCAGTTGACTCTAACATAATAAAATGTTTGATATTTGTAATTTATTTATACATAAATCCACTTCCGTCGGTTAAGCTGAAATTACGAGGGCTGTTCAATAAATAATGACCACAATATTTTTTTCACTACGTACCTTTACTCATCCTCATAATTTTGATGATCCTTCTCAAAATAGTCTTCCCTGATTGTGATGCACTTGTCACAGCGTTTCTGCCAGTCTTCAAAGACATGCTGGAAACTATGTTTGAGAGATCCTTCAGGATCGCATCTGCAGCCTTCATCACTGCTTCTGATGATGGATAATGCCTCCCACGAAAGTGTTTCTTTAAATTAGGGAATAGAAAAAAGTCACATGGGGCTAAATCCGGACTATAGGGAGGGCGAGGGATGCACTTCACTTGATTTTTGCAAGATATTCAGCAACAATTTTGGCAATATGCAGCCGTGCATTATCCTGGTGCAGCTTCCAGCCTGCTTCATGGAAATGTGGTCTTTCGCGCCTGATGTTTTCAGGACATCCCTGTAGTATTGTCCAGTTACTGATGTGTGTGCACGTACAACATGCTGATAAACCATTCCATGAGTATCAAAGAATAAGATGACCGTAACTTTCCCAGCAGAAGTAATCACCTTTGCGTTTTTGGGGGTTGGTGATGAAGGAGACTCCCATACTGAGCTTTGCTGTTTGCTCTCAGTATCAAAATGATGTAGCAAGTTTCATCAGCAGTGATTACGTTTGAAAGAAACTCCGGATCTTCCTCTAACATCAACTTTAACTGCATGTTACCTTCATTACAGCGGTAGGTGATACTGAACATGTCTGAACTTGCCTGGTTCTCACAGGCGGGAACCAGGAGTACCAACAATGAAACTACTACGGCGTGTTTGTTTCACATTAAGCTAACCGAATATTATAAGACTGAATTATAGTGCAAAAAATTATGACCGTAAAAGTTTATGATCATTCTTTATTGAAAATCCCTCGTGGAGATTTACATTTTTACTACTGCATTGACTAACACTGGCACTGATATTATATAAAAATATGAACGTGGATGTGAAAATGTGTGCAATTTCTGTGTAGAGGTATAGGATCGAACACGATAAGGACACCTCCACACTGCATCCTACAGAGAACTATTCAGACTAACCTCTTTCAGGAGACAAGGATGAAGTCAGGAAATTGCAAAAGGCCACTTACTCGAAGGCAGATAGCCCACAGAGTCGCGCGGAGGATTTGCAAATGCGGAGGGTTCATCCTGACGCCAGGAACGCCTTCAGCGCCGAGAACTGCCATAATGTGCAGGTAACTGCGTGACTGCGCTACACTGCATTCACTGCAAACTTAAGCGTGCACCTGAAAGATAAGCGAATACAATTAAGAATGAAGGGAAAGTTTAAAGAAATAACTTCTCTAACATATGCACCCCTTAACAACAACAAAATGAGCAGACTCTGGAAGCATATAGTTTTCCAAGACCACGTCGTTTCCACGGACGGTTTAGATAACATTAGATTAGATTATTTACTGTGCATATTCCAAAATTTCACAATTTACCAATTTAGGCTACATTTATTTCTGTTTACCCTGTTGCTACCTTGGCTTGCATGACAGCCTGGTCTTCTGCTCTGCCAGGTAGCTCATAACCTCCATGTCCCCTTGTTACTTAATTAGCCCCTTCCTTCCCCCACATCTTCCTTTCTTATATTCTTAACATTTCTGGCCCATTTTTATTTTACTTTCTGCAAAAGCTCACCAATACTTCTTACCTTCTTTTCCTTCTTTCCCGTTAACATTTTTATGGCTACTATCCTCTTCTCTACTTTCTCCATTTTTCCTCCAAAACTTTTTTCTCCATATCGCAACCTCCTCGCATTCTGTTACTTGGTGTTCTATGCTTTCTTTTCCCCCACACAATTCACAAATTCCCTTTTCCCTACCTCTTATCCCTCTTAGAAATATTATTCCTGTTCTCATCCAAGCTAACCCTTCTTTCTCTTGTCTAGTGCAGTAATCTAGATATGTTTCTCGTCCCCAATTTCTTTTTATTTGCTTATAAAATTGTAATTATTTCATGTTTTCTAGACTTCTCCATATTTGCTGTCTTTCTATATCTTCTATTCTGCATTTTACTAATTTACCCACATCGCTTGTATTCCTTTCCTCTAATATCCATATATCTCCCATTCCTATTTTTTCCATAATTCCTCCTACCTCTGCCGACCAACTATTTTAGTTCTCTAATCTTTTTGCTGTCTCATTCATAATTTCATAATTTCCCCTTCTTCTTTAACCAAACAACTATACCAAAGTTTTATTATTCTTTCCATTATTATTCAGTTACTTCTTGTCTTTCTTAATTCTAATTTAACTAAAGCTACTTCCCTAGGAGCTGAGCTTGGTAAGCCTAGTAGCTCTTCACAAAACCTTCTGTAGTTTTGGTCCACCGTTTTGTTTACCTCTGTGTCCCCCCACCCCCCAGATCTCCACTGCATGCAACATTTCGGATTCAACTAGTGCTTGATACATTCTTTCTAACCACTTGGTTGTCATTTCTAGCTTATACTTGTACTCCTATCCCATTCATTGCCGCCCTTCCTTTTGTTTCCATCTTTATCCTGTGTGCTCCCCACTTTCCATTGTTATTCAACCTTACATTTACGTTTCAGTTCCGAGTAATTACAAATATACGTACACGCATACATGGCAACCAGTAATGATATTCATTCAGTGCTTACGTCGCGATTTATTGTTATAATACAGGTAATAGTGGTTTATTTATTTGTATTAGAAAAACTATTTGAGCTAAAAATATGGGGTTTTCATGGTTATGTTAGATGCATTACTCTCTACCTTCCACATTGATCAGTTTTGCCAAAATCTGAATTTTTATCTTAGCACGAATAGTATTTCATACAGATTGATTAGGTTGGCGCTCCTCACACACCACTTAGCGGAAATGCGATACGACAACACCGCAGTACTCCGATTGGTTGCTCACCTAGAAGCGCTCATGGACAAACACCTTCCCATTTGAAACACATAATAGGTGAATCCTTGTGTCTTTCTTTTTAATGAAAATAAATTTAGCTATAAAAGTTCTAACTTTATTATTCTGTAGCGTGTGGTGACCTCACCGAGAGAGACAGACGAATCGAGGTGTGCAATAATTTCAGTGGACATTTGTGTTTTCATTATATTACTTTTGAATGCGTGTATGTGCAAAGATAAACAACAATAAAATATAAAAGCGACAACACGATTCTCAAGAGAAAACAAGAACAAAACAGAGCACTGAGATTGTGATCATATTAAAAATACAATATCGACAAAGCTGTTTAAAGCCAATATGTAACAGACGGAGAATACAATAGATAAAAGTGATGAATGCAAAGCAGCGAGCGCGTGACAAGTGTATTGTCCGATATCATTTTATTAGCCCTGATTAAAGGGAAGCAAATCCTATGTTTTGTTCAAAAATGCCAGGCTTTCCCGGATTACTTTGTTTTAGACTAGCTACTCAGTGGAAGCTACAATCATAAAAATTCAAATGAATGTTCCTGTAATCTTATACAACGCTTGGAGATAACACAAATAATTTAAAATATGTTAAAACTCTACAGTGTAGGCACAAAAAGCAAACAGATTATGATTTATAGAATATAGAGTGTATTACATATTGAATATCGCTTTCAACATTTTATATTTTGTTTAATTAATATTTAGCAAAGCATCCTTTTCAGCTCTGCGAGATTTGCTACCAGTATTCCAAATTATTTTACTACCCAGATATACGGATTGTGAGTGAAGCTTAAGTTTTTAAAAGGCACTATGTTTTAATATTTACCTATTTCGAATTTGAATATGGTATTATATATCAATACCTATAAATATTTGTATTTCAGCCGATGGTTTCCAATAATGTATTAATTTACAAACATTAGACACTAATGGATGTGTCATGTGTAAAAGCAGAGTTACAGTTGTCTAAATCTAAGGACTTACACTAAAGACTTATTAACTACACGATTGGATTGTATCTTACAAATTACGTCTCAAAAATGATATTTTTCCTCAGATCTCAATCAAACTACTCTCCATTATTCTTTCCCTTAGTATTTGCTATCTTTCATAGTCACTTTCGTCCCACGCAACACATACATTTTCCCAGTATTTATCCTTTCCCCTCTGACCTTAAGTTTATAATTCTTATACCTTTTATTTCACTTGGTAAACTCCCAAATTTGCAAACGATGCCCATCACTCAACATTTGAGTTAATTTGCGTTATGGAAGAATACAACTTGTAACCGCAGTATGAGGCAGTGATTAGGAGGCGGCGAATTAATCGAAATCAGATAATTGAAATGATAGATTAATGGAAATGCTTTGCTAAACTAATATAAAAGTCTTGTTATAATATGAAATTAGAATAGATGGAGTAATGATTAAAATAGGGATTGACTTAAAGAATAAGAAGGAAAGAATATAATATAATATAACATATATACTAGCATCCAGGCAAGGAAGAGAAAATATTCTTGTAAAAGTCTGTACATTTTGGAGAGACAGGAAGGGAGGTCCTTTACCTTCTTTGTGCTAGTAAAAGTTCAATGTCTGAGAACTATAGCACATTTCCAGCCAGGAATGTGTTGGGACAAAGGTGTTTCAAAATGCAGTTAAGCATGAACGCTAAACGGATTTACTTCGCTGATTTAATAATGATGTATACCGTTACAAACCCCTCAGGGTAGGCGTTCCCCAAGTCAGAGTGGGCTGAACGTCAACGAGTTATATGAGTTTTGCAAACAAATGCGAAAATTCGAAATAAATGAGATATCAATAATAATGTAACATTTGAGAAGGGTGAGCTAGTTCGGTCATGTGATAAAGTTATAGAGGGGGTCTGAATAAGGTTCGAACTGAATCGTGAAGTAAGAAAAACTTACTTAAAAGGTGATACTACGACAGCAAGGACGTGTTCATGCGCGTTAAGAAGGAGGACCGAGGATTTATAAGTCTGAAATGTAGGTAAGTTAAGAATAGCGCAACCAGCGTAAGTGGAAGCAGCATTAGAAGTTTATTAGAGCAAAGTAGTCGCCGTATAAAGAAAAAATAGAAACCGCGCGGAAGTAACTTTAAACAAGTAATCCAGGGTTTGGAAGTTAAATTGAATTTATGTTCGGAATTTTACTAACAGGTGGTCACCGATACAAGTCGATAAGCAAACTTAGTAGGAATTAAACCAAATAATTCTGCAACAAACAAGGTGTTATTAATACGACTGAGTAGCCAACAACGACCAAAATCCATGAGGGTTTGTCGCAAGCTTCATGGTTTTATCTTCTTGACAGAAATTAGACATTTTCCTTAATATCCTATGTATTACCCCACATAAATACATCACCCCTGTTCTAAAGCAAGCCAACCTTTATCTTCTGGTTTTATCAAAATTTCAAACAATTTTCACTTCCCCAATTATTTCTAATAATCTGTATAGTTTCAAATACTTCTTATTAACATTACCCATAGCTTGATTCTTTTATATCCTCTTATCTGTTTATTCCTCTTTCCTCCATCCATTTTCCTTTATTCCTCTATCAAATCCAATTGCTCCCAAAACAATTTTCTGTAGAATTATTTGAATTTTATACGTCCACAACTTCTTCCCTATAATTCCCACTTGCATTAACATGCATTGTTTGAAAATATTCTTTTCTACTACTTTTGACATTCTGTACAAATACTTCAATACTGTTTCCACCATCTTACTTTTTGTAACCTGGTCTCCCTGTTCCCATTATAGTAATTTCATTTGGCGAAGATGTGGGTAATCGTAGTGCAAATCTACTAAGTTTTATACTTATAACGTAAATTATGGTTAAATGTTACCTGCCAACGGAAACTCAAAATTTTTATTTGCATTTATTTACATATTAAACGAGGTACAATATATTATTTGACACATGTTTACAGACCATACTGTTTAATTTATTATCAAAACGCTGTTTCCTTTCATCTTAGGTGACAGGTGACATACGAGGGTGTGTCAAAAAGTAATGCCTCCTATTTTTTTAAGTAAGTTATGTAAAAACCTTGAACTTGGCGCCATTCCACAAACCTTCTTCTCCAATCCCTGCAGTAGTAACTTCCTAAGTCAACAGGTGGCAGCACTACATCCTCTTGCAAAATGTCTGACATCGACATTTGTATTAGACAGCGTTCTGTGATTGAATTTTTGACTGCGGAAGGTGAAACGCCAATTCGCATTCACGAAAGGCTAAAAAATGTATATGGTGATGCAACGGTGGATGTCAGCACTGTTAGACGATGGGTTCGTCTCTGTAACGAAGCTGAAGGGCAAACACCATTGGCAGATGAAAAGCGAAGCGGCAGGACGGTGACCGCAGTAACTCCATACAACATTCAGAGGGACGATGGCATCATTCGTGGTGATCGCCGGGTAGCAACAGGTGAATTGTGTCGCATTACCTCCCTCAGTAAAGGCAGTGCGATGAGGATTATTCAACAACCGGGTTATTCAAAAGTTTGTTCACGTTGGGTACCAAGAATGTTAACCGCCCAAAACAAAGAAACAGGGAAAACAATAGCCTCCGAACACTTGCAGCCCTTCAATTTGGAGAGAGAGCAGTTTTTGGAAAAAATGGTTACTGGAGACGAAACGTGGGTTCATTTTTTTAACCTGAATCAAAGAGGCAGTCAATGCAATGGCATCATACAACGTCACGGAAGAAAATGAATTCAAAACTCAGCGGTCGGCAGGGAAAGTTATGGCGACAGTGTTTTGGGATGCATAGGGTACGCTTATGATTGATTTTTTTTAGCAGGGATGCACAATAAATTCTGTCCAATACGTCAGAGCTCTGAAAAAGCTGAATGTATGTCTTCGCTGAGTTCGCCCAACAAAAACTATGGCGGATGTTCTTGTTTTGCATGATAATACAAGACCACACACCAGCCGTTACACCACTGCAGAAATTGAGAAATTGGGATGGCAAGTCTTACCTCACCCCCTATACAGCCTTGACCTGGCAGCATCAGACTTCCATCTGTTCGGGCCACTAAAGGAAGCTCATCTTGGGATTCATTTTGAAGATGAGGAGGCTGTGAAAACGTGTGTGCGTCAATGGCTTAGGAAGCAAGACCGTGTGTTTTACCACACTTGAATAGTTGCCCTAGTTAAAAGGTGGACCAAAACTGTGGAAAAGGACGGAGATTATATTGAATAGTGACAAATTAATCGCCAATGTTGTAGTTTTCAAGCTATGTAAATTGGATTCAATTTTTGGGCAATTAAAAGAGAAAAACTAGGAGGCACTACTTTTTGAACCACCCTCGTGTTTGCAAAGAAGTTGAGTCCAGATATAGGGTAGAAGAAAACCGAGTGAACCATACATTATAGCAGTTTATGAAAGTAAGTTATAAATGTAGGAGAAATATGCACTTAGAGTAGTTAAATGTTTTGAGGAGAATTATAAATGAGTAAGAAGTTAACGTTATGTAGTAAGTACCATGAGATGAAGTTTCATAACTGCTATTACAGAAGAGTGGTTACTTGCTGCAGCCTTAGAGAGTCTGTTGGAAGTAATCCCTCATTCGCAGCAAGTGAGTATCAGCTTTAAGCTTCCTCAGGGAAAGCATAATTTCTTCTGCAAGATTTGTGTTAGCTACTCGCAGTAATAACTTGAAAACGCATGTTATAAACGGTTGCATTATAAAATGACGAGACAAAACCTAATTCTGCTAATAGCAAAAGGCGCTAAAATTGTGTCTACATTCTAAGATTTTTCTAAATTTTCATTTTACTACTTATATTACGGCATCTAGTTTCGAGTTCACCGTGGTTCTTTTCTCTTTGGGTGTGCTTTTTTTTTTTTCTTTGCTTCATTAGACTTTGAGATTTTAAATTCACTGTTAATGCCGGTTTATGGGAGCTATAGTGAGCGCGTTTATCTGATTGTTTTGTTTCGTGATATAATGCTCTCTTAGACATTTTAAATTTCACTTAACGGAATAGTACTTATATATGATGTGAATTACCCTCGAACATCAACACTGTAAGTTTTGAAGTTATCTGAATACACAAAAACATTTTTGGAACAGGGTGCATGTGAGTTAATAAGTGAGAGTGGATAAACTGGTGACCGACCGATCCACCGACAGATTGAGAGTGACCTACTGAATGAGTGGGTGACCGACCGACCGACCGACCGACCGACCGACCGACCGACCGACCGACCGACCGACCGACCGACCGACCGACCGACCGACCGACCGACCGACCGACCGACCGACCGACCGATCGACCGATCGACCGGGTTGGCAGGCCTAGGCACCATTCAGACTGCCGTGGATTCCTTACTCATCTCAATTAGCACGTGATAAGTATTTAATAAACAAAGTTTTGATAAGAATAGTCAAGGAATAAATGGTAAATACCTACAGTGTACAAGGCTTTTGTATACAGAATTCTGAAAGGTGCATTTCCCTTGAAATCCCAACGAAAAAATGTGAGTGATATACAATACAGGATGATCCGTTTGGGTATGAATAAAATACTAGTTTATTATAGAAGCCAACATGATAGAAAAAGGTCTCAGCAAATCTATTATACTTTTGGAAGTTTCCAAATAAAAATAAATAATACGCCAGGTAAAAGGACGAATGAAAGCCGTAGATGATTGAAACACCTACTACAAATATATAGTGGACCACAATGTATTTCTTGGTATGCTAATGTGAGTGTGTGAAAGCAGCTAAAGGCATAACAAATCTAATCCTTGTTTCACATAAGCTTGCCCCGTATCTCTTAACGGTCCCGTGACCGTATCACCTCTCATTGGCTGCTATTGTAGTATAGACTGTTGTGCGGTAAAAATTAGTTCGTTATTTAACATGGTGATGTATCTTTATATGTGGGAAGAGAATTGTGAAATTTATATTTTGGTAACTGTTTTAGTTAAATATATTACACAACAGAGTTGCTTTATCTGAAATGCATGTTACTTCTTAATCAAAGTAAAGAGGAGGTTCCTTTGCTATCAAGCATATGACACGATAGCACGTGATTTAGCGGTAGTGATAACATATTTGTTTGTATGACTTCTATCACTGACCTTCTTTTGAACTGGATTAGTCATATATCGCCATTCGAAGGTGTGTTGTGCCGTGTGCGAGAGCTAAATTATTTTATTGATCGTTTATTGCGCGTGTACTTATTATGTGTATAATGGCAGAGTCTACCGCCAGTTTTTCGCTGAAGCACCGCAAGGGAAAACCTTTACAAAGCGGCGAAAAAGGATTGTGGTGCATGTGTTTAATGCACTCACTGAGAAGAATATGTTTTTGTCAGTAAGAGAAATCGAACAGTTGTGCTCTGAACCTACAGGTGTGTTAGAAACATCGCGACATGAAATTGAAACAACAGGAAAACTTACCACTCCAGGGGCGATATTGCTGTGTGGCGAAGACATTTAAGGACAATCAGATTGTACCGGGACAACAATCGCAAAATATACTACCTTGAGGAGACTTGGGTGATTGAAGGACACGTGACAAGTATGGCGTGACACGACTTTTAAGACTGAAAGACAAGCATTTTTTGCAAGGTATGTGTGCTGGTTTTAAAAAATCCCAGTGGAAACGGCCGAAGGCCTTTGATATTTAACTTGTTTCAGTTTCATTGCTCATTCATTCAGTTTCAACTTGCTCAGTTTCATTATAAGCTTCATTATTTTTGCATGCCTTCATATTCTTATTTGTATGATTTTATCTATCTTCCTAGCAACTATTATGACGTTTACTGCAGTTTTAAATGTGACGAGAAGGCACCGCCCAAGGTCTATGGCGTGAAAGCATTAGCCAATTAGTGTGAGGGAGGAAGGTTGTTGCACGCGGTGTGATACATGTAAGCGGGGCAAGGTTATGTGAAACAGATTAGCTAATGCGATTCCATATTGCGATGTAGAACATTTGCCGACACAATTTCTGTCTTTTAAAAACATGCAGGAGGTAGCGAGCGAAACCCAGTAAGTGAAGAAGCTATCTTGAAGTTATGACAAGTCCTTCAAAAGTTTAAGACGTCTGTCAGCTGAGATGAATGTACTATATAAATCTTGTCAGCGAATTGTTTGAAACCATCTGAAATTGTACCACCCATTCCTCTTACGTCTACAAGCCTTACGTAATGAGGCTCCAATTTTTCATCTAGGATGCCCCAACGGACAGAAGATTATAACATTTTTAAACCAATTTAGATGAAAGTAGGTTTCATGTCATCCGCAGGATAACCACAAAGACAGCAGAGTTTGGGCAAGATAAAATTCACATTGCCTACAATTTCAAGTGTTAACGTACGTTGTGAACTAAGCAGCGTTGACGTTAAAGTAGTGTTCTTACTAGCGAAAAAAGAAACAATGACATGAATTGGTTAAGTAATAAAAACGAATGAAATAATAAAAATGAGATTATAAAGCTGTATTGGTCTATACTTAGGTCTATACTTAGGTCGACGGATTTCCATGTTAAGGCAGGTTTCATGGAGGAGCTGAACTGAAATACAGCAACACGATTTTGCGTGCTCCTCTAGGAGAAAATCGCCAAAGCCTCCTTAATTATCCGCTCCCAGTAACTGTTACATTTTTCCAAGAAGGCCGTCTCCCGAAAATTGACTCTATGGTCGTCATCAAAACAATGATCTGCCAGCCCAGACTTCTCAGGTTCCATTAAACGAATGCTCCGTTCATGTTCGATTATTCTGGTGGCGATGGTCCTTCCGGTTTGTCCTATATACGGTGTCCCACATTCACAGGAAATGCGGTACACTCCTGGAACTTAGAAGTCCAGTTTGTCTTTCAATGGTCTCAACAGATGTTTAACCTTCGGAGGTGGCTTGTGGATGGTCCTGATGTATTTGGCGAGAATTCTGCTGATTCTGCCGGATATATTGCCGGTAAACGGGATGCTGGCTGTAGCGGTAGGCTTATCTGACGCTTGCTGTATTACAGGTTTCCCTTTACTAGCTTTGGTGATCGAGGCTACTGATTCTGCCGGATAGATTGCCGGTAAACGGGATGCTGGCTGTAGCGGTAGGCTTATCTGACGCTTGCTGTATTACAGGTTTCCCTTTACTGGCTTTGGTGATAGAGGCTTCAACGTCAAATTCGGAGTAGCCGTTTTGAGGGAAAGTGAGTCTCAGGTGCTGTAATTCTTGTTTTAAGTGGCTGCGATCAGAGATAGACAAACCTCTATTGGCCAGTGTATTGAGAACTCCCAGTCGTTGAGACTTATGATGGAAACTATGAGCGTTCAGATAGAGATCGGTGTGTGTAGGTTTGCGGTATACAGCATGCCCTAGTGTACCGTTGCTGTTTTTTTTAAACAAGAATGTCCAGGAATGGAAGAATTCCATTCTTCTCCACTTCCACGGTAAACTGTATTTGAGGTCGAAGGCTGTTGAGATGTGCAAGAAAGATAGGCAGTGTCTCACTGCTTGGTTTATTTGAAAAATATTTTACTGTTTATAGTTAGCAACGTGTCTATACAAACATTTATCTGGTAACATAAGATCTTAACAGCTTCTATTATTTGATTAGGGATAACCTTTTTACTGTGGTATTCCATAGCTGTTCTCTACTCTGTCAAATGCTTTTTTTTCCAGATCTGTGAATAATAGAACTTTCGCCTCTTTGATTCTTTCTCTTCTTTTATTTGTAACCTGTTTTGTAGCACATACTCCATCTGGACATGGAACTCTTTTCGAAACCCGTTCTGCTTTTCTCCTCTTTTTGAATTAATAGTGTAAGTTATTACAAACAAGTATGATTGAGTACGTTGAGCTATGCAGTACCAATTCTTCTGAAAGCAGGTTATGAAGCACAAAGTTCACTTCTTTACTCTCTATGTTCGTTTTACTGTCATTCCTTGAATTTCATTCTATACGAGGATGGGACAAGAAGTAATGCCTCCTATTGCCAAGCAAATTGAAAACGAGAAAATTAACGACTAATTTGTCACTACTCAATATAACCTCCGTCCTTTTCCACAGTTTTGGTCCACCTATCAACTGGGGCATGTATTCCAGTTTGGTAAAACACACGGTCTTGCTTCCTAAGCCATATCGACACACGGACGTTTTCACAGCCTCCTCATCTTCAAAATGAATTCCACGATGAGCTTCCTTTAGTAGCCCGAACAGATGGAAGTCTGATGGTGCCAGGTCAGGGCTGTATGGGGGGTGAGGTAAGACTTGTCATCCCAATTTCTCAATTTCCGTAGTGGTGTAACGGTTGGTGTGTGGTCTTGCATTGTCATGCAAAAGAAGAACATCCGCCATAGTTTTGTTGAGCGAACTCGGCGAAGACGTGCTTTCAACTGTTTGAGAGTTCTGACGTATTGGACAGAATTTATTGTGCATCCCTGCTACAAAAGGCAAGCATAAGCACACCCTCTGCATCCCAAAACACTGTCGCCGTAACTTTTCCTGCCGACCGATGAGTTTTGAATTTTTTTTTTTTTTTCCTTCGGTGACG